>CAUYUJ010017028.1:71048-98548 GCA_963575745.1 Prorocentrum cordatum | reverse complement strand
CGGTAGCGGGCTGGCTGCACAAAAGGGCGTGTCAACATTGGCGTGGGCACAGGCGGGAACCTCGCCGGCCCGTGTTGAGGATGTCTCAAGGGAAACGCTTGGTTTCACGTGTCCAGGTCGCCCAGGCAGATGTCTAGCATGAGGATGTGTTGAGAAGGGCTCGCGACGCTTGGTTTCACGTGTCCAGGTCGCCCAGGCGGATGTCTAGCATGAAGATGTGTTTAGGATGTCTCGAGCGAAACGCTTGCTTTCACGTGTCCAGGTCGCCCAGGCGGATGTCTAGCATGAGGATGTGTTGAGAAGGTCATGAGCGAAATGCTTGGTTTCACGTGTCCAGGTCGCCCAGGCGGATGTCTAACATAAATATGTGTTGAAGATGTCTCAAGGGAGACGCTTGGTTTCACGTGTCCAGGTCGCCCAGTCGGATGTCTATCATGAGGATGTGCTGAGGATGTGTTGATCGAAACTCTTGTTTTCACGTGCCCAGGTCGCCCAGACGGATGTCCAGCATGAAGATGTTCAGAGGATGTCTCGAGCGAAACGTTGGTTTTCGCGTGTCCAGGTCGCCCAGGCGGATGTCTAGCATGAGGATGAGTTGAGGATGTGTTTAGCGAAACGCTTGTGTTCACGTGTCCAGGTCGCCCAGGCGGATGTTTCACATGAGGATGTGGGCAGGATATCGTGAGCGAAACGCTTGGTTTCACGTGCCCAGGTCGCTCAAGCAGATGTCTAGCATGAGGAGGTTTTGAGAACGTCTCGAGCGAGACGCTTGGTTTCACGTGTCCAGGTCGCCCCCGCGGATGTTTCACATGAGGATTTGGCCAGGATGTCTCCCTCGAGCGAAACGCTTGGTTTCACGTGTCCAGGTCGCTCAAGCAGATGTCTATCATGAGGAGGTTTTGAGAACGTTATGAGCGAGACGCTTGGTTTCACGTGTCCAGGTCGCCCAGGCGGATGTCTAACATGAGGATTTGTTGAGCATGGATTGGGCGAAACGCTTGTCGCAGTAGAGTGCGTCGCAGTCCACCCCCGCCCGTCCATGGGGTGTCCCCTGCGGTCCTGGGGCGCCCCCTGGCGCATCCCTTGCGACGTTCTGGCGTGACGTGCACTGGCTCGTCCCCTGGCACGCAGCTCGGCGTGGCACGTTCCCTGGCTCGTCCTCTGTCGCGTGTCCTTGCTCTTCACCAGGCGTTTCCCTTGTCCGTTCCATGGCGGGCCCCTTGCAACTACCCTTGGCATGACGTCCTCTGGCCGCCCCATGGCACGCGCTTTGGCACGTCCCGCGGCAGATCCTTGACATGTCCAAGGCACATCCCCTGACGCGTCCCCTGACACGTCCCCTTGCGCATCCCCTGTTGCGCCCCTGGCACATCCTGTGGCGCGTCCGTAAGCCTGTGCCCCGTGTCGTGTCGTTTTTTTTCGGAGCTGAGTCGGATTTTGAGGTCGAGTTGATTGAACGTCCCGCACGTTTCTTCTTCAACTAGCTCTGGGGCAGTTACTAAGTGCTCAGGCAGCTCGAGCTTAAAATCTAGATCAGTTCGATCAGGATTCGAATACTAAGGAGGACTCGATCCACAACGCTACAGAGCACAATCGCGGCATGACACATCGCAGTTCAACACGGCACAGCACAGTACAGCCTTTTGGCACGATATACCAAGATCGATACACTCAGCATTGCAATTGCCCCTCGCCCAACCAGGTGTCTTGAAAACGCTGCCATGCCTTACATTTCTATATTCCTTTCCGGGTTCGTGGATCGATCATGTCTTGGGGGAATGAGGGTGGCTATGACGACAAGAATGTGGCACGGCATAATGCCCAGGTTGTCCACACTTTCGATGATGTTGCAAAATGTGAACCAATGGGAGTTGGACAGTCGCTTGCTGTCGCACGCGTGGATCCTGTCCCACGTTCCCGCAGAGGCGCATCTGAACTGGTAGGAGGTGAACGGGGGAGAAAAGGGAGGAAGAGGGAGGGGGAGGAGGGAGGAGGAAGAGGAAGAGTAGGAGGAAACAGAAGCAGCGAGGTGGTGGATGAGGACGGAGGAGGAGGGGGGAGGGTTGGAAAAGACGAGGGCGAAGGAGGAGGGAGAAACATGGGAATCGGAGGATGCAGGGGGAGGACCTGAGGAGGGAGGAGGAGGAGGAGGAGGAGGAGGAGGAGGAGGAGGATAAGGCGGAGCCCGGACGGCGGCGCGAGGAGGAAAACGACGAATACAAGGAGTTGGTCAGCTCGAACTCCGCCGCCAAGGAGCTGCTGGCCTTCCACCCCCCGCCCCAGGCAAAGGAGGATGGTCGTGAGAGTGGTGATGTTGAACAGATTGCGAGGAAGTCTCGGCCGGGAGCCGTGAAATTCTCACTTCTAAGTCGTTTAGTGTGTGAACTTGCTCCCTGGTGCCAAGGTGGGCAGCAAAGGCTGGCGAATGTCTGTTTGACAGATATCATGGTGAAGCTCCATTTGTTTCGATAGAATTCGTTTCGCGCGTGCTCGATCGAGGAAAGTTTGCCCCCCAACTTTGGATCCTCGATAAACACCAGGGTCCGCAAAACCCCGTTCCCATCACAAGAAAGGGTGCGGAGCGTTGAGCGCCGAATCTTCGACTCATAACGGGGTTTGGAGGAATGGAAATTTGCTACAATATGAGAAGCAGTTGATTGTGCGCGTGCCCGCTCGAGGAGGGCGCGTCCTGCGCGCAAAATCCTCGAGGACGTCTCCAACGAAACGTTTTTGTTTTGCAGCGCGTGAGATGCTTCGGCGCCCCAGGGTGCCCACAGGTGGTTCCGAGAGGCAGGTGGTTCCGGGAGGGCAGGGATTGTTGGCCATGGGAGCGCGGACGCCGCGCAGTTTACAGTGGATCCCAACCCTGGAAGCGCGGGCGCAGCGTGATTTGCGAGGGAGGCAGACAGAGTGCCACTCACACCAAGTAGCTTGGCCCTGGGGGCGCGGACGCAGCACAATGGACGTGGGATCCTGGCCCTGGGGCAAGGGGGGGGGGCGGACGCAGGGCAGTTTACGCGGGATCCTGGCCGTGCGAGCGCGGACGCAGCGCAATTTACGAGGGATCGTGTCCTTAGCGGAGCGGACACATCGTAATCTAAATGATCATGGCTTTGGGAGCGCGGGCGCAGCGTCATTTACAAGGGGGCGTGGCCCCAGGAGTGCGCCAGCACATTTACGAAGGATCGTGGCCCTGGGAGCGCGGGCGCCGCGCAAGTTACGGGGATCGTGGCACGGGGAGCGCGACTCCCGTTCATTTTGCGAGGAAGGGTGGTCCTGGGAGCGCGAATCCACTAGAATTCTTGACGCTTCGCGTATCCCCACCAGTTGGCGCGCGAGGTCACAGGGCACCCCCGCGGCTCCTCGCGCTCTGGCCAACGTCTTCGGTGAGTCCGTGCGCTCCGTCGTTAGGCTCTGCAGAGGAAGGGCCCTCGCCTTGTGCTGGTCTCTCATGGTTCCCCCTGCCGCCACAGCTTTCTCATGGTCTCAGGCGACTCTTTTCCTATCACCCGCGGCTGTTAGTCGCACCCCCGGGGCCGTCGGCTGGTCTCAGGCGACACTGGACGTGCATTACCCACCTTCCAGCGGCTGTCAGCCGCCACCCTCTGAAGATAACCGATTTTCCTGCGGCTGTCAGCCGCCCCCCTCTGCCGGGCGCCTCCGGCCCTCCGTGCTCCCCCTGGGGCACGCGGGTTGGTAGATTCCCCTCACGCCCGCGGGCTCGCGTCGGCCCTGGAGGACGGCCGTTGGGGCAGCTACCCGGACCTCGGTGCGGACGTTGCTGGAGCCTCCACGGACACGGTCTCCGTTGTCGCAGGCTGCATCTGGGCATCGCGGTCATCTGGTTCTGACAGCTCGAGGCGTTCGACCGTCTGACGGCTGGCCCGCTCGCGGCAAGTACTCGAAGTACAACGGGGCCATGGTGGTCACTTACCCGGTCCTTCGCCTCTGAGCTGCGCCGCGTGTGTTTCTTTCTCTCTCTCTCTCTCTTTCTCTCGCTCCGTTCGTCGTTTTTCCGGTCTCCTCGTTATTCCGCCTTTTTCGCTTTTTTCTTCTCTCGCGTCGCTCTCTCCCGTTCCGCTTCGTTTTCGCCGCTATTGCGCAGCCGCTGCGTTGTGTAGTGGCCCCTTTTTCCCCGCGTCTGGCCGGCGTCAGTTGCGCTGTGACCTCCAGCATCCGCCCGTAGCACGACCTTTCCGACGCCGCGCGGGTGCCCGCTCGCGGTCGCGACCCAGGAAAGATCACCACCAGTTGGCGCGCGAGGTCACGGTCCACCCCCGCGGCTCCTCGCGCTCTGGCCAACGTCTTCGGTGAGTCCATGCGCTCCGTCGTTAGGCTCTGCAGAGGAGAGGCCCTCGCCCTGCGCTGGTCTCTCGCGGCCCCCCCTGCCGCCCCAGCGTTGCGCAGGAGGTCGCTGGGGAACCTCCCCGACCCTGGTCGCCGGGCTGCATCATGCGCCCTCTCTGCGGCCACTCCGGGCGCCCTGAGGTTGACCGCATGCCCCTTCCCTTTGAGGTGCCCCTGGGCTCTCGGGCTTGCGACTCGCCCGCGGTCGCCATTCCTGCCCGCCCACCTCTCGGCGATCCGGAACTATTCCGTTGAGCGCCTGCATGCCCGCCCGTCGTTTTCGTTGGTGACGTTTCCGCCGACGCTCCATTTTGGCATTCCGGTGCTCTTCCGTCGGGTGCCTGCTCGCTGTTCCACGCCCTCTCCTTCCTCCTGGCGGTCTTCGACTTCGACGGCATCTTGCACTTCGCCATTTTGGCGCTGCGCGTTGACCTGGAGCTGTTCTGGGCCCCCCCGCGCTTTTGAGTCGCAGCGAAGTTCGCTCCTGCGCGCTTAGTGGGTAATTTAGGCCACTGCTAGTTTGCAATTCCCTGACGGCGCCTTCCACCCCCGCGCGCTCGCGAGCAAAAAGTATCCCCACCAGTCCTGGTAGCTCTTGCAGCCTGCCTTCAGTCCCCGGCGCCCCTCAGCCCCCCTCGGCGGCAGCCTCGGCAGCCGTGAGTGCGTCCGCTGGGTAATCAGGCTTCGCCCGTAGCCCAGGTTGACCTTTGACGCCGCATGCGCCTTCGCTTGCGGCTGCGACGGAAAAAAATATCCCCGCCATCCCATCCAGACTCGATCGCCAGGTGAGTTGCCTTGATGAGGGCAGCGTAGAAGCATGCAGTGGGACAGCCGCTTAGGATGCCTTTTTTTTTCGGGGGTGCGGGGAGGGCGGGAACATGTGTTGTATGAGCTACCAAACGGTAGGTTGAACAGGTCGGCTTGGCGCTGTTTTGGCCATATGGGGGTCGTCTTGGGGTGATTTTCGACGAATGTTGACCCGCGGCGGTTATGTCATCGGGGAGGGGTTCCTGAACCACCATGTTGCCAACGCTTTTCCGAACGGGTTTCGAAAACATCAGATCCGATTGCTCCGAATGAAAGAAGAGGAAGAGGAGGATGAGGTTGCATGCGACCCTGGGTGTGTCACTCTTTGCCGATGTTTTCCACACTTGGTTTAGCACAGCAGATAAAAGGTCATATAGCCCAGAAGGAGAGAGGAGGAAGAGGAGGAAGAGGAGGAGGAGGAGGCTTTGTTGTGGCCGTCTTGGAGGCGATTGATCAAAGAAGGGGGGGTACAGTGGAAAACCCTGCCAAGGAAACACCCTGCTTGCCTCCAGGGGGCCATGGGTTTCTTGGGAGTCGACGGCTTGCTATGGGAAGCGTGACATTCCCACACCAAAAATCAATGGACGTCCAGGGGTCTCAGGGTTGGGTTTCTTTTGGAAGGTGTCTTGTGGTCGAGCCCCTACTGTAACCAATTTAGCCCCCCTCTCGGAGGCTCCAAGATGGCCTCCGAGAGGGGCCACGTGGGCCGCTCCTGAGCGCCTCTTGGACGCTCCCAGGGCCGCTCTTGGGGCCGTCTTGGGCCCATCGTGGGGCTGCCTTGGGCCACCTCGGGGCCATCTTGAGGGCCAAAATGCTCATCGGAAGCGAAACTGCGAGAATACATACATTTCCTTTGCGTGTTTGAACGATGTTGGCCTCTGGGGGGGGGGCCCTTGGAGACTCGAAGGGCACTCGGAACCCTCTTGGGGCTGTCTTAGGCCGTCTTGGAGGCATGCCGGAGGTTGTCTTGAGCGACGTTGAGATATCTTGAGCCATCTTGGAGGCGGTCTTAGGCTGCCGAGGGCCGTCTCAATCCAGCGTAATGCAATTTACGAGGGGTCGTGGCCATCGGGCACGTTCCCTGGCACGTTCCCTGGCGCTTCCCGTGGGCACGTCGCGCGGCGTCCTTTTGCATATCACGTCCGCTGGCGCATTCCGTGGCGCGTCCCTCTGGCACGTTCCGTGGCGCGTCCCGTGGCGTGTCCCCTGGCCCATCGCGCGGTGCGTCCCCGTGGCACGTTCTGTGGCACTCTGTCGACACCGTGAGCGCGACGGCAGTGCCAGGCCCTGCCGTCCAAGAACGGCTCGGGACCCCAAGCCTGCCCAGAGAGGGGGTCCAGCCACGATGCCAACATGCCTACACCAGTGGCCTAGTCAGGCCAAACAAGCTCTCCCGCAAGCACTTAGCCTGAAACGGGTAGCGCGAATGAAGCGGGCCCTGGATGCTGCATGCTCCTCCACGTCCCTGATCAGGGCAACTCGTCTGGAGAGTTGCAAACAAAACGGGCCACTGAGGCGCCTCGGCTTCGGGATGCCCAGTCGCGCAGCGAGGAGCCCCTGGGGAGTCTCGGGGCCATCCTGGACAGTCCCTGGCCCGCCGACCGCACTTCGGCCGCCCGCGGGTCGATCCCCCGGCCACCTGGAGGGGAGTAGGGGAGGGAGGACGAGGAAAAACACACCGAACAGACACGGACCAGGAGGAGGGGGAGTGGAGAGCGGCAGGGGCAGCAAGCACGCGCGCAGGGGCGGACGGGGGGGATGGGCGAGGGCTGTCGTCAGCTGCTCGTGGTCGGCGGCTGCTCGGCGCTAAGCGGGGCGGGCGGGGGCGACGGCGTGGGCGGGGACGGAAGCGGTCGGGGGCGACGGCGTGGGCGGGGGCGCGGGCCAGGGGCGGGGGGCGTGGTCGTCGTCGTCGGCGGCCGCTGGGGGCGGCCGGCGAGCGGCCGTCGGTCCAGTGGCCGGCGCTGCGCGCCCGCGCGGTCGGCGGGCGTCAAGGCCCAGGGGCGGCGCGGGGAAAGGCGGCCGCGCCTGCGCTGCGGCGGCGAGCGTTTCTCACCGCTCTCGCGGCGTCAGCCGTCGACGCCGCGGTCCCGGCCGCCAGGCGCGCGGGCGTCGCGCCCCGTCGCGGCTCGAGGCGACGCAGCACTGCCCACGCGTTCTCCCTGTGCAGGGAGATGGAGTGTCGCTGGGCAAGCTGCGCCGCCGCGAATGCGGCGTCCTCTCCTGAAGCGTCGGCGCGCCGTTTGGCAAGGGCCGCGAAAGTGCGGCGCGCCTCCCGCCCCCATCCGCCGCCGTGCGCCTCGCATACCATTGGTATGAAAAGGAGGCCCGCCTCGGAGCAGCGGCGCTGGGTGTCCTGGTGGAGGCGCTTGCGCTCCTCGTAGCGGTCCGCCGCCGCGCTCGCCGCCTCGGCCGAAGCCGCCAGCACGTCCGCGCGGAGCCCCTCGGTGACGGCGAAGTCCAGGGCCGCGGACACGCCATTGCGCCAGCGCGGGACAAAAACGTCCGCGGGGCGCCGTCCGTCGCCGTCCAAGTCGCTCCCGTTCTCCTCGCCGCCGGGAGGGCCCTCGCCGGGGGCGCGAGGCGGCAGGAGGCCGTGGCGCTCGAGCGCGGCGCCCACGTAGCCGGCTACCAGCGCGTCATGCAAGGCCCGGTCGCGGAGGCAGTTGCGGCGTTTGGTGCGGTCGTCGTGGCGTCAGGTGCGGTCTGTGGCACTTTCCATGGCGCGCCCACTGGCACGTCACTGTGCGGCGCGACGCAGCGCAGAGCAGCACAACACAACACAGCCCCTGGCACAGCATCATCACCACTCATCGGGCTGAACTGGGCCCCATGCGAATCAGAGGTGAATTGTGGTATGTTCTGGGTCACTTAGTTTTTTCTTTCTGCGGTGGCGGCTCGCGTTTCCCGTCGCCTTCCGAAGTGCTCTTTTTGATGCCGAGGCATTCGGCCTGGCCCCGACTCAGTTGGGCCCTTTGGTTGCGAGAGCAATGTTGGCGCGACTCTGCGGTGCGCGCGGGGGCTTCTCTCGGGGCCGCGTCGATGGTCGTGCCGACGATCCTAGAGGTCATCGGCCAAAATTTCGCGCGCGGAGTGCGCTTCCCGTCGGAACCGCGCAGGTTGCCAGGATTAGCTTGCAGGGAGGCCTTTGGACCGATGGCCCAAGAACAATAAGCCCTCGATTCGCCGGCCCGGGAGCTTTGGGTCCGCGGCTCCAGGGCCCTTGGCTGTGCGGCCCTGTGGGCCTCGGCCCATGTTGATGCGGCCCGCGAGTCGTGGGCTCTTCGCTGTGGGGCCCAGGAAGCCCCGCCCCACTCGATGTGGGACCTCAGAGTCGGCCCCTGGTCTTGGGGACCATGCTTAGCAGGGCCGCGACAGTGCGCCACAGGAAGTCGCGCGCCCTAGAGGGAAGGAAGGTCCACAGAGTCGGGGGCCCCTGGCCGAAGAGCCCAGGAAGTCGTGGAACCTTGACTCGAGGGCCCTGGACCCGCGGGCCGCGGGGCCGACGGCCCAGACACTCCCCCCAGAGGTGCCAGCGAGACATGGCTGAGCCGGCAGCGAATCGGCGGTGAATCAGCTTCTGATATGTTTTCTTTCAGCGTAGCGTTTTTTGATTCGGAGGGCGAACCGGGCGGCCATGGCCACCCTTCGGAACGACACTCGGGTCGCCGAGGGGCAACATTCGGAGGAGGTGCGCGGCCGCCGGAGGCAGAACGTCGGGGGTGGGATGCGGCCGCGCGGGGCGCCCTCCGGAGCTTCCCTCGAGCCTCCCAGGCGATCCCCAGGAGCTCCTCAGCAGCCTCGCAGGTGCCCCGCAGGGGCATCCGGTGGGGGTCTCGGGAGCTTCCTTGCCAGCCCCCGGGGCGGCTCGCAGGAGCTCCACGGGGGCCCCTTTTGCGGAGGCCTCTCGTTGGAGTTTCGGGAGCTGTTCGGGGGCACCGCATGGTTTTTCATGGTATCCCCAGGGGCCTACCAGGAGCCCTTGGGCACTTTTCCGCACCTTCCTACAACCCTATCAGTCGCCGTTCGCTGTTTTCTTCTTCCTACTATTATTATTAGTAGTATTCCTTCCTTCTGTTTTTTTTTGTTCTCTCTCTCTCTCTCTCTCTGGAGCCTTTCGAGCGCTTCGCAGGAGCTTTTCGGGTACCTTTTTGAAGAACCTTTGATCAGGAGTTTGCTCTCAAGACCCTCTCAGGGTCCCTTCAGGAACGCCATTGCGAGCCTCTCGTCGTTGTCGTCGCGTTCGTCGTCGTTGTCATCGTCGTTGTCTTCCGTCTCGTGTCCGCGCACGGGGGGTGCTAATGCACCCCTGGCGCATGTCCTTGCAATGGCGCGTTCGATTCCCGTTTTTCAGGTTTTAAGAAGATCCGCGGTTCACAGGAACCTTTTGGTGGCCAGTTCATGCTGGCCGGTGATATACTCAGCGCTGCCACCGGCCATCGCCCGGTTGAGGTGCATGGAAACGTTCCCATGCCTCGCAGTTCTGTGTTCGCCAGCGTGGACCCCAAATACTTGGTTTTAGACATCTATGTTGTCCACTATGCGTGGGGCAATATATATAGGTATATCTATATCTATATATATGTGTGTATGAGTGTTTGTATGTATGTATGCATGCATGTATGTTTGTCTGTCTGTCTGTCTGTCTGCCTGCCTGCCTGTCTGTCTGTCTGTCTGTCTGTCTGTATGTATGTATGTATGTATGTATGCATGCGTAAACACACATATATGTATATATATATATATGTGCACATGCATACATATGTATGTATGCATATGGTGCGAACTGCGGGGTACATTCGATGTTGTGCTGTTGATGTGGAGCAACATGCGTGGTACAATTTATGTGGTTTCATCTACGTTGCGCAATATACGCTGTGAAATCTATGCTATGCAACCTATGTGATGCAATTTGTGTTGTGCAATCTGTGGGGGGTGCATCCTAATTACGTTGTGCAATACATGTGAAAGAGCGCGCTGCGGGAGACGCGAAGAACAAAAGAGGTGGCCCAGTTTCAAGCTACCCCCCCTCCTTTCACCAGGGAGGGGGTCCGAAGCTACCACCACCACCACCACCACCACCACCACCACCACCACCACCACCACCACCCTCAGCTAACTGGGAAACTGCCGGGGTGGGGGTCGGAAACTCTTCCCCCCCTCCCTTTTGATTTTTGGTGCCGGGGCAGCCCAGGGCTGTCCTTTGCAAGGGAGGGGCTCGGAAGCTACCCCCCCCCCCTGTCCTACACCCAGGGCCTGGCCAATTCTTGGCCTACCCCCCGAGGGCCCACCCCTGGGCCTACCTTAGGGCCTACCCGTAGGACCCCTACCCGTGGGACCCTGGAGGCATTGTTGTGCTTCCCGCTTCTCCTCGATGCTCCTCCTCCCCTCCTTGTCCTCCTCATCACCTCCTCAGGCTGCGGAGAACCACAAGACTCGAGTTCGCCGGAGCTCGGGTTTGCCGACGCTTTTGGACGGGCCCGTCCTGAGGTTTTGACGGCCCAGGTCTCGTCGTTTTCCTGGCTGCCCCTTCCAGCCAACCCGAGTCCCCCGAACCCGAGTCTTACGTCTCCCCAGGAGGAGGAGGAGGAGGAGGAGGAGGAGGAGGAGGAGATCGAGTTGCTTTCGCCACACCGCTGACTCCACTCGCATGCTGCCGCGGCGCGCTGGTGCCACGGGCGACGGACGAGCCATCGCCGTGCCATGGAGGCCTCACGCGGGGGCGCTCCTGGCCGCGCAGGGCCGCGCGCGGCCCGGCCGCGGGCCACTCCCGCGAGGGCGTGCGGCTGCTGCTCGCAGCCGAGGGCGGTTCGAAGGGCGGTTGCGCGCAGCCGTCGCAGCGCGCAGCGCTCCGGAGGCGACGGCCGCGCCGGGGCCTGCCGACGGCATGGCGGTGCCCGCCAGCGCCGTGGGCGGGGCTCTGCCCGCGGGCGTGGGCGGCGCAGGCCGCGCAGGCCGCCCCGCTCGGAGCGCCTCGAGGGTGGCGGCGGCGGCGGAGCGCAGCGTCGCAGCGCTCGCTGTCCGTCGGCCTCCCCGCGGCCCCAGGCATGCGAGCTCGGATTGCCCGCGGCGCCAGGCTGGGCCTCGATGTGTGCATCGGCCCCATCGACGAGGTGGTCGTAAATCGTGGGAGCCTCGTATACCCTCTCAATTCCGTCTTTCGCGTCGATTAGCGTCGATGAGCGTCTGGGAGTCGATGAGATGGCGCCGATTCAGCGTCGGCTAGCGTCGATTGGCGTCGATTCAGCGTCGATTAGCGGCGACTAGCGTTGATTAACGTCGATTCGCAAGAGCCGACAAGATGGTATGGGAGGCTCCACCGAAGACGAGAACACCGCAGAGGTCCTCTTCATGCAGGATGGCGAGTCGGCCCCTGGCCCTTCCGGTGCGGTCGCGGACGCTGCTGGGCTCGCTGGCGGGATGTGGCGGCAGCGGGAAAGCAGCCTGCGATCCCGCCGCACACGGTGGGGACGCTCTTGAAGGAAAAGGCCGAGGAGGCTTCCCTTGAGTGTTCCTTGTCTGATGAGGGCGGCGGTGGCATCCATGGCCAAGCCTCAATTGCTGTTCCACCAGCCCAGACATCCGGACGCTCCAATTTTTTGGTGCGCGGGCCCCAGAGGTCTGGGTCACTTCCCTAGGGCCTGTTTTTCGTCCTGAGTCGTTCTTGACAGTCCCGAGGCCCAGCAAGGGCCCCCAGAGGCCGAAAATAACCAAAATCCCGCCGCCCCAATTTTTGCTGGAGCGTCGGATCTCTGAGGGCGTCCAGACGCCAGGTTCCCTACCCAACGATTCCCTATCCGATGCCCTCACCGTGGCGCGCATGGGCGCAGGGACTTCACCCTTGGGCGGGCTCCCCTCGATGTTGTCATGAGGCTCTGCGCCCCGGATTCGTCTCCGCTTCAGCTGCCCTGCTCCCCTTCTCGTCGTCCTCGTCCGCACTCCTCCTTCTCCTCCCCCTCCTTTCCTCCTCCTCCCGTCCTCCTCCTCCCTTCCTTCTCCTCCTTCGCATCCTCCTCCTCCTCTTCCTCCTCATCATCCCTTCCTCCCCATCCCTTCCTCCGCATCCTCCTCCCAAATTCAACCACCCTCCTCTTTCATCCTGCTTCCTCCTCCTCCTCCTTCTCCTCCCCGTCATTACCCTCCTTTCTTTCTCTTCTACTTCGCCCCCTCGCTTGCCTTCTCCTTCATCCTGATTACTCATTCTCCTCCTCCCCTTCTCCTCTCGTCCTCTCGTCCTCTTTTTCCTCGTCCTTTTTCCCCAGCCCCCCCTCTCTTCATCCTTCTTATCAGCAGCATTTTCCTCCTCATATCAAGTATATCTCCCGCATCATCCTCATCGCCCTCATCCTCCACGTCGGACCGAACTCCGCCGCTCTGGAGTTCATCGTCGTCCTCGTCCTCGTCGGCGTCGCCGCCGTCGTCGTCTTCGTCATTCGGGGGGGCTCTGCTGCCAAGGAGTTGCTCAACTTCGCGAAGAACCGCCTGAACAAGTTCTATCCTCACTGCCTGCGGCGATCCGCTGCGCCCAGACAGCAGTTGCACCAACCATCAACATTTTGCCTGTCGTTTTGGCCCAGCGCTTCTGTGGAAGATTCCACGGATCTTCAAACACGCCGTTCCTCCCAGCGCGCCAGTACGAGGATGACCATGAGTGTGTCCAGCGTCGTGGACGTCCGCACAAGCAATTGACCACAATTTGTTTAACCGGCGTCACTTCGTGCCAAAGATAGTTGTGGCCATGCGCAAAACATATACCTGTGGAAACACCGTAATCGGAGCAGCAACGACCCCGACTCCCATAATCGGCCTTCTATGAACAGTCATGCGGGCTTGCTAAACAGCCATGTGTTTTTCCGATCCCATTCGAAAGTGTGTTTACCCAAGGAACATCGCTCGCAGGGGTAGTTGTTCAATTGGACGCCCCTGAGGGGGCAGACGCCGCTGCCCCACCATGTTTGGATCGTGGAATTCGTGGGATGGGGGGGGCAAGACAGCGACAGAGAGGGTTTGGGAATCCTCTCTGGGCTCTGCCGTGGCGTCTCGGGGCCCTATTGGGGCCTTCTTGGGGGTCTCTTGGGCTCTGGGGAACATCGCTTGCAGGGGTAGTTGTTCAATCGGTTCGCTCATTCCGCCGGACCATGCTGTCAGCACTGTGTCGTCACTGGCACTTGACTGTGTGTTCGCGGGCGCTGGGAAGGTAGTGGGCGGCGGTCGTTTCCCTGAGCTGTCGCGCAAACCTCGCTCGGAGACAATCGCAGAATAGTTGGCAAGGCAACACTCAACGGATGAGCAAGCCTACACCGAAGCTCCGTCAGTGCATCTTGCCACCTTGCCTAGTTCGTGGGTCATAGGCTCGCTGGACGCTGGAGGCCTCCCAGGATCTCATGGCTTGCCCCTCGAGACCTCTCCTGGGGCTCTTCAAGGATCGGTTTGGAGTCTACTGGGGGGCCTGCTGAGCCGTCTTCGGCTGTCGGCAGCCCAGAAAAGTGAGAATGCGGAAATATTTCAATCAAACACACAAACACACACATACACACACATACACACACACACACACACACATCGACGATGTTATCACTGGGCCGTCTTGGAAGCCTCTTGGGTCGCCCTTGAGGCCATGTTGGGCCATCCTGGAACGCTCCTGAGCCATCCTGGGGCCCCTGCCCTGGAGCCCTGCGGAGGCGCTTGCGGGGCTTTCTCGAAGCTCAGGGGTACCGTCGGACCGAGGTACAAGAGCGAGGTCGGCTCAGGGGGGGCACCCTGATGTTTTTCGTGTTCGTTGGATACTATTGTATCCTACCCCGTTCAGGCCAGAGAAATTGCTTATCTGGAAGGCTCTTTCTTCCGCCAGGACCAGTGGGAGGCATGCGCACAGAACGAGAGGTACAGGCGCCGGACACCAGATCATTAGGGAGCAGCACAGGGAGAGCAGGGTGGCACGCGGGTGAGAGGCTTGAGCATCGATTGCCACATACGGTGGACGGACACCAGACGGGGTGCATGTACAAACTCGTCTGGAACGCTGCAATGTATCCTGCCCCTTCAGGCCAGAGAAATTTTGTTATCTGAAAGGCTCATTCTTCCGCCAGGACCTGTGAGAGGCATGCGCGCAGAACGAGAGGTACAGGCGCCGGTCACCGGATCCATGTTCACAGAGGAGAGCCATGACTACTTGTGTTCTGCCGCATGAAACAAAAAGCGAACTTGAATCACCAAATGTGGCGAGGCATGCCCTGAGCTTTCAGCGAAACGAGAGCTTCGGAGAAGGCGACAGCCACAGCACGACAAAGCCGAGGAGGGTAGGGCTCAGCCACTGAGGTCCAAAAACGCCCCTCCGAGTTTTTATCCTGGAGGTTTTGGTGCGGCCTTTGGGAGGCCGAGCACAGGTTGTTCTTACGTTTACAGAGCTTCTCCACCGAGGTTAAATCGATCAGGACGCCTAAAAACTCCGCGCGCGCCTCCACGGCGTCCCGAACTGGCAAACATCGGTCGAGATTACTTGCGAACGTGAATTGCGAGCGAGAGACAGAATAGCGGGTGCAAACCATATCCTGCTTGCGGCGGGGTTCTCCATCGCCCCAGAGATCCTCATCCTTCTGCACACATGGAGGCACGAGGCAGTGAACGACATCAAAGAGTTGCCAACATCAACACGTGACTGATTTTTCTCCGACAGCCCCTCCAGCCCCATCACAGGATCGTTCGATCGCAGCGGCGGAGGTCCTGGCGGAATGTCGCGCGCACGAGACCAGGAGGAGCAAGAGACGCCGAAGTGCATGGCTAGTATGGCCCGTCCGAGTATCCATCCACGAATTAGTGAGCGTTTGGAGGGATCGGTCAGGTCGTACTGATCACTGCACAGGACGTCCGAGGCCAAGACATGGAAGCCTTGCGCAGCCACAGCACGCCCCAGCCGAGCCGCCCCAGCAAACACTTCCAGAAACGCCCGCAGTCTCAAAGGCCGCGGAACCCGCGCGGCTGCAGCGACCCGTGAAGCGCCGCGAGGAGGTACTTGAGGCACCATCGCGCGTGGACTTGGAGGCGCATCTTCAACGTGGCGAACTCGGTGCCCAGGCGACCGCCCTTCTCGTACCTCCGTGCGCTGGCGTCCGTTCGCCAGCGCCCGCGGCGATTCACGCCCGCGAGGGAGCGCCGCTGCTCGGCGAAGTCGCGGCTCGCGCCCGAGTGCCTCAGGACGCACGGCGGCGGGGGCCGTTGCAGCAACAGCCGGGCGCCTGCCATCTTGAAGAGGCGCGCGAACTCGGCCTTGCTGAACGAGAACAGCGGCTCCTGCGGCCCTCGGCCTTCGATGAGCCGCACGCGCAGCGGCCCCGGCCATTGGTCGTCGGCAAGATCCAGCAACAGCGACTCGTCGAACTCCTCCGTCTTGCTTGGCAGGCTGGCCTCGTCCTCCAAAGGGTGGAGGACTAGGCTCCAGTGCGCTGGCCCTCGGCTGCCTCCCGCGGCAGCGCTCCACTCCGACGGTCTTCCAGTCGCCTGGCCGCATGAGGAACGCGAGCGACAGCATCGCGCACATTGCCATGTCCCAGCAATTGACCGCCAGCAGCTCCATTGCGATGGCGGACACCACCTCGGCTGGGAGCGGCAAGCGACTGGCTGCTGGGGCCAGGTTGCGCCACCCCTTCGACGCCTGCCGCGCCTGGGGGAGCAAGTGGCGCCCCCCACTGCTCAGGCGAGGATCGGCCGAGGCCAAGGCTGCCATCGGGTTCGCCCCTCGCCAGTGGTCGACCCCCTTCAGGCACTGCTCGGTCACCCACTCGGTCACCCACTCGCTCACGCCGAGGTCGAGGAGGTCCAGCATGCCAGCATCCAGGGGGGCGCTCGGGCGCGGCCTGGCAGAGAGGCCGTTGAGCTCCAGCCGCTGGTCCAGCTCGCTGAGGAACTCCAGGCGTCGCCGCCGAACCGCAGCGGCGCGCACCAAGCGGTCCTGCAGGTACTGGTCGCGCTCCGCGCCCGTGGCCAGGGGCGCCTTGTGGGCCGTCTTGCGCCGCCAGCAGCTCTCGCCCGCAGCACTGGCGCCGCGGCCCAGCGCCCGCCGCGCCGGCAACAAGCCCGCGCGAGCTGCTGCGCGCGCTCGCGGAGGCGGGGCGGGGGGGCTCGGCGAGCTCGGCCTCGGTCGCCGCCGAGGCAGCGCCGAGGCCTCCGCGCGGGGGGGCGGCCGCCTCCAGCAACGGCTGCCTGCGCGAGAGCTGCGTCGCAGCCGCTCGGGCGGGGGGCGGCCTCCTTGGCGGCAGCGTCGCCTCCTCCGCATCCAGCGTGGCTCAGGCCTCGCGATGGGCCGTCGGCGTGGTTCCATTCGCTGGGGAACCAGCGGCTGGTGAACACCGCGCTCGTGGCAAGGCCATGCGCAGCCACGCTCCGAAGGGCGGCGCGCACCCCGACGGCCGACGACCGCCTTTTGCACAGAGCCAGAACACAGGTAAGGGAATCGGGCATGAGAAGATGTCGCGATCCGAATTTTTTCATGGAGCGGCATCTGTGTTTCACCGCAGCAGTAAGACCCCGAGCCTCGCCATGAACTATGCTGCCCATTGGAATGCGCCACCTCTTGCTTATGATCACCGCCCAACCCCGTTCCTTCAAGACGGACGAAAGGTCTGATCGAGTGTCCTCCCTCTCCTGCTTGACCTCTTCCACCTTCTTCACCCAGTCGATGTCGTCGGAGTTCCCTTGAGGCCCAAGAACACCTTCGCGAGACCTAGTCTGGGTTCTGCACGAGAATATCCAACGCTCGCTGGCACGCCCTAGCCGTCGAACGGTTTCACGAGGAAGCTGGCGAGAGACGACGCCGCAGCCCCGGGAAGACGCATCCGAGGCAACAACTTTCAAACTCCACGACGCCCCAAAGTCACGACGGATTAGAGGTATAATGTTCCTGAAGGCTTCGAGCTCCCAGCGGACAGAGTCCCAAAGTGCGACGACCCCGCGATCACAATGTCTGGTAATGAAGGTGTAGACGGGCCGGAAGATGGAGAGGGGCGGGCGACAGATGAGGGAGAGGAAGGTGCAGTGCCCGACGACTCTCTCGACGTCCCGAGCAGACACTTCCCAGTGTTCGAGCAGACCGTCGATCGCCAGTCGAATGCGCCAAGCTCGCTCGGGCCGAGGTCTGATGAAGCCCTGCCGACCGTTGATCTACCTTCCAAGCACCTCCTCCTCCTCACGAGAACATGTTGCACTTTCATGCGTGGGCAGACCTCGAGACCGAAGCGCTTCATCGACCTGTCGCACGAGTCGCCCGACCGTTGAGCGGCGCGTGCCCAGCGTAAGAAAGTTATCAACATATACTGCACGGCACGCCGGGGTGGTCGCAGGCGGGGCCCCACGGTCATGAAGGAACGAAGCCTCGTCGAGGCCGGGGATGTTCTGGATGATGCGGCGATGTAAAGTCTGACAGAACCACGAACATGGGGCCGCCCCATGGGCAGCACGCGAAGCCAGGGATGCACAGGCGCGCCCGGGCTCACTATCGCGCCACCCACTTCAGCGACTTCAGCAATCCAGGCCGGAACAGCTGGGAGTGAAAAGTAGTTCCTCAGTTTCAGCGGTAGCTCGAAGGAAGTGGTAGAAGGCATCCTTGATGTCTACGTGGCCTACGTAGAGGGTAGCCCCTGCGGGCTTTTCGATGTTGCCAAGGGCGGCCCCGGCGCTCAGCTCGACCGGGTCGGAGGGAGAGAACCAGCAGTTCGAGGGGCGGCAGTCGATCACCAAGCGCTGAGTGCCCTGCTTCTTCCTCGCGAAGAAAAAGAGAACATCGCGGCCCTCTCAGCCTCTAGATCAGCCGCTGGTACTCATGCGGAGAGTTGCGCAGCACCTCGTCCATGTAAGTTTCCCGAGGGGCGCTCTGGAGGTTGAGGATAGCTGCTCCTTGTTTGAGAAGATGAGCGTCGATGAAACCGTCGACTTCTATCTCTCCACCGGCCCCAAAAACATCTGCCAGCGGCGCTGGGCGGTTGCCCGCAGCCGGCAGGGGGGCCTTCAACTCGTCGTGCGGCACCACGGTGGACTGAGTGTCTTCGTACACCGCGCACCCGTGGAGCTCCGGGTGGCCCCCCGAGGGCGCGAGAGAAGGCGGTGGGCCCATCGCCGCGGCGGCAGCATATGCACGGCGTTGCACAGCCGCATGCGGGGCCCCACCGTGACAGGATCCGCTAGCAGATGACCCCTGCTCGCAGCCAGCCAACCAGTTAAGTGTGGAGATGGCGAGGTCGGACAGGCCAGTGACTGCGCGCCATCGTAGAACCCGCCGTCGAACTCGGCGGCAAGGAGACGACGTCTGAACTCGCGGCGCAGCGTCTCTCCCACACAGATGAGGGACAGGAACAACATCTCGCTGGCGATGACCCTCTGGACGCGGTAGCCGACTCTACGACTTACATTCGGCTAGGGGCTCAAGACGGAAGGCGCGGTGCAAGCCGTGTGGATCGGTCGGGGCAGGAAGGTCGGCTTGCTCTGAGACCTCCCCCCTGGGGCCTCTCACCCCGGCTTGTCTTTCTGATTGCGGCGCAGCTCGCGCTCCTCTTTCGCCTTCCTGATGTTTTTGTTCGTGATTGCCGCGTCCTTCTCCACCTGCGCCTTCGCGCGCTCTAAATATGAGGGTGCCACCATCAGGAGGTCTCCAGACCGACTGAGCCCGGAAAAGGCGGTGGCCTCCTCGATCGAGAGGCGGGAGCTCGAACCAGCGTCCGTCTCTCTGATCTTGTCGTGGCACGCCCACCCGATGGTCTGCACGCGCCTCAATGAGGCCTCCATGCACGCCAAGTTGCTGATGTCGAGCTGGTCGCGCTGGCCCGCCAGCTCGATGATGCGGAGCAGGGTCTCGTGCTCCGCAAAGCCCCACCGCTCGGGCTTCAAAGAGCAGGTACTGCGGAACATCAGATGGCGATCTAGCGGCGTGCGCCGCCAACGAAGGAACGACAAACACCAACGCAGCCCGCTCACGGGGAAGTTCTAAAACTCCCCCTGCGCACAATTGTCAACGACATCCTTCTAGTCTCGCATGCGCCCGCTGGGGCCGCACTTCACGGAAAGAGCGCGGACGTCAGGTTGGAACTTCGGGACCTTGGCTTTCTCGCGCGGGGCAAGACGCGCTGTGAAGTCCAACGGCTCCTCGCCACTAAACTCCACAAACACCGCGTCCTTGCCGTTCGGAGCATAAATACCCTTGACGCCCACGGACACGGTCACCAGCTTCACCTCGAGGCCGAAGTCAAGGCCCAGGGCGTTGTTGACCTCCGCCACCCTCCAGACACCAGCAGGCGGCGTCTTGGCCCCTCCAACGATCGCACCGTCAGCGCATCCCGAAGATACTCCAGCGCCCTCAGCAACACCGAGCCGAACGTTCGGCTGCACGAAAGCCGCTCCCAGAAGGGCCTCAGCTGCGACGCGCTGGCCTCGGATGCGGCTCACGATCGGGCAGTCGGCGGGCGTCGCACCGTCGGCCTGGGCGGCCGCCACGGCCTGAGTGGCCGCTCGAGCGATCAACTTCGCGAGGAGGCCGTCGTCCAACTCGCCCGGCGGGGAACGAGTAGACGGCGTCGGCGAAACCGTGTGGCAGTCGACCATCAGCTGCTGGGCGGATCCACTCCACGGGGCTGTCGTCGGGGTGGCCGCCTTGCACGCTCTCGACGTACTGGTCTCCGTCGGGCGTCGCAACGACCCAGTCCACTACTCCTGGCGCCTGGGGCGCCAGCGGCCAGCACAGCACGCGCTCATGCCAAAGCGCGTCCCCCGCGCACTGGACTAGGACCTAAGGATCACGTCGCCCGGCACCATGTCGGACAATGACAATGACACCGCGGCCAGCATGTTGAGGACGGCGCCCGCAGACCGGCCCACGCACAGCGAGCAAACGGCCCCGCTGCACCAGCAGACAGCCGCCAGGAGCACCGCGACCCAGATCGGCAGGCACGCACTCCAGGCGCTCGGCTCGCCCACGCTCTCGCGGGCCGGCGAGGGGCACGGCGGGGCCTCCTCGCACACCGTCGCCTCGCAAGGCGGGCACGAGGGGGACGAGCAGGTCACATGCGGGCAGCTCAGCGGCTGCGGCGAATCGCAGGTGAGCGTCACCTGCGGGCAGTTGAGGGTCGGCGCAGGGCACGCCGGCGGCGGCGGGCAGGCCGCGGGCGGCGGGCAGGTTGGGCAGCGCCCCAAACAGGCGCCGCCGAGGTTGGCCGCCCCGAGGATGGCCGCCTGCGCCAGCTGCCCAACCACCATGCACCACACTATGAAGGAGTCCCGCGGGCTGGGCTCGCGGGCAAAAAGGCTTGAGCATTGATTGCCACATACGGTGGACGGCCACCAGACGGGGTGCATATACCAACTCGTGTGGAACACTGCAATGTGCATCTTGGGGAGGGCACCCTAGGATGTTCTCTCTGTGTTTTGGCCAGCGGAGGGTCTTATGCTGTTGAGGGATGTAATTCTGGCCCAGGTCCGACGAGAGTTTTCCTCCGCCTCGCACACGCGCCTGGTAGCAGTAGGTCACAAATACTCCAAACCTCACAAATACTCCGAACCTCTCAGTGGAGAGTCTGTCACGCCTTTGGCCCGTGAGGCCGGCGAATCGCGAAGGTACTTCTTATGCCATGTGCCATCGGGCGTAGAACGGCATTCACAATAAACACTGCCGCCGTCGGGGACGCACTTTCCAGCCGCCAAGGGGGGGCAGGCGTCCCCGACGGCGGAAACGTTTATGCCATACCGTTCTTCGCCTGCTGAATGTGCACGCCCTGTGCGCACGAGTGTCGGTTTCCATACGCCTTTGACGTATGGCTCGCTGCAGGCCCCGCCTTCTGCAGAGTTGTGCGCGCACGCCGGCCTGCACGTGCCAAGGCTGGCCTGGCGGCTGCGCGGGCACTGGCCAGGAAAATCGGAATCTGGGCAGTGCTGTTGCTGTGGGGACAGGCCCTCGGGTGCACTTGCAGTTGTGCTCCGTCGTCGCTTTGATGATGCTCGTGGCTGCACGTGTCGGGTGCGCCCCTCTTTCATGCGCGTGCGCAGAAATACTTTGCACGCTCGCTGGGGTACAGTCCCTCCTAGCCGCCACCCGTCTCTGCACATCCGTGGTTGACGTTTCTTCTATTGCGATGTTGACGATGCTCGATCGCAATTGGCACCTTCATCTGCTGTTCGCGCTTGAGGAAACTCTGCGCCGCTGGTTAAAAGTGCAGAAATACCTGTGGGTGTAGTACGTGAACGTGTGCATTTGCGCGCGTGCTTGCGCACGCGTGCGAACGGCAGCAAGTGTGGGTGCGCCGGATTGCCCACGTGCACGTGTGCCTCCCTGGCATGATACACGGGTCAAGGGTTCTTCTCCCCCCTGCTCGTCTCAACCTTGTTCCTCCCCTTCCCTTCGTCGCCCCTCCTCCCTCCTCCTCCCTCCTCGTCCCTCGCTCTCCCATCCTCCCTCGTTTATCCTCCCTCGTCATCCCCCCGTGCCTTCTCTCTCCTCCCTCCTCCGCCCTTCCACGTCGATTCGCTCCTCCTCCACTTCCCCATTCGTCTTCCTCCCGTCCTCCTATCGTCACCTTTTTCGTTCTTCATCGACCAGTTCCTGCCGCTGTTCCCCCCTGACACCCATTGGTTGCTGCTGTCCCTATTTCGTCACGCCCTTTCCCTGCCCAGAGTGTAACGGGCGGTTGCCGTGGTGCCGTGGCGCTCTTCTGCAGGGCGCGACGCGCTACGTGGTAGCGGGGCCTATTGCGACGCCATGTCGCAAGCGATCATCTAACTCGGTCAGTTCCCGCGCGGTGTTCGCCGCCGCGCGAGGCGCGCTGGTGCGCGCCCCTGGCTCTTTGGAGATTCGCGTTGCGGTGTTCGTTCTGCGCGCGCGCGCACGCCCCGCCGTCGCCCTGCCCGCGCGCCGCGCATGTGTCAGCTTCGGTGAGTGTGGTTAAGAGAGCACGGCATCGACAAGTGAAGCGACATGAGGTTGTTTGTTCGCTGGGCGGCCAGCTGTGCGAATGTCCCGTTGCCAGGTTGTGCATTGCTCTGGATTTCGTTCAACCGTCGGTGCAGGTGGCGGCGTCGCGAAAGCATGGCGAGTTGTACTTGTGCCCGTTCGTGCCAATCGGCGTTCGCGCATGAGGCGGCCAGAGGTCGTGCGACCCTGCGACACGAAAGAATTGGATGGACCTATCTTGCGAAATGGTCAGGGGTGGATACTGAGGCCCCAGGAGGCCCCGAAAATCCACCCCAAAGATATCATACCAATCAACATTCGGTGTGATATCGTTGGGCCCCTCTCGGGGTCATATGAGGAGGCTTCTTGTGACCCTCTAGGCGTCTCAACGATGCCGCTTGGGGTGGCATTAGAAGGGATCCGAGCTGGCCTCAATAAGGTCCCATACAGGCCGCCATATCGGAGGCGCCCACATGATAGTTTCTCATAGCCTTCTCGGCGTTCCCAAATCATGTTTGGAACGCGTTGCTCCAAAAGAGATAAGTCTGCGCGGTCCTTCCCCCTCCTTCCCTCACACCCATCCCTCCTGCTGCCTGTGCAATCCCCCTCCCTCTTGCGCCGTTCCTCCCCGCGCTTTACTCCCTTCCCCTCCCCTTCTCCTTTGTCCTCTAACCGCCAACGTCACCACGCTGGCGCCATGTCGGGTGGTATTGGCCACCACCGTTCCTAAACTATATTCGCGATTATCTGAAAGATTCGGGCGAATTGTTTGACAGATTCGCAAGTGCGTTCGCCCACGCACATCTCATGAATGAGTTTGTGCGGTATTGATGATGAATATGTGCGTGGAGGGAGCGATGGACATGTGGATGTGCTGTGGGACGAGCGAACAAATGAGCGAACGAGCGGACGGGCGAATGGGCGAGTCCGCGTGCGGGTGGCCTGAATCATGCGCCCGCTCGCCAAAGGCGGGGGGCCCTGCGGACAATCCAAAGCTGTACAAGCCGCCGGCCAAGGAGGAGCTCAGCCAGCAGGCGCGCATTGCGCAGAACATGGGCGGCGCCGCCGCGGTGCAGCTTGACGGCCCCGTGTCGCTGGTGCAGGTGTCCCAGCACGACACCCCAGAGCCGCCACCTGAGACGTGGGGCGCCTACTCCAAGTCTGGGCAAGAGTCGACCGGCGTGATCCAGATGATCGACCTGCTGGTCAAGGAATTCCATGCAAATGAGACGGTGACGACGGCAACGAAGACGGCGCCAGCCGACGGAGGCGACGGTGACGGTAGCGACGCCGACGACGGCGGCGGCAACGATGACGACAACAACGGCGGTTGCCTTCCCCCACCTGCCTTGCCTCGAGCGATCGTGGGGCGGCGGCATGCGGGAGGCGGAGCGGGGGCAGAGTGCCCGTGCCCTGCCTACGGAGTCTTGCGGTTCGGCGGAGGGTACATCGCATGGCGGCTGTTAGGCGCTACCCTTCCCCCCTGCCCCTCTCTCCCTCTTTCCCCCCTTTTCAGGCGTCGTGCCCGCTTGCGTGCAGTTATCTCCGTAGAGCATGGTTGGTGGTGGCTCGCCGAGGGCACAGGGATTAGGTGGTTCGACCTTCGACCGCCCAGGACCTGGACAAGGAGATCACGGAGGCCGAGGTAGAGGAAAAGAATTCCCAGAAGGAGTACGAACAGATGATGAGCGACTCCGCCAGCAAGAGGGCCGCGGACATGAAAGCCGTGGGGGAAAAGACGCGGGAGAAGGCTCTCAAGGAGGAGTCCATGCAGGTGTATACTGGCGTTCTCAAGACTGCACAGAAGGACCTGATGATCACCAAGCAGTACGAGATGAATTTGCACTCGGAATGCGATTGGCTAGTCCAATCCAGTTGCGCTGATGCGCATCTCCGCCACCGCGCTTGGGGATGTAACCGGGATGCTCGACGCCGCCGCATGATTGGTCTGGTAGCATGTGGGCTTGTCAGTTTCAGGATTCATCTCTTTGGGGACTCTTTGGGGCCTGCGGTGTCTTGTGGCATGCCGTGTTAGGGCATCTTAGGGGCCGTTTGGTCGAAAGTTGTATTGACGCACCCAGGCGCCGCCTTGACCAGTGGAAAGCCGTCTGGGGCGGCTCGATGGTCGCCTGGAGGCGTACCGAGGTCAGCTTGGACCCTTCAGCGTGGTCAACCCAGGGAACAGCACCAAAACGCTCTAGGTCAGCACCCCAGGCCAGAGAGCTTCCTGTGGGATGTTCGAGGGCCTCGGGCTTTTTCTGGTCCTGCCCAGATGTCGCTGGGCTGGCTGCGTCGGGCCCCCACAGCGGTCGGCCAAGGGCAGCATTCCAGGAACCCAGTGGAGAGCTTTCCGGGAGATCCCTCGAGGGCCCCAGGCTCGTCCTGGTCTTGCCCAGAAGTCGCCGGGCGGGCCGGCCGCGTCCTCAGCCCCGCCCGGCCGACCGCTCAGGTGCGGCGTCGTCTTTCGGTCGGCCGCTGCTGGCTCGGACGGGCTCCGCCCGGCCGCGCGCCTGGGCCGCTGGGACTTGTCTAGGTCTCCCAGATGGGGTCCGAGTAGTCAGGAGGGAAAAAACACACAGACACAATTAATCGTCGACTCCCAGGAAAATATTGGAAAATATGGGAATTTGGTGGGAAGACAAAAACCCAGAAAATATTGAAAAATATGGGGAATAATTTTATTTGTGTGTATTGATTTGTGTGTCCTTGGGCCCCTTGAAGTAGATGGGGTCGGAGGATCGCGTCGCATCGCCGAAGTCGGCGATGCATCTGCGACGTCGGCGTGAAGAACATTGGGCTCCACATCGAGCTGCATCGCCGATGCATCGGCGCTCCGACCCCATCTACTCGGACCCCCTCTGGGAGCCCTCTCACTCGGCAAGGCTCAGAGGAAAAACTACGCGTCGGGTTCTGGAAACCCTGAACCCAAAAGATGTCATCTCTCGGGGGCGGCGCATCGCTTGCTTCCGCCTGCCTTCGCCGGCGGAGGCGGTCTCGTTTCTTACCTCCGCCGGCTTTCGCAGGCCTTCCGCCGCCGTCTGCGGAGCAAGAGTCAGGAGGTAGAAAACACACGCAGACACCATTAATCGTCGATTCTCCAAAAATATTTGAAAATATGGGGAATGGGGGGAAGACAAAAACCCAGAAAATCTAGGAAAGTATGGGGGATCCTGTTGTTTGTGTCTATTTATTTGTGTGTCCCAGGGCCCCTTCAAAGAGCTGGCAGCTCCTGCGACCCTCGACGGCGAGGCCCTTTCTGGAGCGCCCCGCGTGAGTGCCGATGCCGCGGCTCTTCCCTCGTCTGCGCTCTTTCGGTCCTCGGGGGGGGGGCTTCGTCGCCTCGGCTGGGCCCAGCTCAGAGGGCCTGGTGAGCACGCGCCCCGGAAGAGGTCCGATGAGCAGCAGGAGGGGAGAAAACACGCAGCACAAGGAATCGCCGACTCCCAGGAAGAGATGGGCAGCTATGGGAAGCGAGGGGGAAGACGAACACCCAGAAGATATGGGAGAAGATGGGGGACATCCTGGGATGTGTGTCTATTGGTTTGTGTGTCCCTGGGCCCCCTCTGAGTAGCGCGGTATAAGTGCTCTGTTGTTTCGTGCCCCCTGGAGGGCCCGGGCCTGCGCACAAGGAGCAGTCCCAGTCCTTGCCAGTGTTACGGCGTGCCTGTCCCTAGGAGGAAGATTCAACAATTGTCATAAAAGTATGGGGACGATTGTTGGACTATTGTTGTTTTTTGTTGAGAATGCTTTGACTAAGTTTCATTTGTCGTTCAAAATCCGCCTGTAGGGAAGACATGCCCGACCTGATGCCAGTGAGAAGGTTGTTGGGCGCGAGTCGCTCCGAGGAGCTGCTCGACGTGTCGGGTGTTGCTAGAAGTTCCTCCGGACCAGGGCACCCCCAGGATTTGCCAAGGAGGCCCCCACGGCCTCCAGAGCGGCCCTCACGAGGCCCAGGGGGCCCTGGGGCTCCCAGATCGAGCGAAAAGTTGGGGACACCTTGGGCCAAGGGCGCCTTTAGCAACCCCCGAACTTGGTTCTGGCCGCGACTTCGCCATCGGCAGGTAGCCTCCACACGGTGGGGTGCCTGCACTAAGAGAAGATCCTACTGGACATTTCGATGTGTTCGGGGGGGGCACACACTCGCAGTAGACGAAACAAATGCCGACACGTGTTGCCACAACCGCATGTCTCTGACACCAGAAAGCTGATCCGCATGATTTAAGTGCTGCGGCTGGCCCAGGCCAGAGTAACATATTTGGGGGCGGCATATCTTTCCTCAAGGGCGCAAAAAAACGCACGCCCCTGACCTGGTTTACGAGGCGCTGTGCGCTGAACCTCCTGTGGGCTAACAGTGTAAACTCTGCGTGATGTGCGGCGTCCTGGCGGCTCTCTAGGCTTTGGGCGTTCCCAGGAGCCTTACAGACCACGTACTTGTGACCCAGGGCAGGGTCGCTTTTTGCATCCCTCGTTTCCAACGGTCGGACTCCGAGGGGACGGGCACGGCGGCTCCCCGGATGTGCATCAATCAAATGACCTCCTCGTGCTCCGCACGTGCATCCAGCCAGATTGCCATGATGTGCCCCCAGCTTCCTGAGAGCATTTCCTCGAGAAGGAGGGCCTCAGCTCGTACCCCTGGAGAGGGGCCGCGTGCTGTCTGAAATCGTGCGGGGCCTGACAAGCGCGCGTGCCGCTGCAGAGCGCGGTGTCGGATTCTTCGACGTCCGCAGGGAGGCCCGAGCGCAGGAGGTCGACAACCTCAAGGCGGCCAAGGCCATCCTCTCCGGCGCGGACCGAACGGGAGCAGAACCGCCGGTCGAATCAAAGTATCTTCGAACGCGTTTTGGCTCGGGCCGGTGGATCTCGGATAGGGGACCAGGGAAGGATGTGTGAGGAGGGAGAGGGCAGGAACATGGGCAAGATGTGGACCTGCTCTGCCTTTTTCGGAGCTTCCGCGGGAGCCCCCGTCGCCACGACTGAGACCCTTCCGAATTCTGGCCTGAGGGCAGGCCCAGGCCGTGGGAAAGCACATCACATGGGAATTCTGATTTTGGGTAGGGCCGAATTTGTGTCGTCTGCTATTCCCAAGAAGCTCACGAGTTGTGAGAACGGGCGCTACCGAGATATATCCAACTGGGCGAAATTAAAGGGGACGACTTCCAGCCAGCTTCAGGGGACGAGGAGGGGAAAGAGATGGCAGAAGGAATGAGGAAGGAGGAGGAGGAGGAGGAGGAGAACGAGGAGGAGGAGAAGGAGGAGGAGGAGGGGGCAGGAGGAGTGGGAGGAGGAGGACGACGAGGAAGAGGGGGAGCTGGTACTTAGGAGGCAGAGGACCAAGGAGGAGGAGGAAGGAGGAGGAGGAGGGAGGAGGAGAATGAGGGAGGACCCCTGCCCCCAGGACTACTCCCTGCTGCAGGGCAGCTCC
>CAUYUJ010017028.1:23548-66048 GCA_963575745.1 Prorocentrum cordatum | reverse complement strand
CGTGTGTGCGTGCTTGTGTGTGTGAATGTGTGTGTTGTTGCTGTTGTTGTTTCTGTTGAACTCTAATTTCTGGAGAATATTTATTGCTGATGCCCCCCTCACCGGTGCATACTGTTTTTGGTCAATCAAAGTGTGCCCCTGGACGCTCGCACCGTTTTCTTGACAGGGAAAGTCTTGGTGCTCAAACTGGGCCCCTGGCCCCCCGGATTACAACAACAACGGCTCCCGCCTGAGAATTCCTCCAAGTTTACTGAGGACCCCGCTCCTGAGACTTCCTCACAATTTACTCCGGATCGGTGCTCCCGCTTGTGACTTCCTTTCAATTTGGTCAGGACCCCCGCTCCCATCTGAGACTTCTTCACAATTTACTCATGAACGGCGCTCCCGCTTGAGACTTCCTCGCAGTTGAATCAAGACTTCCTCGCAATTTAATCAAGACCCCCGCTCCCGCCAGAGAGCCCTTCACATTTTATTCAGGAATTGCGCTCTCGCCTGTGACTTCCATGCAATTTATTCAGAAATCGCGCTTTCGACGCTCAGGAAACACGCTGCGCCAAGGACGCCGCTACAATTTACTAAGCAATCGCGCTCTCGTCATACTCAGGCATCCCGCTTGAATGTCCCACCCGCCCGACCCGCCCGTCAGGGGATCGCCCGCCTGTCGTGGGCTCCCGCCCGAGACTTCCTTCAGGAACGGCGCTTTCGCCTAGGACTTCCTCGAACGTTCACGCTCTTACCTTCCTGTTCCTCCTCCCTCTCCCTCCTCCCTCCTCCCTCCTCTCCTCCCTTCTCTTTCCCTCCTCTCTTCCCTCATCCTTATGCCTCTCTGCCCTATCACCCCTCCCTCCTCTCCCTCCTCCCTTCTCGCTCCCCTCTCCTGCCTCCTCCCTCCCTTTTGTTTTCATTATCTCTCTCCCCCCTCTCTCTCTCTCTCTCTCTCTCTCTCTACCTCTCTTATATGTTTTTGTTTATATCTCTCTCTCTCTCTCTGTCTTTCTCTCTCCCTCTGCCTCTAATCAACCGCCCCCCTCTTCGCTCCTTCTCTCTTGGCGTTTTCCCTCTTCCTTCGTCCCTCCCCCTCCCTTCCTCCTTATATCCCTCGTTCTCCCCCTCCTCTTTTTGCAGGGCACAAACGAATTCCAATGGCGTGCACATGTACGCCCACGAAGGATTGTCCGCCCGTTCAGGTTTGCCCGCCCGTCTAAGCCCGCCGCCCCCCGCAAAGAGAAAGAATCGCCCCAAAGGGGGTGTGATCGAAGACAAAAGGGCGGGTATCGAGGGTGTGGGGAATTCGTTTTGAATGACACGCGGGCAAGTAAGTGCGAACAGTCTTAGAATGAGTGTTGTTGCTGTTGTTGTTGGTGTTGTTGATGTCGTTGTTGGTGTTGTTGATGTCGTTGTTGGTGTTTGTGTGTGTGTGTGTCTGCGTGTGTGTGTGTGTTTGTGTGCTTGTGCGTGTGTTTGTGTGTGTTTGTGCGTATGTGTGTGAGCGCGTGTGCTGCGTAAGCTCGTTTCAAATTTCAGACTGGGTCTAGTCGTTTTCCTGACGGCCCCGTCAGGTCAACCCGAGTCCCGCTATCCGGAGTCCTCCGAACCAGCATCTTATGTCTCCCCGATCACAGATCGCGCTGCATCGCCGATGCGTCGGCGATGCATCGGCCACGTTTGCGATGCATCGGCGACGCCAGCGTGGAGAAAATCGGGTTCCACGTCGAGGCGCACTGCCGATGGGTCGGCGATGCGGCGCGAACCTCCGACCCAATCTGCTCGGACCCCATTTGGGAGACCTGTATTTCGGAGGTTGCCAAAGGTGGTCCTGGCCAGAAGTGAGCAACGGAAGAGAAGGGGTCGATTGCGCAGACATTCGCGCGTTGGTTTCCCGCGTCATGTCGCTCGTGAGCGCCCCTTTCTCTCCACGCGATGTTCCGCGGTGGCGGCCCGCGTCAGCCGCGGCGTAAGGTCGCCGTGCCTTCGACCTAACGACCCGTTGATACTCGTCGCCCAGGTGCCTCCAGCTGCTCGCGCAATGATGGGAGCCGCTAAGGCCCTGTGGGCTGGGGCGCTGTAGAGGCCACGTGGGCTGTCATGGTAAAGTTGGGGTGGGTTTGGGTCAAGGTCACCCCTGGCAACGCATCATCTTTGTGCCAGTCCACAGCCCTTTCTATCACATGTTCTGCAAATGTTTGTGCCGCGTGCGAAAATTTTCAGGAGCAGTGGGAGGTGTGAGAATCATCAAGAACGGCGCGTGTGAGAATGCTCAAGGAACGAGTGACGGCAGCAGAGAGGCTTGCGCTGCCACGCGCGCAGCAGCCCGCGCAGGGCGCGCTCCGGCGCATGCTGCGACCCTGACCCTGACCCTGGCCCACAGCTTTATGTTTTGACCCGAAAAATCAAACGCCCTCGGCCGTGGCAGCCGTGGGAAGGCGGGGACCCGCCGCAGAAGCCAAAGACCTCGATTGGGAACGCACTGCAGCCCTGACTCTACGACAGGGTGCAGTGTGGTACGAAGACATGGCAGTTTTATTCCGCATGCATGCGTGACATGGATGAGTTTGTTTTGTTTGATTTGTTTGCCACCCTGTCGAAATGATGAATTACTTTCAATCGAGGCGCGCAGGCGGTACCCAGCCCCTGGAGGGTCACAGTGAGCGAGTGGCCGTGGAGATGCGCCTCACTAGATGGGTGCAAGTGCTTGGGCGACAACGGAAAGCAGCGCGGCCCCGACCATTCTGAATGCGGGAAGTATTGGAACCCAAACGACATTCTACCCTACACTCAACGCGCACTGTACGCATAAGCGACCATCCAAAGTTACTTTTGCATCCTTCCCCTCCAGCCCATCCTTGGCCACTTTCGCTGGCCGTTCCCCGCTCGAAAAGTGTCGGCATGGCCTTTCAAGCCTCTTGCATCCTTATCTTGCATCCTTGTCATACGCGTTGACTGTATTCGTCCCTATGCATGGAAGACCCCCTTCTGGAGAAGCTTGCTGCGGAGACCCCCCATCCAGGCCGAGGCGTGCGGCACCCGTTGGGGCGATGGCCTTTCGCCTCCCGACCTCTGACGCTCGGCCGCGGCCAGGGCTGGGCGCCGTGACCCCGGGAGGACCCCGAGCTCGCGACGACGACGACGACGACGACGACGACGACGACGACGACGACGACGACGACGACGACGACACGACGACGACGACGACGACGACGACGACGACGACGACGACGACGGCGGCGGCGGCGGCGGCGGCGGCGGCGGCGGCGGCGGCGGCGAAGCACGGCGGCCCCCGAGGCGTGGCGGCGGGGCCTGATCGCCGCCGCGGCCGCCGCGGCGGGCGGCCTGCCGGTGCGCGGCGCGGCGTCCGCGCGGGCGGCGCGGCGCAGCGCGTGCGCGCGGCGGCGGGGCCGGGGTTGCTGCCTGCTGGCGGGCGGGGCGGCGGCGCTCGGGGCCCAAAGGGGGGGCTCGCTGCTCCCCGAAAGGCCCTCGCCCGCGGCTGGTGAGCCCTCTGGGGCTTCCAGGCCCTCGAGGGCCTGCGGTCGCCCTGGAGGAGAGAGGCTGATGGAGGAGAGTCGAACAAGAAACGCCACAAACATAAACTCTTTACGCTCCGCGCGGATTTCTTGGATCCGCGCTGGGCGCGTTGTGCCATGTGGTCCGCGTGCCACCGAGTGCTTTTGTTGCGGAGCACATGGCCGCGTGTATGCTCCAAAAACACTTGGAGCCCGCGGAGCCCTCGGTCTTAGGACTTGACGACTTGACCCCCCGCTTGTGTGTGCTGATTTCAAAATTGCTTTGCATGCAGATTGTCAAGCAGTAGTCTGGGGAGCGGCCAATCACCTTATCGCGAAACGCCACTCGTCGCCACGCGCTGGATTATGAAGGATTTCTGGTCGGCCGACGATTGAGTGTGTGAAGGTGAAGGCCCACCTAGATGAGGATCTGGCCAGGTCTGAGCTGGAGCGATGCCACATTCGAGGCAACCAGCTTGCAGACCATGCAGCCACGCAGGCTGTCGTGGCGAATAACATGTGCCAGACTGACCTCAAGGCGTTCCAGGAGGCCTTGAAATTGTTTAAAAATGTTGCCAAGAATATGTGTCAGAGTTTAGTTTTGTGCCCCCCCCCCCCTTCAAGGAGCTGTATAGGGGCCTGCCGCGAATTGCCCGTGCTGCTGCTTTCCCGACGCCTCCACGCCCTCATTGTCCTGTGTGGGATAGTGTGGCAGGAGGCTGGAGATGCCAACAGTGTCACCGTCGAGGATCGAAGCAGCTTGCGAATTCTCGGTGCTTCTTGTTTTCTCCATCTCTGTCCGAGGCTGCCAGACGTGCTTTGGATGTGGAGTAACCACATTATCTTCGGGTCGCTTTGAGTGAGGGCGCAGAAATTCCTGCGATTTTCTTTATGAAGTGTGGACACATGGCGTCGGCGAGGGCGAAGCAGCTCTTGCACCAGCGCCACCCAGCCACCACATCCCTCAAAGACCTCTCCAAAATTAAGAGGGGCTTTTCCCAGAGGGGCAAAAGACAGAAACTCTCCACCCCCTGGCCCCGTGGCAGTGCTGTGGAGCCGCCCTTGACTGTTACCCCACCCCCATCTCGGTTGCTCCTGGCTTTGGAGGAGTTTCTGTTTTTGTTCAGGTAGGGCCGCAGGTCGACCTGGACGTTGAGCGTTTGAACGTTTGAGGCGGAGGAGGAGGAGGAGGAGGAGGAGGAGGAGGAGAAGGAGGAAGGGGAGGAGGAGGAGGAGGAAGAGGGAGAGGAGGAGGCGGAGAAGGAGGAGGAGGGGAGGAGGAGGGCGAGGGGGAGGAGGAGGAGGGGGAGGGAGGAGGAGGAGGGAGGGAGGAGGGAGGGAGGAGGGAGGAGGAGAGGAGGGGAGGAGGAGGAGGAGGGGAGGAGGAGGTCTCTTTTCGCCGGCCAGCAGAGGGCGCACCCTCGCCCCCCCTGGCCCTCCAGTATGCTGGCGCTGGAGGAAGCATTTGGGGCGAGCTGGCCCGCTGCGCTGCTAGGATCGCATCGGCTCGGCATGCTCGGCAGCCCGAGGAGGGGCGCGCCTGCACGAACTCAAGCTGGCCTCGTCGCGCACGGAAGCCACCGCAGCATCGGAGAGGTCTGGCCCTGCCCCCCTCCCCACCCCGCGCCCCCACCTCGCCCCCCCACGCTTCCCCTTCCGGTAAATCCCTCCTCTCCGCCGCCCTCCTTCGTCCCCCCCTGGCTTGCCTTGCGAGAGGGGGGGGGGGGGGGGGGGGGGGGAGGGGAGGGGGGGGGGGGGGGGGGGGGGGGGGGGGAGAGGGACCGTGCTGACGCCGTAACGACCCCGCCGCGGGCCTCTCAAGGTGGAACGCCGCCCGTGACCCAGAATCGGGCCACACGGAACGATCTGGCGATCGAAAGGCCGCCGATCATTCAAGGCTTGTTTCCCTTGGGAAAACCACACATCGATGGCGCGTAAGTTTGAAAGGCGCTGACCTCCCGCAGGCGCCTGAGAGCACGCCAGCCCAGTGGCGGATGCGGCGCGGCTTCGTGCCTTCACCCCTGCTGGGCCGCAGGTAAAGGAACCACGCGGTGTCGGAACCCAACGCCGAAGTCGCCACGGCACGAGACTCCCGCATACGGTTATCTCCGCCGCCAGGTGCGGGTGCCTGCGCGCGGGGGCGCGGCGGAGGCGGGCTGCGCGGGCCCCCGCTGGCTCTGGGCACGCCTCGGCATCGCCCAGCCGACCCCAGTGGTTCTCGTTGCGCAGTGTTTGGGGCGCTTTCGTGGGCAGGTCCCGTTCTGCCCCCGCTCTGCAGCAGGGGCGGCACGAAGACACGGCGAGGGCAGCCGAAGACCGAACTAAAACGCAAGACGCCGCTTAGCTCGCGCCCTGGGTTGGGTGGTGATGGTGGTGGTGGTGGTGGTGGTGGTGGTGGTGGTGGTGGTGGTGGTGGTGGTGGTGGTGGTGGTGGTGGTGGTGGTGGCGCCGCCCCTCAGTATCGTTTAACCGCCTTCCCTAGTCGAGGCTCGGAAGACGGGAGTCAATGTAAACGGGGGTCAGTCAGAGCGCCGGATCTTGCAGGATTCTGCAGGGCCAGGGATGCACAGACTCGGGCTTGGGTGCAGGATCCTGCAGGATCCTGCAGGAACATGTAAGGCCTGACTGACCTGGGTCTGGATTGATCCGGTCAGTAGGTCCTCGCGACATCCACCTAGACCCCACAAACTCAGCACCTTAGTTGGGCATACACCCCTCGAAGCCCGAAGGGCACAGCACAGATCCCCACCCAGGGGGGTAAATCAGCCAGTGGGGCCCAGGCAACGCCCATAGATTTATGGGTCGGCCAAACGATGCTCAATGCCCCGCGAGTGTCGAGCGCCCAGACCAGAGCGAAACCCTCAAGTTCGGCAGCGCCCCCCTAGCCCCCGCCCGAGGGCCGTCGATTTCCCTTCGATGCTTCTGAGCAGCCTGCATGGAAGCGCTCATGTTTGAGGCCGCCAAACCAAGGTCGGAGCCAGGCAGACCGCCTGAAGGCGAGCAAGCTCGCACGGTGCGCCTTCGCAACACGAGAGGCCTCCCCCTCCTCGCACGGCGGCATCGGTGGGAGCACCCCGCCTAGCTTTTGCCGCTCCCTGGCGCAGCACTCCTGCCCAGTGCCGGGGGCGGACCTCGCGCAGCCCAGAGGCGTGGGCCGTGGTCGAAGGCGACCGCCACAGCCAGGCTGTGAGGCAGTGGGTGGACGAGCTCGTCATCGGCGAGGGCTTCTGCCCCTGGGCCAAGCCCGCCGACGACGCGGGGCACGTCCGCATCGCCACCAGCACGGCCGACACTGAGGAGGGCGTGCTGGAAGACCTCCGCAGCGAGGCGGCGCGGCTGGCGTCTGGGCGCGGGGGGCACGGCGATCGAGGGTTGCCGGAAGTGATCCCAGCCTCAGAGGTGCCCCCAGCTTTTCGCTCCATTTTGGAGCCACTCGGGGCCCTCTGGGCCTCGCAGGGGGTGCTATCGCAATCGAGGCCATCCAGTGCGTGTGTGTGTGTGGGTGCGTGCGTGCGTGCGTGCGTGCGTGCGTGCGTGCGTGCGTGCGTGCGTGCGTGCGTGCGTGCGTGCGTGCGCGCGTGCGCGCGTGCGCGCGTGCGCGCGTGCGCGCGTGCGCGCGGTGCGCGCGTGCGCGCGTGCGCGTGCGCGTGCGCGTGCGCGTGTGCGTGTGCGTGTGCGTGTGCGTGTGCGTGTGCGTGTGCGTGTGCGTGTGCGTGTGCGTGTGCGTGTGCGTGTGTGCGTGTGCGTGTGCGTGTGCGTGTGCGTGTGCGTGTGCGTGTGCGTGTGTGCGTGTGCGTGTGCGTGTGCGGGTGCGGGTGCGGGTGCGTGTGCGTGTGCGTGTGCGTGTGCGTGTGCGTGTGCGTGTGCGTGTGCGTGTGCGTGTGCGTGTGCGTGTGGGTGGGTGGGGTGGGGTGGGGGTGGGGGTGGGGTGGGGGTGGGGGGTGGGGGTGGGGGTGTGGGTGTGGGTGTGGTGTGGGTGTGGGTGTGGGTGTGTGGGGTGGGGGTGGGGGTGGGGGTGGGGTGTGGGGTGGGGGTGGGGGGGGGGTGGGGGTGGGGGGTGGGGGTGGGGGTGGGGGTGGGGGTGGGGTGGGGGTGGGGGTGGGGGTGGGGTGGGGGTGGGGGTGGGGGTGGGGGTGGGGTGGGGGGGGGGGGTGGGGGTGGGGGTGGGGGTGGGGTGGGGTGGGGTTGGGGGTGGGGGTGGGGGTGGGGGTGGTGTGGGGTGGGGGTGGGTGTGTGTGTGTGTGTGTCTGCGGATGTGTGGATGTTCGTGTGTGTGTGTGTGGATGTGTGTGGATGTGTGTGTGTGTGTGTTCCCCTTGGATGGCGCCCCGTTTTATCATTAGACTGGTAACCCCAGTGTCACCGTTCCCTGGGGGGGGTCGTTTTGGGGGTCCGGGTGTGGGCCTTTCCCCACTCGTGTCTCCCTATTGTTCCTCCTCTTGCTGCTGCTTCTGCTCGACGGGGGGAACGAGGAGCGGTACCGCTCTGCCCGAAGACCCCGGGCGCCCCACCCGCGTGCTTCAGTCGGAATCGTGGCCTCAGCTGGCTCGGGCTCGAAACCCTAGTTCCCTCGGACCACAGCCGACCCTCATCGTCGAGTTGGGGCCCTCAACGTACTCAAAGGGAAGGTCGGCTCCAGGGCCGACCCCCCCCCCCCCCGGGCCTCTGAAGCGCAGTTGGGCCTCGCTGGAGAAGCTGGGGCCGCCTCTGGCGGGGCCGCGCCTGGCGACGCTCGAGGCGAGGGCGGGGCCACGACGGCCGTCGTGGTGTGCCCCTTCGTCCCTTCGTGGGCCTCTTTCGGCTCCTTCAACAGCTTCTGCGGCCGCTGCGAGGGCGCCCTGCGGGCGGGCGCGCTGGGTCTCAGGCCGCGGGGGCGTCCGCGCTTCGATCGCCGCGGCCATGTTCGGCTCGGTCGACTATTGCGTCGCCTCTGCCTCCTTCGCGGCTGCGTTCAGTCCTCCTCCTCCTTCTCCTCCTCCTCCTCCTCCTCCTCCTCCTCCTCCTCCTCCTCCTCCTCCTCCTCCTCCTCCTCCTCATCCTCCTCCTCCTCCTCCTCCTCCTCCTCCTCCTAAGCGTCTCGGCACAGGCGCTTCCCTCACTTCCACATTGAACAATGAAGCCTACCACACCTAAGACGCTTAGAATGGTTCATTCTTCTCCCACCTTGGTTTTCTTCTAATGGCCTCCCGCTTCCTACTGTTCCTCAGCGGCTGGACGGCCATCAACGGTATGAACAGCCTCTCTTTCTTGCAGTATAACCCCCAGTCGGCCTCCACCTCCGATCGGCTCACCGATATCGCCGCCCAGGCCCCCAACATGGATTTCATCGGGTTGACTGGCACGGGCAGCAAGAGGCATGGGGAGGCGGTGGGTTGGAGGAGAGCGGGAGATAGGTGGATGCTGGAGGCAGGGTGGCAGAGGGGACCACTTACAAATAAGTCTGCAGGTTGTGGCATCCTGTTAGGTCCCAGGATTTCCCGCAGGTCAGTAACTCATACCTGGTGTGCTCCTCCCTCGTTAGCTGGGCGTGGAGTGGCATTGCGTGCAAGAGCGCGAAGCTATGACGTTGCGGTCGTCTGCTTATACTTTCCGCCCGTCCCCAATTACTCCAAGCAGATCACAACCTACTACAAGACATGTGACTTGCTAATCCAGTGGGCCAGGCAGTTACCAATATGGGGCACCCACAGATGTGTTCCAGTATTATGTGCGGATGTTAACTCAGGCTTTGGACTACAACGTCGGTCAGGCAGTGATGAATGGCTTCCAGTACGTCACCCCGCCATCGGGACGGCAGTTACGCCTGTTAAACAAAAATACTCAGCTGACGTTGTGCTGGCTATGTTACAGGACCTTGATCTAGTTGCTGTCAACACCCACAAAGGAGCTGGACCAACCTTCTATGGGAACGCACGCAACAGCTCACAACTCGACTTTGTGTGCTTACCGCAATGTTGCCTACCTAATGTTACGGCCGCTGGCCCACTACGAAGAATGGCACGAAGGTTACAACTAGCCCACACTGTCGACCCACGAGATCATATCCCAGTACATGTCAGAATATCGTACTCGTTAGCTGATGTTCTCTGCCTCCCGAACCAGATCCCCACTCACCAGAGGCTCGGCCTTGTCCCCACCACGCACAAGTGGAACAAGGAAGCGTTAGGGGATGCACTTCGGACTGGGGCCCAGCGAGCGGAATTTTTACAGGCAGTTGAATCACGGCTTCTTGCTGCTGAACATGACATCGAGACTCTTCAGAGAGACGAACAGACTACGAATGCAGAATGGGGTTACTTTGTCAACATCCTTAACCAGGAAGCATCCAGGTTTTTTACTGCTACTCCAGAGTATTCTCCAGGTTATCGCGAACGGTCCCAGGAGGTCAAACAATTGCTGCAACAGAGAAGGGACATGAGGGAGCAGTTGGGGCAGCAGCAGGACGAGGAGCAGCAGCAGAACATCAAGGAGGAGCTCAGGAGGAGGAGCAGGGAGCTGAGGAGGCTACGCAGACGTTACGTTGTCCTCTGGCGTCGGGACCTCACCTCGGACTTGCTCGCAGCACGGTCTCAGAATCGGCAGGGAGAGGTCGCGAGGTTGTGTCGGCTGCTGTCGGGACGAGGAACGGGACCTCGGAAGAGGAACTACCGTCGGGCCACCGAGCTGATGCCGACGGCGGCGGACCTCTACGCTCGCTTCCAGCTGTCTTCAGGGGAGGGAGGGATGCAGGCAGAGATAGTCGACTGGCCCCAGATGATCGATGACTACGTTTATCACCCTGATCACGGATTGGAGGCTCAGCAGTTTACTTCCCCCTGGACCCAGGAGGGCCTGGAATGGGCTCGACAAAAATTGAAGCTGATAGGACAATACCTGCGCAGGGCTGCCAAACGAAGAACGTCGCCACCCTGGTCCCTTCCTATAGAAGTGTTCTGGATGCTGTTCCACCCGTACCGGCGTACGTCGAGGAGGTTCCGAGGTGTAGGTTATCAGGCTCCAGACCTTGATCTGCGTGCTCTAAGGCGATTCCTGGTGATATTTGTACATAAGATATATCGAAGTAGTCAGCCACCAGCAGTCTGGAGCTTGTCGATGGGGGTGGCCACTAATTGGAAGAGGGTCATACACGTTTTGTGCCCCTTTGGCAAAGCCTTCATCGCCACCAGCCTGGACCCAGTGCAGATCACCCAGGAACCCGAGTTCGCCCACGGTTGTGTTCCCAGGAGGCGCCGCGAGACGGCCATCATGATCCAGCAGTCAGTTGGATGGAGGCTTAGGAGGCTAGGGATACGGCATGTCACGGAGCATAAGGACATCACGAACGCGTTCGGTAGCAGTTCTCGTGAGGCTATCCTGGAGGCCAACCAGAGCATCATGAAGGAGGGGGAGGCTAGGTTTGGGGTCCAGAGGCTGCAGTTATCCACGGTGTGTTTCTCGGGGCTGGATGGGTTTTTTTTCGCCAAGCCTACGGTTGGAGCGCTACAAGGAGATCCCTGGGTAGTTAAGGTATTCACACGAGACATAGGAGGGGTCTTCGCGCGAGCACAGCAGGATCATCATAACTCCCAGGACGAAACAGCTACGTGGTGCACGGTCAGGCTCCCAGCAGATGATGATCAGGAGATGGTTATGGACCTATCATTTCATTCATATGTAGATGATGCCGCCAAGAAGTTACTTATTGCGGACCAGACGACAGACTTGGCGCAGGAGGTCAGCAGGCAGTCCTTGCAGTACGATGATTTGTTATCGCGACGACTGACTGAACACAACTATCAACTTAACCCAACAAAAAATGAAACAGTGCTTGCACTTTTTGGGGATCAAGCTCAGAACTGCAGAAAACAAATACGGACTGGCAATATTAGGTTAGCTGGACAACCCAAAGATTCTGCTAAGTACCTGGGTAGTATCGTTAGAGGTGATGGAGCTTTCTCTTCTGAACTGGAAAATAGGCTTAGGGCCACTGATGTTGGTTATCACAGTATGGGGAGATTCTGGTACCAGGCACGAGTCCCTTATGTTGAACGACGTGCTGTCTTCCTATGTCGTGTCCTTGGGTCTGCGTTATCAGGCGTCGAGGCTTTCCTCCCAACGCCTGCTCAACTACAGCGATTGCAGAGCAGAGTAAATATGTATGCTAGACGTGCTATGCGAGGGCTGGCCACTAAGGAGCAGAACGGGCATAAGGTTTCGATCAGTAACGAAGAGGTTTGTAGATACTGGAAGATGGCACCACTTGAGATCGAACTGCGCGCACGGCGTATCAAGTGGTATCAGCGCTGGGTTCAACAACCTGATCGTCACCTGGCAGAATGGGCAGCTTTGTTTGGCACCATGCAAATCGAGTCGCAGAGAGGAGTGCAGATCGTTGGACAGGACGAGCGTCTTACAGAAGATGCTTGCCCCTGGGCTCGTAGAGTAATATCAGATATTAACTCCCTGGCTGACTTAGGAGATGACGAATATGAACATGTACAAGAATTTGATAGCAGTCCAATGAGAATATTCCAGGACGAGAGCTTAGTCGAATGGTTCACCCAGTTTGACCCAAAGAAGTTGCGAGCTAAGTGGTTAAGTGTAGCTATCCCCCATCCTGGATATGCTCATCCTCAGCCTCAGGAATCACGACCCGACCCGCCACAAGCAGCAGGAGATATGTTACCATGTTCAGTACCAGGATGTACTCGTTCTTTCCATACCTCCAGGCAGTTATTGGTTCACCTCAGCAGGGGGCATGAGTTCAGATCTATCCTTGGTCTGGCAGTTACTTCTAATGTATGTTTTGTCTGCGAGAGCGTTTTCGAGAGCCGTAACTCGGTCTATAAGCACCTCATCGACTCCTTCGAAACGGGTATATGCGTCACACAAAGAAGTACGACCTTCAAACATCCAGGCCAGGACAACACTGATGAGTGCCCATTGTGTAAGGCTCAAATACTTGCTGGGGCTCCGCTGCGAGCCCACATCCGTACGCATTTTCTCCACCTCCCAGCACTCGACGATGCCAGGAGAGGGCGCGGCAGCAGCGGCGAGGCCCAACGAGCAAGAGGCAGCAGGAGGCTCGGAGATGGCGGCAGCGCCAGACTGGATGATCATCGGCACGGCCAACAAGCGCAAGGAGCTGGACGACACCTCGGACGCCCAGGAGAACAAGAAGGGGCGGCTGGCCGAGCAGGTCAAGCGCGACGGGCTCAAGATGGGCAACTTCAAGGCGCTGCTCGCCATCCTCACGAAGCTCAGTATCACGAACTCCAGGGAGCTCGCCGACCTCACAGGCGCCTGCTTCACGTGCTTTCTGCTCCCCGCGGGCGCCCCGCTGATCGGCATCATGCAGCAGGCGGGCAAGGCCTACGCCCAGGACTGCAAGAAGAAGGGCAAGCAGCACGGCAACGGCCCCCCGTGGCCGCACGTCTTCCTGGCTCTCCTGAAGCACTTCTGCCAGATGACGAATTTGGACGAGCCGTCGATCAAGGCGTTCAAGACCTACTGGGGGGTGATCACGAGCCTCAGCAAGGAGGAGGGCCTGATCCAGCTGCAGGAGCAGATCAGGTTCCTGCGCATCAAGGGCTGCTGGTACGACCGCAAGAAGGACGACAAGCCGACCAGGTTCAAGCTGCAGTTCATGATGGGCCCCAACTCCCAGGTCAATGGAGTGAGGAACACCTCCGACCAGACCAACACGATCCCGCTCCACCAGGCCTTCTGCATGGCAATCCTCAAGCAGGGCGGGGAGTACAAGGCGGGCGGACCCCCCAAGGGGGCGCTGGAGAGAGAGGCGGAGAGGCTGCTCAAGCGCATGGGGATCGAGAGCGACAGGCAGACCATCGAGGTAGACAGCGACCAGGACGGGGAGGGGTTCTGAGGCCGTTGCGTCTTGAAGCAGTGAACGGATCTGAGCGTATGGCAGAGATGTATAGGGAAGGCCGCCTCACGGGCATACAATTACAGGCCCTGCAGGCCCGCGTCCACCACCCCATCCTCAGGTATTTTAACGGCAGCCGCAGTGTCTTGTTGCATCAGGTTGGCAGTGCAGATCCCCCCGCCATCATGTCATTTGAAGAGTTCCAGCAGCGTAGTGAGCAGGTGCGCAGAATAGAAGTCAATGTAGAGACAGTGCCGAATCAGAGCAATCGTGCCGCTAGTAGATATCTCCACCCCAATCCCATGCCGCCAGCAGAGTGACTCTGGCATTGGGGTCGCCTGTAGACACAGAGCAACGGGAATCAAAATCTGGCGGGGCATTTCTTTACCAGTCCGCTGCGGGCCGCGGCAGTGCGGGCCGCAGCAGTGCGGGCCGGCCAGGCTCTAGAAGTCAATGTAGAGACAGTGCCGAATCAGAGCAATCGTGCCGCTAGTAGATATCTCCACCCCAATCCCATGCCGCCAGCAGAGTGACTCTGGCATTGGGGTCGCCTGTAGACACAGAGCAACGGGAATCAAAATCTGGCGGGGCATTTCTTTACCAGTCCGCTGCGGGCCGCGGCAGTGCGGGCCGCGGCAGTGCGGGCCGCCCAGGCTCGGGGTTTTCCATATTGCAAGAGAGAAGTGAGAAGCGTTGCGACCTTGCTCACTTGTCCTCCCTCCTTCCCCTGCTCTGTCCGCCCGTGCTTGTTCCTTTCGCGAAGGATGGTGCCGCGTGCGGGCCGCTGGGCGTTCCCCTTACAGCGGTCCCGCTTCGGCCAGAGAGGGCCATCCTTCCAGCGTCGGCCGCTGGTAGGCGATAGTTCGCATCCAAGAGCCTGCAGAGGTCACCAGGACTGCTGAGTGACAGAGGCTCGCAATGGTTGATTGATTGATTGATCCTCCTCCTCCTCCTCCTCCTCCTCCTCCTCCTCCCCCTCCCTCTGCAATTACACCATATGAATACTACTCTCCCCTCTCCCCTGGTGACGTCGGGGAAACGGCAGGCCCCCCTCCGCGCACTGGCTTTTACACAGGATTCCCGGGAAACGGGTTTTCGCTTGGGCTGTTGTTCAAAATGCTGCTCTCGCTGAGGCGCTGGCTTCACTTTCGAGACACCGCTCGTTCCGAATCGTTCTCCCGCTGCAGCGCTGGCCTCATTTCCGAGCTTCCGCTCGTTCCGAAGCGTGCTCCCGCTGCAGCGCTGGCGTCATGATTTGCAGCGCCATGCCACGGCATGGTTTTCGGTCCTGCCAAATAGGCACCAAACTCTAGAAAATGGCCCCCGAAGAAACCATCGGAAGTGATTACACATTCGGTGTCGAGTCGTTGATTTCTGGGGTCGCAGAAGCCCCCCCCATTTTGGGGCGTCGCCACGCCATGCTATGTCGGGCTCCGCGTCCTCCGAATCGTGCTCCCACTGCAGCGCTGGCCTCATTTCCGTGCTTCCGCTCGTTCCGAATCGTGCTCCCGCTGCAGCGCTGGCGTCCTGATTTGCAGCGCCATGACACGGCCAGCATGGTTTTCGATCCTGCCAAATAGGCACCAAACTCTAGAAAATGGCCCCCGAAGAAACCATCGGAAGTGATTACACATTCGGTGTCGAGTCGTTGATTTTTGGGGTCGCAGAAGCCCCCCCCATTTTGGGGCGTCGCCACGCCATGCTATGTCGGGCTCCGCGTCCTCCGAATCGTGCTCCCGCTGCAGCGCTGGCCTCATTTCCGTGCTTCCGCTCGTTCCGAATCGTGCTCCCGTTGCAGCGCTGGCGTCCTGATTTGCAGCGCCATGACACGGCCAGCATGGTTTTCGGTCCTGCCAAATAGGCACCAAGCTCTAGAAAATGGCCCCCGAAGAAACCATCGGAAGTGATTACACATTCGGTGTCGAGTCGTTGATTTTTGGGGTCGCAGAAGCCCCCCCCCCATTTTGGGGCGTCGCCACGCCATGCTATGTCGGGCTCCGCGTCCTCCGAATCGTGCTCCCGCTGCAGCGCTGGCCTCATTTCCGTGCTTCCGCTCGTTCCGAATCGTGCTCCCGCTGCAGCGCTGGCGTCCTGATTTGCAGCGCCATGACACGGCCAGCATGGTTTTCGGTCCTGCCAAATAGGCACCAAACTCTGGAAAATGGCCCCCGAAGAAACCATCGGAAGTGATTACACATTCGGTGTCGAGTCGTTGTTTTTTGGGGTCGCAGAAGCCCCCCCCCATTTTGGGGCGTCGCCACGCCATGCTATGTCATGCTACGCGTTGATCTTCAACAACATGCTATGCCATGTAATGCTACGCCATGCTACGACATCCGATTGTGCGACTACAGAGGAGATCTACGCCATGGTAAGGAATGAAAGGGAGGGTTAGGACGTCAGGTATGTCGCGAGCGCGCCTAGCTTGCCCCCTCCCCCTCCCCCTCCCATTCCCCTCCCCCTCCCCCTCCTTATACTTATGATCCTGCTCCTCCTCCTCCTCCTCCTCCTCTTCCTCCTCCTCCTCCTCCTCCTTCTCTTGCACGCTCCAGTTCGGCCTCCCCGCGGCCCCCGAAAGTCGCGTACCAAAGGTCACTCCTGCCTCGGGTCACTCTTACGTGTAGCCGACTCCTCCTTCTCGAGGCTCGAAGCTGCGGACTGCCTCCTGTCGGAACGAATCCTCGAAACCCTCCCAGCCCGCGATGCACGTCCTCCCCATCCTCCTCCTCCTCCTCCTCCTCCTCCTCCTCCTCCTCCTCCTCCTCCTCCTCCTCCTCCTTTTCCTCCTCCTCCTCCTCCAGGCAGCACCGCTGCTCCTCATCCTCCTCCTCAAGGCCGCACCATGCTCCTCCTCCTCCACCGCCAGTGTACAGAGGTCACCCGTCCCGATTGCGTAGCAAACGGCGGGTATCCTGCAACGGTCATCTGGGGACCGGGGTACTGGGAGGGATAGAAGAGGGTTCAACACAATGGGGAGGGATGGGTGGGAGGGGCAGGATGTCGGATGTGGCGCGAGAGCGCCCAGCTTGTCCCTTTCCCTTGCCTCTCTGCCCCTCCTGTGAGGGCAAGAGAGGATGGGGAGGTGGGTGGACGGAGAACGGATGATCCTCAGAACCGAAAGATGGCATGAGCATGAGCCTGCGGAGGCCCGCGTGGATTTCTCGGGTCGGCGATCGACTGCCAGTTCTCCGCATCCTTGGCGGCGCCGGAAGACGGGTGGCTGGGAGGGGGATCCAGCTTTGGGAGGCTACACATTTAAGCCCCTGATGGTCCGCGGCGCGTTTCTTGATTCTTGACTCGCTCTGCAGCGCGCTTACAGTAGAAGCCATCGCGCTGGACGAAGTTTCGCAGGAACAGGCCCAACTTCTCAATCGGCAGTGCCGAAACGGCTGTAGCCTAGGCTGTCTGCGCCGCGCCAAAAGAAGAAGCGCCGACCCAAGAAAACAGCGCGGGCCTCTCAAACTTGTTGTTTCCGCCGCTTTTGTTTTGTTGCTTCTCTCTGCGAGGGTGGTGGCCTTCCACCCGCGCTATGTGCGCTGCGTCGCGCCCTACAGGGAGGGCAACCGAGTCGACTGCAGCCACCTCGGAGACTCGGTCCTCTCCAGAGGCGTGATAGTCCGGGCCGACGCTGGCGTGGACGAGGATAGGGCGGCTCGGGGCGCACGCAACTGGAGTCAGCGCTGACGGGAACCAGCCCTGGCTGACCTGGGTCTGGGAGCCAGGTGGAGCGGTCCCCCCCTCCCCTCTCTCCTCTGGCTCCATCATTTTCGGGGTGCTGGAGTCGGCGTTCTGCGGAGAACGTTACGTTCCGAGTTGGGCCCGCCCTGGGATTCCAGAGCCGCCAGAAACCCATGCGATCCTCGCCTTCACCGCTCCGAACGCCGCAGTCGAGAGACCATTCCCTCGGTCATGAGTTTAGCCGTGTGTGTATGTGTGCATACGTACCCTCACGGTAGTTTCTTGTGCATATCGCCCCTCACTGGCCGCGACACCAAAAGGCGTGTGTGTGTATGAGTGAGTGAAAGTGTGTAATGCGTACGTGTGTAAGTGAGTTAGTATGAAAGTGTGTGTGCGTGTTCGTACGTGTGTGTGTGTGTGTTTGAGTAGTTGTGTGTGTTTATGTGTGTGTGTGCGTGTTCGTGTGTGTGCGTGTGTGTGAGTGCGTGTGCGTGTGCGTGTGCGTGTGCGTGTGCGTGTGCGTGTGCGCGTGCGCGTGTGTGTGCGTGTGCGTGTGCGTGTGCGTGTGCGTGTGCGTGGTCTGTGTTTGTGTGTGTGTTTGTGTGTGTTTGTTTGCTTGTGTGTTTGTGTGCGTGTGTGTTTGTGTGCTTGTTTGTTTGCGGGTTTGTATGTTAGTGTATTTGTGTGTTTGTGTGTTTGTGTTCGTGTGTGTTTGTGTGCTAGTGTGTTTGTGTGTTTGTGTTTGTGTGCGTGTGTTTGTGTGTTTGAGTTATGGGTTTGTGTGGTTGTGTCGTTGTGTGATTGTGTGTGGTTGTGTGTTTGTGCGTGTGTTTGTGTGTTTGTGTGTGTTTGGGTGTGCGTGTGTTTGTGTGCGTGTGTGTGTGTTTCTGGGAGCTTGTGTGTGTTTGTGTGTCAGCTTGAGGGTGTGTGTTTGTGTGTGTTTGTGTGTGTTTGTGTGTGTTTGTGGTTGTGTGTTTGTTTGTGTTTGTGTGTTCTGTGGGTGTGTGCTCGTGTGTTTGTGTGCGTGTGTGTTTGTGTGTGTGAGTTTGTGTATGGTGTGTGTTCTGTGTTTTCGTGTTTCTGTGTTTCTGTGTCTGTGTGCTTGTATGTTTGTGTGTGGTTGTGTGGGTGTGTGCTTGTGTGCTTGTTTGTGTGCTTGTGTGTTTGTGTGTTTGCGTGCGTTTGTGTGCTTGTGTGTTTGTGTGTTTGTGTGTATTTGTGTGTTTGCGTGTGTGCTCGTGAGTGGTTGTGTGTAGTTGTGTGTGCGTTTGTGTGTGTTTGTTTGTGTTTGTGTGTGTGCTTGTGTGTTTGTGTGTGTGGTTGTGAATGTGTGTGTGTGGTGTGCGTGTGTCTGTTTGTCTGTGTGTGTGTTTGTGTGTGCGGGTGTGTGCTTGTGTCTTTGTGTGTTTGTGTGTGGTTGTGTGCTTGTGTGTGGTTGTATGTTTGTGCATTTGTGTGGTTGTGTGGTTGTGTGTTTGTGTGTTGCGAGTGCTTGTGTGTTGTATGTTTTGAATTTGTGTGTTTGTGCGATTCTGTGTTCGTGTGGTTGTGTGTTTGTGTGCCTGTGGGCCGTTGAGTTTGTGAGTGTGTGTGTGCCGGTGTGTTTGTGTGTTTGCGTGTGCTTGTGCATGTGTGTGTGTTTGTGTGCGTGGCGTGTGGTGTGTGTTGTGTGTGTGGTGTGAAGCTTGTGGTGTGTGTGGTGTGTGTGGTGTGTGTTGTGTGTGCGCGCGCGTGGCGTGCGTGCCGTGCGCGGCGCGCGTGGCGTACGTGGCGTACGTGCGTGCACGCGTGCGTGTGCGTGCGTGCGTGCGCGTGCGTGTGTGTACGTGTTGCGTGGTTGTGTGTATGTGTGTGTTTGTGCGTGTTTGTGTTTGTATTTGTTCGGGTGGGTGTGTGGGTGTGTGGGTGTGTGGGTGTGTGGGTGTGTGGGTGTGTGTGTGGGTGTGTGGGTGTGTGGGTGTGTGGGTGTGTGGATGCGTGGGTGTGTGTATGGATGTGTGGGTGTGTGTGTCCCTATGTGTGTGCCTGAGTGTGCCTGTGTGTGTCTGTGTGTCTATGTATCTGTGTGCGTGTGTATGCGTGTATGTGCGTGTGTGCGTATGTGCGTGTTTGCGTGTGCGCGTGAGTGCGTGTGTCCGTGTGTGCGTGTGTGTTTGTGTGCGCGTGTGTGCGAGTGTGCGTGTGTGCGTTTGTGCATGTGTGCGTGTGTGCGTGTGTGCGTGTTTGCGTTTGTGCGTGCGTGCGTGCGCGCGTGCGTGTGTTAGTGTGCGTGTGTGCGCGTGTGCGCGTATGCGCGTGTGCGTGTGTGTGTGCGTGTGTGTACGTGTGTACGTGTGTATGTGTGTGCGTGTGCGTGCGCGTGTGAGTGTGTGTGAGTGTGTGTGTGAGTGTGTGTGTAAGTGTGCGTGAGTGTGTCTGTGTGTATGTGTGTGCGAATGTGTGTGTGTGCGCGTGCGTCCTTGTGAGTGTGTATGTGCGTGTGTATGTTGAAGTGTGTGTGTGTGTGTTTGTGTGTGTGTTTGTGTGCGTGTAAGTGTGTGTGTGTGTGTTGGCGTTGTTGTGTGTTTGTGTGTTCGGATGTTTGTGCGTGTGTGTGAGCGTGTGGGTTCGTGAGTGTGTGTGTGTGTTTGAGCGTTTGTGTGTGTGCGTGCGTGCGTCTGTGCGTGTGTGCGTGTGTGCTTGCGTGTGTTTGTGTGTGTGTTTGTGTGTGGTGTGTGTTATTGTGTGTCTGTGGGTCTGTGAGTTTGTGAGTTTGTGAATTTGTGTGTTTGTGTGTGTTTGTGTGTTTGTGCCTGTTTGGGTGTTTGTGTGTATGTATGTTTGTGTGTGCGCGTGCGTGCGTGCGTGCATGTGTGTGTGTGTCTGTGCGTATGTGTGTGTGTGTGTGCGTGCGTGAGTGTGCGTATGTGTGTGTGCGTGCGCTCGTGTGTGTGTGTGCGTGTGTGTACGTGTGTGTTTGAGGTCTGTCACTGTCCAGCTGGTGCGCTCGAGTGCCAACTGCCCGCTCCGCCATTGGTCGACCCCGCTTTCGTCCCTTCCATCGGCTCTGACCCGAGGGTCCCAGTGCGCTCCAGCACCGCGGGCTGTGAATCGGTCGAAGCACTCTAAGTCTCCAATCGTATTCGAATCGAACTCCGAAACCTGCCAACTTCTCCTCGAGCACCCTGGTCCACAATCGCTCTGCGTGCGGGGAGGGTGAAGATAGCGTTTCTGGTCAGTCGAGAGGCCTCTCGAGCTCAAACGGCACAGTGCATCCTGCTTACTGCCATGCCTGCTTTACACATGCTGCTACGCTGCTGAAGGGGGAGGGTGCTTGCTCTAACATGTTAGTCAGAAACACCTCTGAAAACACATTGTACGGAGTGCAATTCACACTGGTAAGAAAGGGAATGAAAACTTGTCAAACTCTCACCTCAATTACGTGAAAAATAAAAGAACACCACAGCAGCTCGCAGATCATTAGCGTCGGCTCGACCGCCCAAACTGGCGTCCGGACACCAACTCTGCCTTGCTCGAGAGAGAGAGACTGCGCCAAACAACGTAGTCGCATACCTCTGCTGAAATAGCTTCATTGAGAGAATAAGGAAAAGAAAAGCACGAGACTGGAACAGGATGCAAATCAAGATTTGCCGGGGCACCGTCACTCATGGTGCGGCTTCTGCTGCACAGTGTGCAGCTCACGGGTAACCTCCCAGCCTCGCCGAAATCCATTCGTCACATGTTTGTACTGTCCGTACTGTCCGTCGGGACGTCCAACACTCGTGTAGTTGACCGGTCCCTGGCAACCGATGTCCCACTTGACCGTACTCAACTTCACCTTCTTCTCCTTCGGGATCTGAGTTGGTACAAACTCCTTCTCACTGCCTGGCTGTGGGGAAGCTGGGACCGGCCTCGCCGTTCCTGCAGCCTTGAGCACTGCGTAGCACACGAAACCCAGAAACACGATCACCATCAGCATGCTGAGGAGACCTCTCACGAGCGTGCTGAGCGGTATGCTGATCACAATCCTCTGGCTCTCGGTCCACTTGAACTCCACCAGGGCCTGCTCCACCTCGCTCTCGTAGATCTTCACCTCGCTGGCCGCCGCTGTCGTCATAGACGTCATGGTCGCCAGAGCAGTCATCGCGTTGGTCTTCGGCTTGGATATGGCGAACCTCTTGGCCTCCGCTTGTCGGTCCTTAGCGGTCTTCTTCTTGGCGGCCTGGAACTTCTCGTCGAACCTGAGGCTGATCGTTCCAGACCTGAGTCGATCTGCCAACAACTGTCGCGCTGCCAGCTTGGTGAAGCCGTCTGCAAACTGGCGCTCCGAGCTGACCCAGTACCAGCCCGTCGCGCTCGCCGTCATGCGCTCCTTGAGCACCTGCACCTCGATGCCCGTCCGCTTGTCGTCGAAGTTGTGCACGTGGGGCTTCTGGGCTGCGTCGTAGAGAGCCTTCGCGTCCACCACAAGCGCACTCTTGCCCAGCACCGTCATGGTGCCGTTCAGCCTCGGGTCCCGCGTGGGGTCGAGCATCAGGCTGTAGTGCACCTTCACGTACTCGAGCGCGTCCACGCGTCCGGCTGCAGCTTGGGCCTCGCTCGCCAGTGAGGATCTACTCACCCTCGGTAGCTTCCACGAGCGCCAGTCGACGATCACGTACTTGACGGTCTCGCCGCTGAGCACGCGCCTGTGAGTAGCCAGGATGAGGTAGCCTCCTTGCGAGCTCCCATCACGTCGAACTGCCCACGCTGCGTCCGTCATGCAAATGAACGTCACCTCGTCCGGGTCGTCACATATCTTGGGAAACACCTGGCACACGTCGCTGTTGGCCTTGGCAAACCGCAGCGTCTTGTTGGCCTCCACCAGGTCTTGCACGGTAGAGCCCTCGTTGATCGTACCTTGTCCCAGGCTGACGCTGCACTGCAAGTGCGGCGCTGCCTGATTGCTGGGCCACGCTAGGCTTCCCATCAGTCCTCGTAGCTGTCGACGCTCGCCTTCGGTGATAGCCAACTTCTGGTCGCTCGCTCGGTTCTTGGTCACGGTGATTGGCTTGAGCGATTTGATGTAGGCGCCACAGCTCATCTGATAGTCGCCGGTCGTCGTCTTCGTGAGCTGGTTTCCGCAGAAATCCATCGAGGCGTCACCCGCTACGTTCAGCGTTCCCTTCTCGGAGTCCTCCCACGTCCTGAAGTTGAAAACCTTCTTGAGCTCCTTCACGCGCGCCGAGAAGCATGCCTTGCCATCCTGGTTGCTGCCGCCGCCGAGCATGTCGTCAACGTGTAGTCCGATCGCGCCGTCGAATACCTTCGAGTTGGTCGCGTCCAGGCGGTAGCTCAGGAACAGGCAGGGGTCCAGCGGGTGAACCACGAAGCCACACGCAATCATGCGGTCAGTAGCTTCCTCCCACCAGAGCCTCGGCGCGTCGCTCAGGCCATACATACTCTTGAGCAGCTTCATCCGCGTACCCGGCTGATAGCCGAGCATCCTGCACGCCTCCGCCGGTAGCAGCACGGAGATCCCGCGGTCCGAGCGCTTGCCCTGCAAGAATGCAGTGTTGACATCCGCGGTGAACAGGATCCAGCCGTGAATGCGCGCAAACATCACGATGAAGGTTCTGCTCAGTCTAGTCATCGTCGGTGAGGATTTGGCAGCCTGGGCGCCGTGCGGCACCGCCTGTATGCGGTGTGGGTCCGATGATGTCAGATCCTTATCCCGCCCGCGTTCCGGGTGCGATAAGGATAGGGCGGAGGGCGGCACTTCCCGCTGGGAGGTTCGCGGTCGTTCGTTGTCATCCTTCGTGTCTCGTCTCGTCGTCGTATCCGTCGCCCTTTTCCTCTTCGGGAGTTGCGGCACGGCCCTGGATTAGGTTCCAGGGTGGACGTTGTTTGCGCTCCTGGGCCGGAGAGTGGCCCCCTCCCCCTCCCCCTCCCTGCTGCCGCTGCTGTTGCCGTTGCAGCTGTCAGGCCAGGGTTTTTAGTGCCCTGCCACCTCGGCCAAGAGGTGCGGCCTGGGCGCGGGAAGACCCCAGTGGCACCTCCTGGTCTGAGGTGTACCGCCGTTTGACGACCACGGAGGCGGGGCCCGCGGCTTTTCCGCCTGTAACCTCTTGGTTGCAGTGCTCTTCGCCGCGGGCACACTGTTGCCGTGCTTGTGAGGGTGCGGGCGCTGGGCAACGCTCCGCGTATTGTCCCTTGGGCGCCGATCCCGAACCCCCGTGCGCCATTTTGGCGAGGGGTGTAGGGCGGTCCTTGGTTTGCTTTCTTTTCCTTGATTTCCTCCCTAAGGCACAGCGTTTCTGGCGCTATTGGGAGTTAGTCAAGGAAAGGAGGCCGGAGGTCAGGTCCCAGCTTGTGTCCGTGATTCCCTCTTTTTGCGCGCGTGCCCTTGGTTTTGGCCGTTGGCCACGTCGGCCGTTGGCCAGGGCACGTTGGCCCGCGCTTTGCTGAGCGCCACGGTTTTGTTCTGCCTTTTGGGCCTGCAACATTCCCCGCAACCGCATCTGGATCTCAAAACCCTTGGATAACCAGCCGCGCCTTGGCCCGGTAGCTTCCGTCGGCGTTCTTCGACCACTTGAGCAGGAACCGTGCTCTCAGCACCTTCTTGGGGTCCTTCACCTCGTTCTTGTCCTGCTCCCAGACCTGGTTGTCAAAGAAGCTCTGCAGCTCCACGCGCTTCGCCTCCGCGAACTTGGCCTTGTCCTCCGCGTTCATGTTCTTCTCGCTCAGCTCGCCGGCCACGTAGCACTCCTCGTAGTCCAGGTAGAATGCCTGCTCCTGCTCGCTGTAGCTCCAGCCCTTGGGCAGCGCGTCCAGGTTCAGGAACATCACGTCCTCTGAGAACTCCACCTTGTCGTAGGGTCCTGACCGGTGGTCTTGTCGGTCGCGCTGAGCTGCGAACGTCCGCATCGGTGCCATCTCCGAGGCGTCCAGGTTCCTCCGCATCTCCCTGAACCTCGCTGCCGAGTCGGTCACTGTCGTCATCGGTGTGGGTGTGATGAGTCTCGAAACACTACTGTCACCGCCAGCTTCTTGACCTTCTGACTCTGCCTGTGCCGGTGCTGTCGCTGGCTGCGAATGTAAATCTGGATCTTCATCTTGATCGGGTATCGCCGTGTCGTGCGCCGTCGGTGGTGGGTCCTCGTTGCTCGCCGGCCTCGGCTCGGCCTGTGGCTCGGAACCCTGGGCAGAGACCTGCCTGAGCTGACCTGCCATGGCCTGCTCCACCGTCGGTGCGCTTCCCGCTGAAGGCACTGGCTCATCCTCCTCCATCGGCTCGTCCGCTCGGTCCTCCTCAGTGGGCCCGGGCAGCTGGCTGATATCGAAGAACTGCACGATACCTCCGCGTCGTAGTCCCTGTAGAGTGTCCTGTGCTGCCTGTAGGTTTGCTGGTCGCTTAGGCTCGCCGATCCGCTCCACGATGGGTCGGATCTGGTCCGGTCTGCACCTCAGTAAGCTCCCGCCGTGCGTGACCCAGTAGACCTTGGGCTGGCCGTTCTCCGCGTCCTCGCGCAGAGCCACGGTAGCCGGCCCTCTCCAGCGTGACTTCTGAAGCCGACTAGCTCCACGGTCGCGCCAGTAGTAGCACTCGTCGCCCACGCTCACCGCCTCGTGGGTGTCACGCCTCTTGCGCAGGAAGGCCCTGCGCAGCCGCTCCGTCGAGTCCGCCTTGATGAAAGCCGTCGCCGCTGCCGTCCGCCTCTGCATCGCCTCTTGGAACGTCTCCTCCTCCAGGTAGGCTTGAGACGCTGGCACGGACAGCGTGTCCGCGGACAGGGAGTCGTTGAGCTCAGGGTCGTAGCCCAAAACCCACTGCGCTGGACTGAAGCCCTTGTGGTGCATCATCCTGTTGATCTGGTTGGGTACGTAGTCCAGCGCCGACTTCAGGTTCTCGATGGTGCGTTCTAGGCCAGTCTCCTCGAACCAAAGCTCCAGCGTCTCACGCGTCACCTGATGAGCTCGCTCAACTGGCCCCAAGACGTGGTGAGCCTCGCCAGGGGCAATCCGCATCCTGATGTTCTGGTTGCTGGCCCAGTCGAGCATATCCTGACTGCACGCCGCGCCGCACTCGTCCATCACGAGCCTCGTCGGATTCCCGTAGTGCTTGATCCACGCCTTCTCGATGGACTTGATGGCCTCGGCTGAGGTCTCGCGCGCCACGATTCGGCACTTCTGGAAACGACTAGCTCCGTCCAGCATGTGCGCGATCTTCGCCGAGCCCGAGCGCAGCTTGAACTCGAAGAAGTCCAAGTAGACTGCCTGGTTGAACGTCTTCCAGGATGGTGGTGCCGACTTCGGTGGTTGGGAGGCCTTCTTCCGCTCTGCGCAGATCGCGCATAGGTACCTCCTCGCACACGATATGGCTTCCTCTCTCGCCTCCGCCGCCGTCAGCATCCGCACGAAAACCTCCGTGCTCGGGTGGCCCAGGTTCTTGTGGAGGCGCTCCACATACCTGACCACGTTCTGGCCGAACTCGCTCCTCAGCAGCTGGTTCTGGTACGTCTCCTTCGGGTCGTTGCTGCTGCTGTCCACCGTCGTGTGGTAAATATACTCCACCGCGTCCTCGCCTTCCTCGAGACCAAGCACTAGGATATCCGAGTCCTGAGGAGGGGGCTGCTCCAGCAGATCGCTGAGGATCTTGGCCAGCAGGGTCCCGTAGTTCTCGGCGAAACTCGTGCGGTGCAGGTTGGTACCTGGAATTTTGCCCTCCAGGTGGACATGCTCGTGCTGCTTGTCGCACTGGTACTCGTAGAGTCCCTCTGCCAGTCCTCGTCGTGTTGTGCGAACTCCAGTCCTTTTGCGAGCCAAGCCTTCTCCTGGAATCTCCAATCCTGTCATACACTGGTCGAAAAGCACGTGGTGTCCAGGCAACTCGTATAGCGCTTTCGTCCTCCAACTTCGTGCCGTAGAGGGTTGCTCCAAGTGTGCGTCTCGTCCAGCCTGCCACTGCTTGAGGTAGATCTTCTTGCAGAACATCAGGTGCGTCTGACGGTTGTCCGAGCGCCGCTGCTGCAACTTCTGCTTGTCCTCGTCCGTCTTGCAGCCTCGCTCCTGCATCAGCGTCCAGAGCTTGCACTCGGGACTCATCCAGATGTCGTCCGGCTGCTCCTCGTCGACCAGGTCGAGAAACTTCCTCTGCGTAGCGATCTTACTGAAATCCCAGCCGTTGTGCATCCCGAACGTCCTTGCCTGATGTCCGCGCCTTCTCAGCTCCTTTGTCAGCTCCGAAGTGCCACCGTAGACCTCCCATATCCTGCGCTTGGCCTTCTGGATGTCCTTCGCCCTGCTCAGGTCCTGCTTCAGCTCCTTGGCGGCCGTGTCTACGGACTCCTGGCACTTGCGCAGCTGCTTCAGGTTGAGGTCCTTGGTGATGTAGTTGTTCTCCTCTGTCGCGTCGACCTTGTTGTCTATCTCGACCATCGTGCCGATAAAGTCCACTGACTCCTCACACGCCAGCACCTCGTCTCCAAGAAACGTGTAGGGACTGATCGGGTGCTGCACGCGCACGTGGTCCAACATATTGTGAGGCAGTAGGGTCTGGTCGGCGCGGTCCTGCATACACGTACCGAAACTCTCCAGCATGTTGATGATGAAGTGGCCGCGACTGGGCTGCTGGCGTAGCTGAAACCACTTGCCGTCCCCATCCCAGCATGCCCTCTTATTCTTGAAATCCACGACCATCCAGAGCTCCTCCATCACCGGCCTGGCAAACAGAAATGGCGTGTTGCCAGGAATCACATACGTGAGAATCTCCATAAACTTGCCTCCAGGGAAAGACGGCACAACTGCACACGCCGTCGCCTCGCCGGTCGAGTCGCTGCCGTACCTGAAGTTCTTGGAGCACGGGAAAAATTTCATCTTGCTGACTGGAAATCCTTTGGCGACCAGCTGCTTGCAATATCCTTTGAGCGTCTCGTGTCCCACAATAACGCTGGTCGCCCCACTATCGTGTATCGCCTCCGACGGGTTGAGCTCGGTCGAGTTGTACACGTCCTCCGCCTCGTCCGTGACCATCCGCGCCTCTGCGGAATCCTCGCCGACGTTCTGCCTCTTCCTGCTCGCGTGGGGGCAGTCCTTGGCGAAGTGACCTCGAGCACCGCATCGTAGGCATATCGTCTCTTCTGTCGCTCTCGGTGGTGGGTGAGGTGGCCCACGTCCTGCTGCGCCCTTGCCGTAGCTGCTGGCAAAGTTGGTCTTGCCACGTCCCTTCGAAGCCGTCGAACCTCTTCCTGTAGCTCTCCCTCGGGACGCGCCTCGCGCCGCACCTCGACCTCTGCCAGCGGCAGAAGCTCGTGAGGGTATGATTGCTGCCGTACTCCTCGTCGGTGGCGGTACCATCGCTACGACTGGGTAGAAACCTCTGGCCAACCTCATGTCGTTCATCTTCTGTCTCGCGTCGGTGTATGCTGCCATGATATCATCGTTTTGGTCTACATCGTACGCCTGGTCTGGCATGGGGGGGTTGTTCGTCACTGTCTCGCTGTAGTAGGCCGCTTCCGAGTCGAAGCTGGAGCCCATCTCTTGGTGGTCTTCGCCGTAGTCATCGTAGTAGTGCTCCTCGTCGTCGCCTCCGTAGTAGACGTCGTCTTGCTCGTCGAACTCCTCGTAGTCGTCCAGGTGGTAGGCTGCCGCTCCAGAACTGGCTCGATAGCTTGGCATCGAGTCTAGGCCGAACGTTTTCTTCATCTCGCCCTCGACCTTGTCCAGTGAGAGGTTGTCGCCGACTTGGTTCATGATGAGCTGCTTGCCCTCTTTGTCGAGCCCAGCCCTCCGTAGTAGAAACCAGCCGAGCACCTTGTCGAGTAATGTCACGTCGTGTGCTCGCACTTTCCGCTCTGATGTTCGAAACCTCGTCAAGTAGTCAATCAGAGTCTCCTTGGGCTTGCGGGCTGCCTTGAAGAAAAAATTCTCGAAGTCCGTCGGGAGTTCCGTGATCTGATCATACTTGTATGCCCGGTCGAGCGCCTGGATGATGGTCTGCCAACCTTTCTCCTTCTCGATTTCGCCGATCTCGATATCCTCGACCACCTCCCACGCTCGGCCACACAGGCCTTGCATTATCTCGAGCCCTACTCCTTTCTCCTGCTCGCGTCCGCGAGCTCTCGCCGCGAAGATCTCCACCTTCTTCCTGAAAGTCCTGTAGCCATCGATCGAGCCGTCGAACTCTGGGGCTCTGCCGATGAAACTCGCTGGCGGCTGTCCGTCATCTCGTCCTGCTGCGCCGCGTCCCCCGCCAGGCGGTCCCATGGGTGATAACTGTGGTCCGTGAATAGATCGCTCCAGCTACCAATGTGAATCGGTCGAAGCACTCTAAGTCTCCAATCGTATTCGAATCGAAGTCCGAAACCTGCCAACTTCTCCTCGAGCACCCTGGTCCACAATCGCTCTGCGTGCGGGGAGGGTGAAGATAGCGTTTCTGGTCAGTCGAGAGGCCTCTCGAGCTCAAACGGCACAGTGCATCCTGCTTACTGCCATGCCTGCTTTACACATGCTGCTACGCTGCTGAGGGGGGAGGGTGCTTGCTCTAACATGTTAGTCAGAAACACCTCTGAAAACACATTGTATGGAGTGCAATTCACACGGGCCTGTCGCCCTCCTCGTCGTCTCCCTCTGGCGGCTGCCACCCTGTGAGTTCGTGCAGCACGGCTCCCCATGGGTGAATCCCGTACGCGCTGCTGCCGCTGTGAGCCCGCCAGCACGCCGCATCCCTTTGAGTCGCTCCCGCTTGCCTGACTCCGCCGCACTGCTGCTCGCGTGGCCGCGACGCCAAAAAGTGTATGTGTGCTTTGTCGTATGGTACGGTGGCTTTTTGCCGTCTCGGACTTGCGGCAGTATTGTCGATGGCGTTCAAGATCGAAGACCATCGACAGGACCCCCGACAGCGGAGATCGTTCAAGTTGTTGACAGTTCACGCGGTGACAGAAACCCGAGCTCACGGCGTCAGCCGGAATTTGCTGACAGTCCGAATTTTGAGGTAAGACTTGTTGAGGTTTCGCAAGGCGGCCGATGTCCCGTAAGTGGGTGGCTCCATAGGTATGCCCCAGGCGCTCCTCGTGCATCTGTGCGCAGGTGAGGTCCCCAAAGGGGCAGAAGTGCTCATCGTGTGTTTTGTTTCTCATGGCAAAGGCTTGGCTGCAGCCTACGGTCAAGCACATCATTAAGAAACATCCTCCCGAAAAGTTGGTCCAGCGTTTCTTAACCAACTTGCCCGAAAGCTGGCCCAGTTTCTTCAGCACGCTCGCCCCTCCAGCGTGAACACCTGAATTTGGCCCGGGCTTGTTGTAAGAAATTTCAAGGAAGTCGGCCCAGATGTCTTAAATCGTAGTTCTCTTGCTCAGAATCTGGGCTGTATGTCGCTGCACTTCTCTTCACCTGTTGCTTGGCCCTCGAGAGGAGGGAAACGCCCTGATGGCGGTGCTGCTCGACGAGGGGCCGGACCACCCGGTGCTGGTGCCCGTGCCGGGGGCCTCGAGGTCGTCCGCGCTTGGCCGAAAGTTCCAGGGGGAGCACACCCAAAAAAAGAATGTGGGTTGGCGGCGCGCAGAGGGGGGTAGGGGGAGGGGGGAAGGCTTCTTAGAAGCACCCCTGCTCCTCAGAAGGTGCGGGCTTTGTCTGTAGATGTAAGGCCAGCGCCTTCTAAGAAGCAGCCTCCTAAGAAGCCTCCCCCTCTCCCCATACCCAATTGTGCGCGTAACCACCATAGGGGCCAGGTACTGGAAAAATTCCACGTCGGCGGTCTGGGGAAGGACCAGGGGGATTCGAAGGTTTTGTCCGCCCTCCCAGCCTTTCTCCGCTCTTTTGTTGTTTCTATCTCTCTCTCTTTCACCATCCCGCTTCTCACGTTCGCCAGCTGCACGTCTCAAGAGGGAAGGTTCCGTGGCTTCACGCCTGCATCGTTGTTGACGCGCAGCCGCTGTCATGCCCGCCCCCCCCGCTCCGCCCTCAAGAAGGGATCGCGGGCCCAGGGGGGGAAGCGGGGTTGCGCGAACTGCTAAAGGCCCAGCTTGCGTTGCCAAGAGGTGGAGAGGGGCAGCTTGCGTTGCTGCGAGGTAAACGGCTGTGGTAGAGCTCTGCTTAGGATCCAATTCGACATTGTAGTTGCAGTCGGCAACCGTAACAGGGCCAGGGGTAGCCCAGTCACGAATCCCAGGGCCTCAGAGCGCGCGCTCCTGCGAGCAGGGCCAGCTGGCCACGATCCTGGCACCAAAAGTAGCTTCCTGGATGCGTGCATGGGACCGCGCTGGGAGCCTCGAGGCGGCCCGGGAAAAGCCAGCTGGCGGCACGCACTTCGCTGGTTCGCGCTGACGTCTCCGCTTGCGGACAGCCCTGTCCGCCGCCCCTGAGACATGGAGGAGAAAGGAGGAGAAGCAGGAGCAACAGGAGGAAGAGGTGGAGGATTGGATTGGATTGGACTCGGATTCAGCGCTGGGTTCGGGATTAGAACAACCTGGAGAGCGATGAAAGCTCATCTATCCCCTATGAGTCGCCTCTGGCGGCTGTCGGGGCTCACTTTCTTAAAGACGCGAAGCACATAAATTTGTACCGCTGAGGGTTCGAAGCCCGCCACACGTGAACAGGCACCTAAGAGAACAGGCTGGAGAGCGGCAAAAGCTCGTCTAGCACCTTCGCGTCGCCTTTGGCGGGGTCTGGGGGCAGTCTCTTAAACATTCGCTGCCAATTGTTTTTGTTATGGGAGCACTTGCATTTACCATCACACTCTTTTGAAAGGCCTTTGGCACGCTGGCCCTGGCATATGCAACCACATGTGCTGCATACAAACATCAAGCTGCCGGAGTCGCGGCATGCGATATAAGTCCTATGCAAACGAGGGTTTGAGGCGATTGCGCTGAAAATGGCATTATGGCCAGCGCAGACAGACTCCCAATACGGAAGGCAGCTCAGCGTAGCTTCGCTTGTAGCAGACTTTATAACTCCAGAAATTTGGCTTGATGAACTTCCACTGGTGATGGGCTGGTCCCGAAGCCGCGTCCAGGGGAGGGGCTTGGGTGACGGACGAGGCTGGCTTTAGGACACCGGCTGAACACAGGCTATCTGGGCGCGGCGGCGGGGGGGGGGTAGGGGGGGGCGGAGGAGGAAGAAGCACCCCCGCCTGCCGAACTGACCCCATTCCCTCGCGCCGTACCAGCCGTAGCTGGTCGATACTTGCCCAAAATCTCGTCGCGGTAGCTGTGCTCTGCCCTGCCCTCCCATCGAGGCCCCGCTCTCTTCAGTCTGGATCGGCGCCCCTGCCGACCACGGGGTTTGGGCAGAGCTGGGAAAACCGTTAGAGCTCTAGCGACGAATTTAAGGTAGGATTCCAAGGCTTTGGTAGTCTTTGCCTGATCCTCCACCTCGGCACTCGATGACTGCAAATGCGAATTAGCACCTAGCTTGGCTTCGTCGTTTCCCACGGCGTCAAACCATTCAGCTGAGCCTTCAAGGAACGACGAGGGATCTAAATGGGCAGCCACCTTAGAACAGGAAACACCATTAGCGGAGAGTCCAACTATACGCATCTTGGTTCTTGCGTAAAAAGACTTCCTGTACAGGAGGGTCTCTCGAGGCTCGGAGTGCAATCCAAACATTCCCTTATAGTCTTCGGACATCTTCACAAGTCCCCAACCCGCCCGGTGGAAGAACCTGTGCCCATCCTTATAGGCAGAGCCGTCAGAGAAGACTACACCCCTCAGAGCTACTTCAGGAGGAGATTCGTCTGCAGACCACCATTCGTACTCTTCGTGTCCAATCCCCTCAGGGGGGGGCTGTTTGGAAAGACGGGCACGCTTGAAAACCTAACAGTTGATGGGAGACCACATCTGGCTGAGTGAGAATATCCAGATCTTCTGTTGACAAGAACTCGTCACGCACATGCTGGGTAAGGGGGCACGTGAACAGCCGCTGGTGAAGATCGTCTCGCACGCTACCACAGAGACACGTCGTGTCAGTATCATATCCAAAACACAACAGGAAAGCGAATGCCCAGGTTCAACAAATCGCACAACATCGTGAACATACAGTTTTCGAGTTCCCCGAGTCCCTCAACCTCCCTCCCTCCATCTACATACCACCGGGAGATCTGCAGCGCTTGCACTGGCGCGAGGCTTTGCGGCAGTTTGGTAGAGACCGCTATTGGGATGAGGAAAACGATCATCAGATCCAGAAAACTCGTCTTGCTCGACTCCGTGCGCACGCTCAGTGTTTAAGGATGGACGGGAGCTCACCCATGGGTTCCCGAGGAGATTTGGAATTCTGGGACACTCTCAGGGCTCTGGCCAGCTTTGGGAATGCTTCTTCTGGAGCCCGCGATGGGGTGGTAGCTGAGATGTGCCGGGCTATCCCGTACGTGGGTTTGGTAGAGATCTGGATCGTGTTCCGCACGTATATGAGGACGGGGAGTGGTTCCGGGGAGTTCTGGCAGTTCTTGGAACTCATAGGTTTGCCGAAAGTTCGGAGGGTCACGGACTTCTCAGATTTTAGATTGATCTGTAAAACGCCTGTGGTGCAGAAGTGGTATCTTCGGAGTGTCATGCAGATCGTGCAGCGGGCGGCCCCGTCGTTCGTTGCACGCGTGTTCGGTTTCTGCCCAGGCAGATGCACATTGCATATCGTCGACATCACAACTAAGATCTTGCGGATATCGTACAAATTCAAGGCCCACGAGGTAGTAGTCGCATCCCTAGACATAAAATTCGCTTTCGATTCGGTCAAGCACCACCTAGTCACCGAGGCTCTTCGTGCGAAGCGGGTTCCACCGCATATTATTGCTGTCGTAGTCCAGGAGTTGTCCCACCTTCGAGCTTCCATCCAAATCGAAGGCATCGGGGAGTCAGCTCAGTTCGAATATTTCCGCGGAGGTCGTCAAGGAGGCGTGGAAACGCCGTATCTCTTCAATATCATCATCGGTTACATCATTGGCCCACTTCTTCTGGCATGGCAACGCAATGACAAAGGGTTTCGAGTCAATGCAGTGTTGTTCAATCTGCTTCTCTGGGCGGATAACATTGTGTTATTTTCCAAGTCAGTATCCGAGATGGGGGAGATGCTGCAGGAGCTCAACGACCTGCTCCGGGACTTCGGCTTCGAGTTGAAGCGGAAGGAGTGTAAGATCATGTTGAGTCAGGGGCTGCAGGGGCCCGAAGACGTGCTGCAGGTGCCGTCCAAACATCAGCCGTGGGAGATCCCCATTGTGCCTGGGATGGAAATCCTGGGTTCGTATATCGATAACACGGGCAGCACCGCGGCGGTTTGGCAGCATAGGCGCATCAAGGGTTCTGCGAATTACGGAAGAAGCAGCAAACTCCTTACATGTCGACACGCTAGCCGGTTTCAAAAGGCCAAAGCTTTTTCCCGAGGGCCTATGACAAGTGCTCTGTTTGATTCTGCCGCTTGGGTGGCCAGCCAATCGCTGCTGAGGGAAATCCGGGCTTGGGAGAACCAGTTTGTCAGGAAAATCTGGCGCTTGCGGTGGAGAAGTGAGACTGAAGGGCGTTGCAAGTTTTATCGGAGGACGGCCAAGCTGATCGACAAACAGTACAAAGCCTCAAAGTTGTCGCAAGGACACCACAAGTTTCTCCGGGCGCTGCACGAATGGCGGGGCCGATCGTTTTTCTTCACGTGGGGGGGCGGGCAATATCCTATCAGAGAATTGATGCTATACCGCCCACAATCCCATCACGACACAGGACAAGTGATGCAGCAATATTCCAAACGTCTCCGTCTTGACGAGGGGGGCGAATGGAGATACCGATCCGTGGGGGAGCAACGGCGAGGAGACAACGACATATTTGATGAGATGTTGCCAGAATGGAGAGGCGTCCTTGAACGCGGCATCGGGGCTTGGAAGCAGACGCGCGACAAGTTCATCAACGACGTGTGTCGCTCATGGAACTTCCCGGGTTGGGATGGGCCGAAAGGGTCTTGGAAGTTACGGGAGGATAAGATAGGCTCAATATCCCAGCGTGCCATCTCCGAGCTGAAAGATGACGTCCCTTTGCTGTTGACCACGGTTACATCTGCATCAATCAAGACAAAAAGCGCCGAATCTGGATCACCTCGGGCATACAGCTTTCGGGCGGTGCGGCGCCGGCTCTCCAGAGACATTCCGCCTCGCCTTCCCTTCTACGATCGGGGTTCGCAGGTGTTCTACGACCTATCGCCCGTGATCCTGGACAGCGATTTGGTGTGGGGGCCTTCTTCTGAATTCAACCGGTTCAAAATCATAGTCGACTCGGAGGTCGTGGCGGACGCGGCACTCGGAAAGGCGAAAATGGACAGGTGCGCCGACGTTTTGCGGTCCCAGTCGGAGTTGCTGGCCTCGTTGGTTTGCTTAGGCCACCGTCCAGCGCAGGACTGGGGGGACCCGATCGAGTGGAGACCCAGGGACAAAAACGTAGAGGCTGACCGGTTAGTGAATTTGTGTTTAGATTTTCCTGAGTTGCAGGGGGTGTACATTAATCCCAGGGCCTCCGAGTTTTTACATTCGAATTGTCTTTGTTGGTCGGACGGGGGGTTTCGAAGTAAATCTTCCTCTGGGGCTTCGGGGTGGATCATAAGATGCGCCCACCCGCCTCACGACATAGTTGCCTATGGCCTCGCAGCCGCCCCGGAAGCTGAGGACGCCCTGATCACAGAGGCTTTAGGCATTTTGGCTGTAACCCGCGCTCTCTTCCTCCTCCTCTCCTCCCGCCAACTCGGCTCCCAGAGCCTCCTGCGGAAGTTCCAATCAACGTTCCCCGGCACTGTAGAGCTTCAAGACTCTAATCCTTGTTGGGCGTATTCTCATTGAAGGCCCTTGCACGAAATATGTTCCTCCTGGCAGATCGGTAGCGTGAGGTGTGATGCAGCCAAGACTGGCGCAGCAGAGTGGAAATAAATAAATAAAATAATCTATGCGTTGACCATATACTCTGGCAGGAGAACGCCCTGAGCTAATTTCCAAAGAGCGCGCCCGTCGCGACCAGAATAAGAAAAGGGGGCCCCAGCTTCATTCTACCCCTCCACCCCCCTCTGCTTCCAAAAGGGGGGGAGCTTCCGAAGCTACCCCCCCCCCCTCCCTTTCGCAAGGCTTTCTAAGCTGGGGGGCTCTGGCTCAAGGGAGGGGGGGGCTTCGAAGCTACCCCCCCCTCTCCCCCCCTTTTTTGGAGCAGAAGGTGAGCCCGGGCTTACCTTTCAAAGGGGGGGGGCTTCGGAAGCTACCTCCCCTCCTCCTTCATTTTTTGGTTTGGACACAGGGGGGGCGGCTTCAAGCTATCCCCCCCCCCCTGTGCAAAGGTGGGGGGGGGGGTCCGAAGCTACCTCCCCCCCCCTCCCTTCTGGGGCTCTGGCAAAATGGCAAAATTCCTGACGACAGGTGCGCACCGCGGCGCTAGAGAACGAATTGGAGAATAACGTCGACCCCTGGTTCGTTTTCTCGTATTATTGTTTTCTCGGCCCCTGGTTCGTAGTCTCGTTTTCTCGGGCCCTGCTTCGTTATCGTGTGTTATCGTTTTCTTGTTGTTATTGTTTTCTCGTGTTTTCGGTCCCTGGGTCGCGGTCTCGTTTTCTCTGATCCTGGTTCGCGTTCTCGTTTTCTCGTTTTCTCGGCGCCTGGGTCGTGGTCCAGTTTTCTCGGACCCTGCTTCGTTTTCTCGTTTTCTCGGCCCCTGGGTCGTGGTTCTGTTTTCTCGGACGCTGGTTAGTAGATTCGTTTTCTCGTTGTCTCGGCCCCCGGGTGGTGGTCGTGTATTCTCTGACCATGCTTCTATTTCTCGTTTCTTCATTGTCTCGGCTCCTGGGTCGTGGTCTCGCTTTTTCGAACCAAGCGTTTTCTGGTGATCTCGGCCCCTGGGTCGTGGTTTCCTCGGACCCTGGTTTGTGTTCTCCTTTTCTCGTTTTCTAGGCCCCTGGGTCGTGGTTTCGTTCTCTCTGTTCCGGCTCGTTTTTTTGTGTCCTTGTTTTCTCGGCCCCTGGGTCGTGGTCTCGTTTTCTCGGGCCCTGATTCCGTTTATCGTGTTCTCGTTTTCTCGGACCTTGGGTCGTGGTCGTGTTTTCTCGGACCTTGGTTCGGTTTCGCGTGTTCTGTGTTCTTGGATCGTGGTCTCGTTTGCTCGGTCTGGTTTCTCGTTTTCTCGTGTTCTCGGCCCCTGGGTCGTGGTCTCGTTTTCTCGGACCCTGGTTCGTTGGTTTGTTTTCTCGCTTTCTCGGCTTTTGTTGTTTGTATTATTTCTTCGGGCCCTGGTTCGTGATCTCGTTTTCTTGATTTCTCGGCCCTAGGTCGTGGTGTCCATGTTCCCCGGACCCTTGTTAATTTCTTCGTTTTCTTGTGTTCTCGGCCCCTGGGTCGTGGTCTCGTTTTCTCTGACCCTGGTTCGTTGTTTGTTTTCTCGGCCCCTGGGTCGTGGTCCCCTTTTGTCGGACCCTGGTTCGGTTTCTCGTGTTCTCCGTAGCTCGGCCCCTGGATTGCGGTTTTGTTTTCTCGGACCTTGTTTTGTTTTCTCGTCTTCTCGTTTTCTCGGCCCCTGGGTCGTGGTCTCGTTTTCTCGGGCCCTGGTTCGTTGTCTCGTTTTCTCGTTGTCTCGGCCCCTGGGTTGTTGTCTCGTTTTCTCTGCCCCTGGTCCGTTGTCTTGTTTTCTTGTTTTGTCGGCCCCTGGGTCGTGGTCTCGTTTTGACCCTGATTCGTTGTCTTGTTTTCTTGTTTTATCGTCCCCTGGGTCGTGTTTTTGTTTCTCGGACCCTGGTTCGTTTTCTCGTTTTCTTGTTTTCTCGGCCCCTGGCTCGGACCCTGGTTTGTTTTATCGTTTTCGCATTCTGTCTGCCCCTTGGTCGTGGTCTCGTTTTCTCGGACCCCGTTTCGTTTTCTCGTTTTCTTGTTTTCTCGGCTCCTGGGTCGTGGTCTTCTTTTTTTTGACCCTGGTTCGTTTTCTCGCTTTCTCGGCCCCTGGGTCGTGGTTTGGTTTTCTCGGGCCATGGTTCGTTTTCTTGTTTTCTCGTTTCCTCTGCCCCTGGGTCGTGGTCGCGTTTTTTCTGACCCTGGTTCGTTTTCTCGTTTTCTCTGCCCCTGGGTCGTGGTCTCGTTTTCTCTGGCCCTGGTTCGTGTTCTCGTTTCTTGTTTTCTCGGCGCCTGGGTCGTGGTCCAGTTTTCTCGGACCCTGGTTCGTTTTCTCGTTGTCTCGTTTTCTCTGCCCCTGTGTCGCGGGTTCGTTTTCTCGGACGTTGGTTTGTTGTCTCGTTGCCTCGTTTTCTCGGCCCCTGGGTCGCGGTCTCGTTTTCTCTGATCCTGGTTCGCGGTCTCGTTTTCTCGTTTTCTCGGCCCCTGGGTCGTGGTTTTGTTTTCTCGAACGCTGGTTAGTATATTCGTTTTCTCGTTGTCTCGGCCCCCGGGTGGCGGTCGTGTATTCTCTGACCCTGCTTCGTTTTCTCGTTTCTTCATTTTCTCGGCTCCTGGGACGTGGTCTCGCTTTCTCGAACCAAGCGTTTTCTCGTGATCTCGGCCCCTGGGTCGTGGTTTCCTCGGACCCTGGTTCGTTTTCTCCTTTTCTCGTTTTCTCGGCCCCTGGGTCGTGGGTCGTTTTCGCGTTTTCTCATTTCCTCGGCTCCTGGGTCGTCTCGGGGCCCGGTTCGTTTTCTCGTTTTTTTGTTATCTAGGCCCCTGGGTCGTGGTTTCGTTCTCCCTGTTCCGGCTCGTTTTTTCGTGTTCTTGTTTTCTCGGCCCCTGGTTCGTAGTCTCGTTTTCTCGGGCCCTGATGCCGTTTATCGTGTTCTCGTTTTCTCGGCCCTTGGGTCGTGGTCGTGTTTTCTCGGACCTTGGTTCGTTTTCGCGTTTTCTGTGCTCTTGGGTCGTGGTCTCGTTTGCTCGGACTTTGGTTTGGTTTCTCGTTTTCTCGTGTTCTCGGCCCCTGGGTCGTGGTCTCGTTTTCTCGGACCCTGGTTCGTTGGTTTGTTTTCTCGCTTTCTCGGCTTTTGTTGTTTGTATTATTTCTTCGGGCCCTGGTTCGTGATCTCGTTTTCTTGATTTCTCGGCCCTAGGTCGTGGTGTCCATGTTCCCCGGACCCTTGTTAATTTCTTCGTTTTCTCGTGTTCTCGGCCCCTGGGTCGTGGTCTCGTTTTCTCTGACCCTGGTTCGTTGTTTGTTTTCTCGGCCCCTGGGTCGTGGTCTCCTTTTGTCGGACCCTGGTTCGGTTTCTCGTGTTCTCCGTATCTCGGCCCCTGGATTGCGGTTTTGTTTTCTCGGACCTTGGTTTGTTTTCTCGTTTTCTCGGCCCCTGGTTCGTGGTCTCGTTTTCTCGGGCCCCGGTTCGTTGTCTCGTTTTCTCGTTGTCTCGGCCCCTGGGTTGTTGTCTCGTTTTCTCGGCCCTTGGTCCGTTGTCTTGTTTTCTTGTTTTGTCGGCCCCTGGGTCGTCGTCTTGTTTCTTTGATCCTGATTCGTTGTTTTGTTTTCTGTTGTTATCGTCCCCTGGGTCGTGGATTGTTTGTCTCGGACCCTGGTTCGTTTTCTCGTTTTCTTGTTTTCTCGGCCCCTGGCTCGGACCCTGGTTTGTTTTATCGTTTTCGCATTCTGTCTGCCCCTTGGTCGTGGTCTCGTTTTCTCGGACCCCGTTTCGTTTTCTCGTTTTCTTGTTTTCTCGGCTCCTGGGTCGTGGTCTTCTTTTTGTTTGACCCTGGTTCGTGTTCTCGCTTTCTCGGCCACTGGGTCGTGGTTTGGTTTTCTCGGGCCATGGTTCGTTTTCTTGTTTTCTCGTTTTCTCTGCCCCTGGGTCGTGGTCGCGGTTTTTCTGACCCTGGTTCGTTTTCTCGTTTTCCCTGCCCCTGGGTCGTGGTCTCGTTTTCTCTGGTCCTGGTTCGTATTCTCGTTTCTTGTTTTCTCGGCGCCTGGGTCGAGGTCCAGTTTTCTCCGACCCTGATTCGTTTTCTCGTTGTCTCGTTTTCTCAGCCCCTGGGTCGCGGTTTCGTTTTCTCGGACGCTGGTTTGTTTTCTCGTTGCCTCGTTTCCTCGGCCCCTGGGTCGCGGTCTCGTTTTCTCTGATCTTGGTTCGCGTTCTCGTTTTCTCGGGCCCTGATTCCTTGTTTCGTCTTCTCGTTTCCTCGGCCCCTGGGTTGTGGTCTCGTTTTCTCTGGCCCCGGTTCGTTTTCTCGTTTTCTCTGTGTCTCGGCCCCTGGGTTGTTGTCTCGTTTTCTCGGCCCCTGGTCCGTTTTCTTGTTTTCTTGTTTTGTCTGCCCCTTGGTCGTGGTCTTGTTTCTTTGATCCTGATTCGTTGTCTTGTTGTCTGATGTTATCGTCCCCTGGGTCGTGGATTTTTGTTCTAGGACCCTGACTCGTTTTCTCGTTTTCTTGTTTTCTCGGCCCCTGGCTCGGACCCTGGTTTGTTTTATCGTTTTCGCATTCTGTCTGCCCCTTGGTCGTGGTCTCGTTTTCTCGGACCCTGTTTCGTTTTCTCGTTTTCTTGTTGTCTCGGCTCCTGGGTCGTGATCTTTTTTTTTGACCCTGGTTCGTGTTCTCGCTTTCTCGGCCCCTGGGTCGTGGTTTGGTTTTCTCGGGCCATGGTTCGTTTTCTTGTTTTCTCGTTTTCTCTGCCCCTGGGTCGTGGTCGCGTTTTTTCCGACCCTGGTTCGTTTTCTCGTTTTCTTTGCCACTGGGTCGTGGTCTCGTTTTCTCTGGCCCTGGTTCGTGTTCTCGTTTCCTTTTTACTGTTTCCTCGACGCCTGGGTCGTGGTCCAGTATTCTCGGACCCTGGTTCGTTTTCTCGTTGCATCGTTTTCTCGGCCCCTGGTTCGTTTTCTCGTTTTCTCGGGCCCTGATTCGTTTTTTCGTTTACTCGTTTCCTCGGCCCCTGGGTCGTGGTCTCGCTTTCTAGGACCGATATTCGCGTTTTCTCGGCCTGGGTCGTGGTCTCGTTTGCTCGGCCCCTGGATCGTTATCGTGTTTTCTCGGACCTTGGTTCATTGTCTCGTGTTCTTGTTTTCTCGGCTTCTGGGTTTCGTTTTGTTTTCTCGGGCCCTGGTTCGTTTTCTCGTTCTCTCGGCCCTTGGGTTGTGATCTCGCTTTCTCGGCCCCTGGTTCGTTTTCTCGTTGTCTCGTTTCTCGGCGCCTGGGTCGTGGTTTCGTTTTCTCGGGCACTGGTTTGTTTTCTCGTTGTCTCGTTTTGTCAGCCCCTGGGTCGTGGTCTCGTTTTATCGGAGCCTGGTTCGTTTTCGCGTTTTCTCGGCCCCTGGGTCGTGGTCGCGTTTTCTCGGACCCTGGTTCGTTTTTGTTGGACCCTGGTTCGTTTTCTCGTTTTCTCGGCCCCTGGGCCGTGGTCTCGTTTTCCCGGACCCTGCTTCGTTTCCTCGTTTTCTCAGCGCCTGGGTCGTGGTCTCGTTTTCTCTGACCCTGGATCGTCGCCGTCGTCGGTCGCGCGTCGTCCGTCGCTGTCTTTGTATGACCTCGTCCTCGTCGTGACGACCACGACGAGGTCATGCGAAGACGGCGACAATGACGGCGACGGCGGCGACAACGACGACGAGGACGACGACGGCGTCGTACGAAGACGTCGAGCGACGGCGACGGCAACGACGACGGCGACGGGGGAGGATCGTCCGGCAGGGGGAGTTCCAGGGAGGGGGTGGTAGCTTCCAGCAGGGGGGGTTCAAAGGGGGGGGGTAGCTAAGCTCTCCTCCCTTGGGTAAGTGGGGGAGGGGGGGGAGCTTCCGGAGCGGCAAAAGGGGGGAAGGGGGGAGGGAGCTTCCGGTGGGCGACAAAAAAGGGGGGGAGGGGGGGGGGGGGCTCCCGGCAGAAGGGGACCAAGGGGGGGGGTAGCTAAGCCCTCCCCCTGTGGAAAGGAGGGGAGGGGTAGCTTCCAACCGCCGAAAGGGGGGGAGGGGGGGGTAGCTTCCAGAGGCGGGCGAAACAGGGAGGGGGGGGGGATAGCTTCCAGCAGGGGGTGTTCAAGGGAGGGGTGGGGTAGCTAAGGGGGGACCCACCCACCCCCTTTGCTCCGTCACTGTGGGCGCGCTCTCTCCAAATTCCTGTGTCTAGCCGAGAGCTCCGCTGACGCTGACAGGGATCGGAGACCTGACGGATCGAGCTGCACCGATCGGTTGATTCCTAGCTTGTCGGCGGCCAACCTGTTCGTTCTTCGATTCCAGGCAGCGTGCATTAGCTCATGGATCATCTTCGGAGCGGTATCGATTAGGGCGTATTGGCGTCCAAGATCGGTGACTATCTCGAACGGGGATAAGAATTGCCAACCGATTCGCTTCAGGCTCAAGATTGCTGCACCTGCTGGCCCTCTCACTGCCCCCCAGTTGGCAGGAGGCTGCTGAAGGACTTCACGGAATGAACGCCCCAGCTCTGAGAGAGGGTGGATAGATCTGAACCTCCAATTGCTCACTGACTTCCTTACGATCGAGGCCCACTGCATCGCTGGACCCAGCCCCTGTTTCCAACGTGGGTCACCCAAGACTGCTAGGGATATACTGCGTGAGCGGCTCTTGCAGGAGCTGCCGACGAGGGAGATGTAATGCGTCTGTGCTGCACTGAGCTCCGGGGAAGTGAGCCCCACGACCTCTGCACCGGAAAAGCCTGATGCCTGAAGACCTGACACATGGAGCTTCTTCAAAGGGGCTCCAGTTTTCTTCAGGGCACGGAGCCGGGATCCACATTTCTTGGGCTTCGAAAAACGCTCCGCTAGCATCTTAGCTTTTTTGGCTCTCTTGGCCCCACAGAAGAAATCTACTCCTAAGTTAGGCGTCGATGAGAGGGCCCTGCCAGCGTAATCCCCGAAACTCGTTTTCAACATTTCCGTGAGCCTGGGGCAGGAAGATACGATCACAGACTTACGCTGGGCGACTTGGCACTCCAACTCGTGCTGGATCATGCTGGACAAATCCGCCGCCGATGCCGTTAGCTGATTGACTACCTATTGCCGGCTGTCGCTGGTGTTGTTTCCATGGAGATCGTCGATGAATGTCGCCGCAATGATTGTCGGGTGCCGTTTCTGCCACACTCTGAGCGGAGGCAAGGGAAACACCTGCACGATGAAGGTAGCAAATGAGCAACCCGCTGCGATCCCGAAGTGAGGATATTGGAGTTCAACTGCCAGGCCTGAGAAATTCAAAAACCTCTTGGACACATACTGGTTGAGCATCACCGCTAATACTGTGAGGGAGAACTGGGACTTTTTGATCCTCGACCAGACCAGTTCTCTACAGACGTGCTCGTAACAGTTACTGAGGTCACATAGAAAGGATCCCGAAAACATGTTCCTGGACAAGGTCCTGGATGCAGCTGCCAATGACTGCAGGCATACGACCTTTAGAATTGATCTGGCAGGCTGGTGGGCCATGAGGGGGTCGAAGTTCCTTGCCTCCCATTATCTACAGGCAGGTTGCCGACAGACAAAAGGGGAGGAGGAGGAGGAGGAGGAGGAGCAGGAGGAGGAGGAAGGGGGCAGGAAGAGGAGCAAAGGGAGGAGGAAGAGGAGGAGAAATAGGAGGAGGAGGAAGCGGAGAAGAGAGAAGAGGAGGA
>CAUYUJ010017028.1:0-23448 GCA_963575745.1 Prorocentrum cordatum | reverse complement strand
CCCTCGCCGAGGCCCACCCAGATCCCGATCACGGACCTCGCGCTCCTCGCTGAAAGGGGCCGTGTCCTTGAGCCCACGGTCTTCACCGTTGGCTGCCAGCGCCTCGTCTCGCCCGACGTCCTCCTCAATGACTTGCAGGAGTGGACCGGTGGCGCTGACCTTCAGTCCGACCACATTGAACTACGCGGCCACGAGCCTGCCTTCCACTTCGCGAAGTCGCCGTACCCCGTGCAATTGCTATACAGCGTGCCCTGCGAAATGCCGCAGGGAAATTCAAGCGCTTCGCCACCAGCGACACCGCCGGGCAGCGCGTCGGCATCTACCTTCACGGCGACAAGCCGACGAAGCAAATCCGAACCGAGACCCAGCGCAAGAAGCTCCAATCGCTGCTCCAACACCAGCATCACAGCTTGCAATGGCGGACCATTCGCAACAAAGGCGAGATCCACAGCAAGGCCTTGCCCGTCATCCGCCTCGGCACCCGCGGCCAGGCTGACCCCGCTGGCCTCGAGTGGAACGAAAAGGCCTTCGAGCTCCAGCAGTTCCACAACATCGACAGCGCGGCCGCCCTCTCCTGCTTCCAAGCTCTCTCTCTCTCTCTCGGACAACGAGTCCGCTACGTGGCGTTCCTAACCACCCGTGTGCGCCATGACTCGCGCCCGAATGCTCGCCGCTTGCCACCTTCGTCAGCTGGAACGCCCGCGGGCTGATGTGCCACAAGCGCTCCCGCCGCCGACGCAAGCAGGCCGCCCTCGCCACGTTTCTTCGGCGCCAGTGCGTCATCCTTCCTCAGGAAGTTCATGGCTCCGAAGCGCTGCTCCGCACATGGGTGGCCACGCAGCCGTGCCCGTAGAAGCTCTTCTTCTCCGAGTGCACACCCGACGAAGGCACCTCGTCCGCGACCATCGGCCGCGCCGCCATCCTCGTTCCGCGGTTCGCGCCAGTGCAGCTCGAGCAGCTCCAGCAGGACCAGCTCTCGATCATCTCGCACAGCGTCCTCGCCCCTGGGCGCACCCAGCTGCTCGCCATCACGAACGCCGCCTCCCGCAGCACCCTTGCCCTGATGAGCGTCCACAACCACGAGTTGGCTGCGCGAGATCGTGGCAGGATCCGCGCCAGTCCCAGGAGACCGCAGTCCACCCCCTCGGGAACTGCGGCGGCGCCGCCGCGGTGCTCCGGCCGCGGCCCGGGGCGGGCGCGGCCGCGGGCCTGTCGCCGCAGCAGGCGCGCCGCTTGGAGGCTGCGCTGCAGGCAGCACCCTAGGCACCATGCAGGAGAGGATGGGTATGGACACCGACCTCTGGGCCTGGGCCCCCCTGAAAGCTTGGCTCGGCTTTCCTGTCCTCCGTCCTCCTCTGCTTCCGCCCCGGGGCCTGGGCCCCGTCCCCCGCCACCCCCCCTGGCCCCTGGTCCCGTGGCCTGGCCGGCGTTCGCCTCTCGGGCGGGCCCACCTGGGCCCCGGTCCGGCCCTCGGCCCCTGGCCCTGGCCCCGGGTCCCCGCCGGGCCGTGCCCTTCCCTCTCCGGGCCGAGTACCCACCGGCAGCGACCCAGCCCAAAGCGGGGCTGCCGGGGGGTCATGCCCGCGCGGCGCTCCACCAGCGACCTCCTGGGGGGGCCGCCGGGCGACCCCTTCCCCGGGGCTAAGTGCGGAGCCCCCCGCTTCGGCGCCGCGGGCTCCAGCCGAACTGCCCTCGGCCGCGGGGAAGAGCAGCATGCGGGCACAGCTCGCCGGCCTATGAGGGCCCGTGCCGCGCGGCCCGGCCGGGCGCGCGCCCCAACCCGGGGGCGGCGCCGAGCGGAGTGGAAGGAAGGAGGGAAGGAAGGAAGGAAGGAAGGAAGGAAGGAAGGAGGGAAGGAAGGAGGAGGAGGGGGAGGAGGACAAGCTAGGCGCGCTAGCGTCACATCTGACGTCCTACCCCTCCTTCCCATCCTTTACCACGGCGTAGATCTCCTATCTGTTCGCACAGTCGGATGTCGAGCAGGGCAGTGATCCCAAGAGGGAACGCGATGGATGAAAAGCATGGGTGGAAAAGCATGGCCGAGCAAGGACCGAAAACAGGAAGAAAAGGCCAGTGTTGCAACACGATTCGGGGGATCAGGCCAGGACCGACGGAAATGAGACCGGCGCTGCATCGAGAGCAAGATTCAAAATGCCTGGAGCGCCGGAACGAGGCCAGGACCGAAAACGGGAATGAGGCCACCGTTGCAGCGGGAGCACGATTCAGAAGGACCGAAGCATTGGAACGAGGCCAGCACTACAGCGACAGCGCTATTTGGAAGGACCGAACACGCCAGCATTGCTGCGGGAACACGATTTGGAACAACCGGAGGCGCGGGAACGAGGCCAACGCTGCAGCGGGAGCACGATTTTGAATGACGAAAGCGCAGAAATGAGGGCGGCGCTGAGCTGGGGCACAATTTTGGAAGAACTGGAAACGACCAGATTGAAAGAAAACAAATAGAAAAAAACAAGTCATGAAATCTTGTGTGTAAAAAGCAATATGCGGAGAGGACGGGGCATTGTATGGACAGGATGACGGGAGAGAGAAGAGTAGTTTTCATATTTGTGCGTTTGTGGAGGAGGAGGAGGAGCAGCAGCAGCAGCAGGAGGAAGAGGAGCAGGAGCAGGAGCAGGAGGGAGAAGGAGGAGGAGGAGGAAAGGAGGGAAGAGCAGGAAGGGGAGGCCCGCCCCGGCGCGGCGCCTTCTTCTCATTGGCCAGTGTTCGAGGGGGCCCGCGCGAGCGGCCCACCTTGTCGCCCTCGCCCCGAGCTCCGTGCGCATTTCGCTCGGACGCGGCGCTCCCACGCGGGCGCTGCGCACGGTTCGTTCGCCGAGCCGCACGAAAACGACAGCGGCAGCGGGGCCGCGCGAGAGCGGGCGAACTGCCGACCTCGCCCGAGTGCCGCGCGGGTTGCGAGTGGAAGTGGCAGCGCTACGTCAGCACGGCGCATGCTTCGTCGCCGCTGCGCTCATTGGAAGTCGTGCCGTTCCCGCCCCCGCGTGGCCCGTGCAGCCTTCCCATCTCCAGGTCGTCGGAAGCGGGGCCGCGCGCGAGCGCCTTCAGTTGGTTGGGCAGGAACGCGCTCCAATCCAAGTACCAGGTTATTTCAGACTCGATCACCATGCTATGGAAAAACCGGTGGGGCCCTCTGATTCGCTCGACCTGGGCTGACTGCCTGCTCCGACTCCGACCTCCAATCTCCTCACCTCCTCCTCCTCCTCCTCCTCCTTCCCTCATCCTCGCCTCCTCCTCCTCCTCCTCCCTCCCCCCTCCTCCTCCTCCTCCCCCTCCCCTCCTCCTCCTCCTCCTCCTCCTCCTCCTCCTCCTCCTCCTCCCCCTCCTCCCTCCCTTCCTCCTCCTCCTCCTCCTCCTCCTCCTCCTCCTCCTCCTCCTCCTCCTCCTCCTCCTCCTCCTCCTCCTCCTCCTCCTCCTCCTCCCTTTCCCCTTCCTCGCCGTCGGACAGGGCCCTCGCGGAGGTCGGCGACCGCATGTTCACCGACGCCGTCTTCGTCCGCAACGAGCGCGTGGCGCGCGAGCTCGGCGCCGGCTGGGCGGCCGCGCTGATGGACCGCTGCGAGCGGGGCCTCGCCCCGCCGGCCCTGTCCCGGCGCGGCCAGCGGCCCTGTGGGTCAGCCGGGGGCCCCCAAAAGGGGTGGCGACCACACCGTGTGGTGAGTCGGTGGTGATTCGGGGTCACCGCACTGCTTTGGGACTCGTGTCGTTCTCCGAGGACGTCTCGGGCGACGGGGGCATCCGAGGTCCCAAGACCGTGCGTTGACGGACTGCGGTGAGGTCTTGGGGGTGTTCGAGGTCACCGCACGGTCTGTCACTGCACCGTTTCGGGACTCCAAAGTCAGGGGGGGCGACGGCGGCAAGCCACAGCTGGATCCTTCCCCACCTGGGGTGAAGTCGGGCATGTCCTTCTACAGGAGGAGTGTCCAAAAATAGTCAGGAAATCGTCTGGGGACGATTTGTCGATTATTTTTGACCAATGTTGAAAATGCTTTGACTATTTTTCACATTTCCTCCAAGATCTGCCTGTAGGGGGACATGCCCGACCTGAACCTGGGAGGGCGCCTGCGCGCGCGAGCGACCCCTCACCGGAGTGGCCCTGCCCGCCTTTCGGGGGGCGCAGGAGGGGCGGGCCACCGGAAAGCACGGGGGCCGCTGCCGTCGCACCGTGCGCAGCGATCGGCGAGCCGTGCACCGAAGGCCACTCTTGCGTGAGGCCACTGCCGCGCTCAGCTGAGGAGGGCCCATCGGCATCGACACCCCTCGAGAGAGAGAGAGAGAGAGAGATCTCTAGGCCTCCCAGGTGGGCTCGGAGTAGATGGGGTCAGAGGATCCCGCCGCATCGCCGATGCATCGGCGACGCGGCCCGTTGCGGAGCCCGATTTTCTCCACGCCAGCGTCGCCGATACACCACCGACGTCGGCGATGCATCGGAGACACACCGCCGATGCATCGCCGATGCACTGGCCATGCGGCGCGATCCTCCGACCCCATCTGCTCGGACCCCATCTAGGAGGCCTCTAGGACAGATCGTCGACGTGGATGATGATGTTCCAACCTACTTTAGCCTTGATCCCCAGAAAGACGTTCGAGCACCAAGACAGTACCGAAACTTGAAGGTTTTCACGTGTCGGGCCCAAGGAGGCGGTACTCGTTCGACACTGTTTCGATACGTTTCTGGGTGCTCGACATTATTGATGGGGTGTGGTCCTCGAGTACGATGGGAGCATCATAAGCCTAGGAGGCATCTAAGAGAGATCGTCGACATGGGGAGTTCCCTGGAGGGCGGTGAGGACCACAGCTCCCCCTGCCTGTCGCGGCGGGGCCTGGGGCCGTCCGGCGGGCAGGCAGGAGGGGACCGGCGCGAGGCGCTAGGGAAGCGGCCTCCCGAGAGAAGGCTGGGGTCCTCGCGGAGGGGCACCCCTGCCTTCTAAGAGACATTCTCGGAAGCCCTTGGGCCCTGGGCCCGTCTACTAAGAGTACGTCGGGCATATCCCTCCACAGGAGGAATCTTCAAAAAAAGTCCACAACAACTGATATGGGCACGATGTCTTGACTATTTTGGGCTATTTTTTAATTTTCCCTCTGAAATCCGCCTGTAGGAGGGCATGCCCGACCTGATGCTGAGAAGCCCCTGCCCTCGTAGAAGGCAGCCCCGCTCGCCCCACCGCCATGGCCTGCCGCCCATCGGCGACAAAGCCGGCGACGACGAGGGCGACGACGTCAGCAGGGCATCTCGTTCGACCTCTTTGGGGCGTCCTGGAGCGCCCTTGCCACCATGGATGGATCCGCCTCGAAGTCCTGGTCGGCCCCACGGGCCATCGGCCAGCGCCAGGGCGAGTCGCTCCCAGGGAAGTCGCCACCATCGAGGGACGAGGAGGAGGGAGGACCGAAGATCGATGATTTTGTTTTGGGGGATTTATTTTGATGTTTCCTTTACGTTGTAAGATATGTGTTTGATATGTGTTGGATGTGTTTTTCGTTTTGGGGATTTGTTTTGCGTTTTGAGGCTCCTGAGCGTTTGGGGATTTTTGTTGCGCGGCTCTAGCTGGGGCCACGGGTAGTCCTGGGGGGGGGTCCGCCTCCCCCGCTTCCACAGGAGGACGTGGCAACCCTCCTTCGGCACTGCATATATCTGTGTATAAATACATTCACACATGTAAGAGACAGAGACAGAGAGAAGAGAGAGAGAGAGAGAGAGAAAAAAAAACAAAAAAGAGAGAGAGAGAGAGATGGACGGCGAAACAAAAAATAATCTCGATGTTTTTCGCTCGTAGGGGGCGTCTTGGAGGGCCCTCGCCGCTGCGGCCGGGCCAGCCCTCAGGGGGCCTTGGTCGGCTCTCCGGACGCCCTGGAGGCACACGAGGGCGGCCGACTGCTTCCCGAGCCCGGCCCCCCCCCCCCCCGGGAAGCCACGCGGCCGTTTTCGCCCTGGGGGGCCTCAAGCTCAGGAGCGAAACAGGAGCGTACGGGCGTGCACGTACATAGTGATCGTATTCTTATTCATTGCTTTGCCGATCGGCGCGGGGCCACAATTACACACTATGAATACTACTCTCCTCTCTCCCCTGATGACGTCCGGGAGATATCCGACCTCCCTCCGCGTACTGTTTTCTTTCGTAGGATTCCCGAGAACTGGGTTTTCGCTTGGGCTTCTGTGCAAAATGTTGGTCCCGCTTAAGCGCTAGTCTCATTTTCGGTCTTCCGCTCGTTCCGAATCGTGCTCCCGCTGCAGCGCTGGCTACATTATTTCCAGTGCCATGCCACGGCATGGTTTTCGGCCCTTCCAAATAGGCCCAAAAATGTAGAAAATGCCCCCCCGAAAAACCATCGGAAGTGATCATACATTCGGTGTCGATCCGTTGATCTTTTAGGCCGCAGACGCCCCCCCCCCACTTTGGGACGTCGCCATGCCATGCTATGTCATGCTAAGCGTTGAACTTCAACACATTGCCATGCCACGTAATGCTATGCCATGCTACGACATCCGACTACGCGAATAGAGAGGAGTCGCCACTCCACGCTACGTCATGTTACGCGCTGATCTTCAACACCATGCTATGCCATGTAATGCTATGCAATGCTACGACATCCGACTGTGCGAATTGATATGAGATCTACGCCATGGTAAGGGATGGGAGGGAGGGGAAGGACATCAGATATGACGCGAGCGCACCTAGCTTGTCGCACCCCCTCCCCCTGCTCCCCCCCCAATGGAGTAGATAGTGGCTGTTTGGGGCGCCAGGTTCGAGCAGGTGGAGTCCCCCACAGGACGCAGTGTTGCGAACAGTCGCGTTAAGCAGAGGTCTGGAGCCAGAACCCCCCCTCCCACCCTCCTTCCGCCCAATGTCGAAACGTCGAATGAGAGAAGTCCACGTTGGTTTCGAAAGCACATGTTTTGCGATCGTTCGTAACGCGAGGCTGGCCTTGCGGACTGGGTGGCCGCTCCCTACAAGCAGCGACCCGCGACGAAAAGCAGGTCCTGTCTTGGGGACGGCGTCCAGGGCTCCCAGGCCCGCCTCGTAAGAGATCACGCGGGTGATTGCCGCCGAGCGCCACGAAAGAATCACGACCGAACTGACTTCCTCGTCTTGGGACCCGAAGCCCTCACGGATCAATCCGGCTCAAAATTTCCGCCCAAAGCGAGGGTATAGGGCTGGTCGTGTGGTATTTTCCATGTCGCCGTCACTCTTTCACAACATCAGACGTCGCGGAGCGCAAAGTCCAACCTAGTGGTGAGGATGCGGTACTTCATTCAGGCCGCCCTTGTATCCGTGTCTGTCCTTTGGTTTGGGGCTTGCCGCCGCCGCAATCGTTCCAGTAGCCTGGACGTCCAAAGGTCTTGCAGCGCTTCCTTGCGTCGCTGCTCCTGCGCTCCCGGCCGCAATCGCAAGGACAATCCTCCCTCCCCCCGGTTGCTTGGCCGGATAGAACCTCAGAAGGAGGTCCGCATTGGCGGCTGGCAGCAATGCGGATCTGCTTCTACTGCGAGGAGGAGGAGGAGGAGGACGAGGAGGACCAGGAGGAGGACTGGGAGGAGGAGGAGGACGAGGAGGACGAGGAGGGGGGAGGAGAACGACAAGGAGGAGGAGGAGGACCTCCCGCAGATTCGGGTCCAGCTGAAGGAGCTCCGCACTGGCGGCTGGCCGCCTCGCGGGTGCCGCCTTTTGCGGACCTCCTTCAGCTGGTTGACCTCCTCCTCCTCCTCCTCCTCCTCCTCCTCCTCCTCCCCCTCCTCCTCCTCCTCCTCTTCCTCATCCTCCTCCTCTACAATTACTCAATATGAATACTACTCTCCCTCTTCCCCTGATGACGGTTGAAAGTGTCCGACCCCCCCCCGCGTACTGTTTTTCACACGCAGGTTTCCCTGGAGTTGGGTTTTCGCTTGCATTTGTTTCAAAATGCTGCTCTCGCTGAGGCGCCGGCCTCATTTTCGGGCCCCGCTCGTTCCGAATCGTGCTCCCGCTGCAGCGCTGGCCTCATTTCCGTGCTTCCGCTCGTTCCGAATCGTGCTCCCGCTGCAGCGCTGGCCTCATTTCCGCGCTTCCGCTCGTTCCGAATCGTGCTCCCGCTGCAGCGCTGGCGTCATTCCCCGTGCCATGCAACGGCATGCAATTGCAATGCTAGGTTGATAAGTTACTACGCTTTGCGCGTGTGCTCTTCTAGCCATGCCATGCCGTGCTCTACAATGCATAGGTACCCTCGGGATCATTGCCTGCTAGGACATCCGACTGTGCGAGTAAGAGAGGGGATCTGCGCCATGGTAAGGGATGGGTGGGTGGGGTAGGATGTCAGATATGACGCGAGCGCACCTAGCCTGTCCTCCTCCCCCTCCCGCTCCTCCTCCTCCTTCAGCTGGTTGACGCTCCGCCTCCGCGCATACGGCAGGCTTTTGCGCCGCGCGGACGCGGCGAAGAAACCCCAGCGCGGGCGTTCCAGGCCGAGCGCGGCCAGTGGCCCAGGATCGGCCGACGTCGAGCCTCGAGGCCTCGAGGATGGAGGACCGAGGATCGAGGCCTCGAGGATGGAGGATCGAGGGCCTCGAGGCCTCGAGGATCCAAGGCTCGAGGCTCGAGGAGCGGCGCCTCGATGCTCGGCCCAGTGGCGCTGTCGGAGAGCCGCGATCGCTCACGGTGGAGCCGGGCCTCCCAGATGGGGTCGGACCGGACAGGGGAGGCCCATGCCAAGAAGCACCCTGCCTGCCTCCAGAGGGTGCCCCGGATGTCTCGAGTCTCGGTGGTCTCCCCATGGAGAACGTGACGCTCCCACACCAAAAACCGATGGGCGTCCTGGGGTCTCAGGGTTGGGTTTCTTGTGGAAGGTTTCGTGCGGATTGGCCTCCACTGCATGGGGTCGGAGGGTCGCGCCGCATCGCCATCAGGTCGGCGATGCGGCTCGATGCGGAGCCCGATGCTCTCCGTGCCGACGTCGCCGATGCGTCCCCGACGTCGCCGATGCATTTGCGATGCGCGGCGATCCTCCGACCCCGTCTACTCGGACCCCATCCAGGAGGCCTCTGTTTGAACGACCCACCCTGCGTAAGAAACTAACGTCCACGACATCGCGACGCGAGCCAGCCGTGCGGCCAACACTGATGGTCAGGATGAGCGACGTCCCAGGGGCACCCTTGCGTTCTCGCCTCTTCGGTCCTCTGCGGCCCATCCTCGACCACTCTCGATGGCCAGCCCCGCTCGAGAAGCCTCGGCATGGGGTTTCCAGGGCACCTGCGCCCCTATCGCGCCTCCTTGCTGTCGGTTTTGACTGTGCGCTGCGACACCCTGCGCTGCCAGTTTCCCCCGCAGGGGCCGCGCCCCGACGCTGGAGGGCCTCGCCGTGCTGTGGTGCGACGCCGACCCCGCCGTGACCGAGTCCGCGGGGCCCCTGCGGGCCGCCGGCATGTCGGTGCGCACCTTTCGGGAGCCGGAGGACTCGGCTGGGCGCAAGAGCTCAAAGGAGGGCAAGGCACCCAGACCGCCACCACTGCCTCGTGTTCGCCTGTTTCGGGGGCGTCCTGGGAGGCCCTCGTCGCCACCGCTGGATTCGCCTCGAGATCCTGGTCAGAAGGCAGCCTGGGAGAGGTCCGTGGAGTAGCGGTTTCGGTAATTACCTGTTGGCTTCTCCAAGGGTGACTTGTCGCGGGAGTGACCTTTGGTGCGGGCCCACGACGGGGCTGACGTGACGCGGTCGGCGCAAGCGCGGGTCAGCCGATCCTCTCTGGCTGGCCCCAGGTTTGGGGGCCACGTGGGGCCGCCGATTCCCCCTCTCCGCCCTCCGCCAGCCCGGGCTTGGAAGCCGCTGAGCGGCCGGCCGGGCTTCGCGACAGGGCCCTGGCCGACCCGGGCTTGTGTGGACCCGAGCGGGTGCGTCCCCGACCGCAGGGGTCCCGCCTGCATCGGCGTGTACGCTCGGACTTGGCTCCCCCGCGGCCCCCAAAGCCGCACCTCTCCCAGGTTGCCTCTTGCCCAGGGCCACCCCTGCGCGCAGCCGAGCTAGGACGCCCTCGAGTTCTTCCGTGGCGCGCCCGCGGGCGCGGTGGGGGCCGTCCTCACTTCCATGATGCGCGGCGGCGGCCGCGAGGCTCGGGGAGCGATGACCGGGCTCGGCCTCGTCGCCGCCTGCGCCGAGTGCGCCCGGGCGCGCGGCGAGCCGAGGCCGGTGCTCGGGGTCGTGTCGATGTCGGCCGACCGGGAGGCGTGCCTGGCGGCTGGCGCGGACTTCGTCGTGTACGGCGATCGCGCGAGGGCGCAGCGGCGGCTGCTGTCGGAGCTGAGGGAGCGGCGTGCCCGCACGGGCCCGGGGGAAGCACAGCAGCGGCCGTGCGCCCCGTTGTTGTCGCGCGGAAGCGATCTTGTCCAGCTTGCCACCGAGGGTCCTATTATACCTGAGCGTGCTGTCGACAAGGGCAGTCGGAGCCCAGGTCGCTCTCGGCTCTCGGACTGAAACCCACAGGAATTGGCTAGGGCAAGCTGCATATAGGCGTGTGTGCATGTTTGTGCAAACACACACACATACATGCATACATGCATGTACGCATGCAAGCAAACAGGCAAACATACAGACATGCATACATACATGCATACATACATAGTTATATGCACACATACATACATACATACATACATACATACATACATGCATGCATGCATGCATGCATGCATGCATGCATGCAGGCAAATATATATATATATATATATATATACACATACATATAAACATACATACCCATATGCATGCATACATACATACATACATGCATGCATGTATGTATGCATGCATGCACACATACATACATACATACATACATACATACATACATACATGCATACATACATACATACATACATACATTAATACATGTACACATATATACATACATACACATATGTACGGGCATGCATGCAGACATACATACACACATGCGTACGTATATACACACAGACATGCAGACATAAAGACATACATACTTACGGACAGGGCGACGTACATACATACACACCTATAAACATACATACCTGCACGCATGCAGTCCAACCTGCGTACATGCATGCATATTCACATACATACACACAACATACGTACACCCATACATGCACACATACATACATGCATGCATGCATACATGCATGCATACATGCATACATGCATGCATACGTACACATCTACATACATGCATGCATGCGTACATACGTACATACAGATAGGCGTGCATACATACATCCGTACGTGCACACAGACGTACATGCATGCATGCGTACATACACACGTACATACATACAAGCACAGACGTACATACAGACAGACATACAGACATACACATATATACAGACATACCTATAGACATACAGACATACATACAGACAGACAGACAGACATACCTACAGACATAACATGCATGCCGACATGCCGACCTACCTACTTACATACTTGGATGCATGCACACATACATGATACATACACGCATACATACGCAAACGAAAACACACACATACATACATACATATAGACATACACGTTTACACATCACATGCATCCATACATACACACATGCATGCATGCATGTATGCATGCGTACATGTATGCACACATGCAGAAATGCACACATGCATAAATGCATACACACACATGCATGTATGTATAAGTTCATACATACGTCATGCACGCATGCATGCATGCATACAGGCATACATAAAAAGCAATCATAGTTCCATTGATTAGTTCATTCATACATACATACGTCCATGTATACATACATACCTAAAAGAATCAGTTAATGATCCATATATATATATATAGCTTGAGAGAGAGAGAGAGAGAGTAGGCCCCCAGGGGGAGGCGGGGGGGGGGGGGGGGGGGGCAAAATCGGTACCTCGGGTTGGCATGGTGGGCCCGGCGGGCTTCTGCGCTCGAGAAGGGCCTCCAGGGGGCCCAGAGGGGCATCAAAAGAATCCCTCACGGGGGCCAGAAAGCACGACAGCGCTCCCAGCACGCCGACCTCTGCATCGAAACGGCTCACGTGGCCTCAACGACGCCCAAAGAGAGCTTCCAGCTGATCCCTGGGAGAGGCCCCCTAGGGTTTTTCAAGGATCTTCGTGTGGTCGCCTGCTGGGTTGCCCGACGCCCGGAAACGGCACAAGACCCGCCCAAGAGGACCCTAGGACACCCGAAGAGGGCGCGAAGATTTCCCAAGAGGCGCCCAAAATCGCCCCAGAGGGCTCTGGGCGGCCCTCCGAATAAGCCCGGACACGTTACAAGGGCACTAAACGAGGCCCACAGGGCCCCAAGACGGCCCCAGCACGCCCATCATTGCTCCGATGCAGGCTCAGGCGGCTTCCGAGGCGCACCAAGATGGCTTTAAGCTGATCCCTAAGAGAGGCTCCAGGGGCGAAAGTCATTGATTACCCTATGGTTTTTCAAGGATTTTGTATGGTCGCCTGCTCCGCTGCCCGACACCCGGAGACGGCAGAAAAGGCGCCCAGGAGGGCCCCAAGACACCCGAAGAGGGCGCCAAGACGGCCCAACAGAGGGCTCCGGCCGGAGCCCCGAATGAGCTCGGACACGCCACAAGGACCAATGAGGCCCTCAGGGCCCCAAGACGGCCCCAGCACGCCTATCATTGCTCCGATGCGGGCTCAGGGAGCCTCCGAGGAGCGCCAGGAGGGCTTCGAGCCCATCCCCGAGACAGGCTCCAGGGGCGAGAATCGCTCATTTCCCCAAGGACCGACCACAACGATGTTTAGCTTGGTTTGGGCCCTTGTTTTGTTGTTCGTTTCGTTATTCGTTGTTGTTTCGTTTCGTTGTTCGCTGTTGCTTTAAACGTCCCGTTTCGTCGTGCTTCGGTTTACACGTTCGTTTCAAACGTTGGGCCTCGTTTCGTTGTTCGTTGTAAACGCCAGTTCGTTTTCGACATCGTTGTTGTCGGTCCCTGCAGTTCCCGCGTGCGGTTCCAAGGATTTTCGTGTGGTCGCTTGCGCCGCTGCCCGACGCGCGGAGGCGGCACAAGAGGAGCCCAGCAGGGCTCCAAGACACCCCGAGCGGGCGCTTCAAGACAGCCCACGAGGCGCGCCGGATCACCCAAGTGGGCTCGGGCCTGTCCCTCTAGAGGGGGAATATTCAAAAATAGTCCAAAAATAGTCGGGGGACGATTGTTTGACCATTTTTGAGTATTGGTATTTTTCATTTATCGGCCAAGATCCGCCTGTGGGGGGACATGCCCGACCTAAAGCTCAGCTTAGGCAGGCCACAAAAATGGTCACGGAGGCCCACGGGGCTCCAGAATTGCCCCAGCGCGCCCACCACCTCTCCAGTGCGGCCAACGGGGCATCCAGGGCGGCCCAAGAGGATTCGAAACTGCTTTCCGAAACATCCCCAATAGGTAAAGATCATGGATGTCCCTTGGATGTTTCATTGATTCTCCAGTGGCCGCCTGCTCCGCTTCCCGACGCTGGGAGACGGCACACGAAGCGTGCACGATGGCCCCATCGCGCCCCAAGGCGGCGCAAAACCGGCCCAAGAGCGCCTACGAGCGCTGCAGGTGGCTCTCCAAATGAGCCTGGGCAAGCCAAGAGAGCCGTAAAGAAGGCCCGCAGGGTTCCAAAACGGCCCTTGGACGCCCACCAAAGGCTCACAGAAGCCTCCGCGAGGGCTCCCACACGGGCGCGCTTTCAGGTTCCCGGGGAGCCTTCCGGGAACCTTAGAGCGCGCCCGTCATCGGAGTAGGAGGTTCTCCAGCATCTTCTTGTGTTGCTCTGGAGGGCCTTCCGCGAAATATATATATATATATATATACAGACAGACAGACAGACAGACAGACAGACAGACAGACGGGACAGACAGACAGACAGACCAGACAGACAGAACAGACAGACAGACAGACAGGGACAGGACAGACCCTGCGCGTCTACCGTGTATGGAAAAATTGGCCGCCCAGTGGCCAAGTGCCCGAACTTCCAGCCTGGCTCCACCCACCTGGGGCCTCGGGGGGCCGCTCCCCGGCCCTCAAGACAGCCCTTGGGGCGCTCCAAGAGCGCCCTGCGACGGCTTTCCAGGCTGCCAAGAGGCTGCCAAGAGCACCCAAAAAAGCGCCCCCCGTACGCCATTTGGCTCAAGCCAGCCGGGCTCGAGCCGCATGGGGCCGACCCCAGGGCCGCCGAGCCAGCCCACTTCCTCCTCTGGGCCGCGGGAGGGCGAGGTCTGCCCCCTGGCCTCCGCCACAGCGCGAGCAGGCGGCGGCTGCGATGCCGGCCCGGGGGCCCACGGGCGCGGCTGCCGGGGAGAAGCCTCTGCCGGACCTGACGGACCGCATCGAGGCCATGGGGCTCCGGGACGAGTACGCGGACGGAGTTCTCGGCGCGCTACCTCGCCTGGCGGACCGGCAAGTCCGCGGGAGCGCGGGGGGAGCCCGGCAGTGCGCGGCCGCGGGAGCCCGGCGCTGGCACCCCCCCGCTGGCGATACGGCCCGCAGTCTCGGACACCTCGTACCAGAGCTTGGCCTCGCCGGTCGGGCAGCACGATTTTGCCTTTTTTTCTTTTCTTTTTTTTTTTTTTTTTAGATTTTTTTTTTTTTTTTTTTTTTTTTTTTTTTTGTTTTTTTTTTTTTTTTTTTTTTTTTTTTTTTTTTTTTTTTTTTTTTTTTTGTTTTTTTTTTTTACGTTGTTTTTTTTTTTTTTCTTTTCGTTTTTTTTTCTTTTTTTTTTTTGCTTTTTTTTTTTTTTTTTTTCTTTTTTTTTTTTTTTTTTTTTTTTTTTTTTTTTTTTTTTTTTTTTTGTTTTGTCTGTTCTGTTTTTTTTCTTTTCTTTTTTTTTTTTTTTTATTTTTTTTTTGTTCTTTTTTTATTTTTTTTTTTTTTTTGTTTTTTTTTTTTTCTTCTTTTTCTTTTTTTCTGTTAATTTTTTTTTTTTTTTTTCTTTCTTTGTTTTTTTTCTTTTTTTTTTTTTTTTTTTTTTTTTTCTTTTTTTTTTTTCTCGTTTTTTTTTTTTTTTTTTTTTTTTTTTTTTTTTATTTCTTTTTTTTTTTTTTTTCTGGTACCCGAGCGTGGGGGAGTGGCGGTGGCGTCGAACGATCTCGTTCTGGATCGGCCTGACGTTCTTCGAGGGGTCCGTGTTCTTTGCCGTCAGCTCGTTCTTGGGCTGCGCTTCCTCGAGCACACTGAACACGACGGCGTTGACAACTGGAGGCTACATTTGGGGAAAGGCCCATTTCCTCATCTGCACCTACTTGATGGTAGTCAGCACGGTCAACATGGATCCTGTGGGAGGCCACAAGAAGTGCGACAATAATGGGGACCAGCAGAGCGGGGACAGCGACAGCTCGTCGTCAGAGGATGAAACAGCTGTAGCGATCCCTGGCGAGATGGCAGCGCCTCGCTTCATGACCAATCCGTTCCGGTACAGGACAGCTGTGGACAGACTGAACGCACTAGGTGCCGGACCATGGCCGTACGTTGCGTCGTTGATTTCTTTCACTGGCTGCCTCACATTCACTGTTGGCCTGGTGGCCGAGTATACTTGCCCACACGAGATCGCAGAAGTCATCCTGAACTACGCGTTTGTCTTGGGCTCGCTGCAGTTTCTAATGGGCGGGATAGCAGAGTGCATCGAGAACAATGTCTTCAGCTCGTTGGAAGTCAATAGTGCGTGGACTGGATCGGTACTCAACTTTCTCGGTGGTTGTTTGTCCCTGCTGGGCTCTTTGGTGCCATTTGTTCCTGCATGGGGCAGTTTCTGGGGCAGTCTCTGGTTCGGAGTCGGCTCGACCTTGTACGGGGTTGCAGGGTCGATCCAGCTTACTCAGTGGCGGAGCGAGCAGTTCGGTCTCGTCTACATGGCTGTGCTTAACAAGCTCGGTGGCCCTCAGGGGCAGTCCGTTTTGCACACCTCCTCAGCCCCGCAGCCGGTGACCTATTCTAAAGGCAGCCTGTGGATGATTCACATCTTCGGCATTGCAGGGGCAATCAGCTGCTACGATTTTAACCTTTCGCTTGCACATATGATCGTTGACCCGACTCTAGTGAGTTTGAGTCACGCTATGAACGAGCTGCTCCCCTGCGTTATCTTACACGTGCAGATCGCCCTGAGAACAGCCGTGGTGAGGACGCCACATTTTGCCCCTTACTATCAGCTGTTCGTTGCCATGAGAGTTCTGTCAGCCTGGCTTGTTCTGGACGCGGTGGCATCTTTTGTAGAACTGCTGGAGCAGGGAGGCTAGCAGAGGCAGGCCTCAATCGATGGTACAGCGGCATGGAGCATACGTGTCGTCCACTCAAGAGGCAATCCACACGGAACCACACGCGCGCACGGTCTTGACATCGCTCCCTCTCTCTCTCTCTCTCTCCTTCTCGCTCTCTGCTTGCTGGCCTCCCCCCATCGGCTTAGTCCAGTCGTTCTAAGTATGCCTCCATCGCCCAGCACTTGGTGGGAGCATGCTGTATACTTAGTGGGAGCATGCCGAATCGTAGTTTAGCAGTGGGGTTGCTCCCCTTCAGTATTGTCGACACTCTTTGCAGTCATGCTTTCCCGGTCTGGGCGAGGTAATCGTCTCAATTATTATTGTTGGGCTTGATTGTTCTCTGTGAACAACACACCGCTGGACCAAGCCATATGCAAGTGCCAGTACCGCAACAAAAAAAAGAGCACCCAAAAGCGCCCCAAAGGCGCCCCAGGACCGCTCAAGATAACCTCCCGGCGGCTCCAGAGATTTCCAAGACTCCCCGGGAGCTTCGAGAGGCCCCCCAAGAGAGCCCCAAGAGGCCCAAATCGTCCCAGGTCCTAAGGAAAACGTGCATCTTTTAACACATTGACCAGTTTGTTTCTCACAGCGCCCAAGGCGGCCACACAGGCCCCCAATGAGGCATCAAAGTTGCCTAAGAGAGGCTGAAGACAGCCCACGAGGCGCCCAATACGGCCCAAGAGAGCCCCGACAGGGCATGTAGAGGGGCCCAAAAGGAGGCTTCGAATTCTTGACGCTTGGCCCATCCAGAAACAATTGCCAGGGGAGTTGCTCGAACCAGGGCAGTGTCGAAGCATGCAGTGGCACGGTTGCCTTGGAAGCGTGCGGGGGTGACAGAAGCGGTGGGAGCAATGAGGAAGAACAGGGATGAGGAACAGGGGGGAGGAGGAGGAACAGAGAGAAGTAGGCATCAGGTGAACAAAGAGAGGAGAGTGGAGGCAGGAAGAAAAGAAGGAAGGGACACAGGAACGAATGAACGTAGAAGTATGCAGTGGCTCAGCCGCATTGGAAGCGTTCCGGGGTCGCAGAAACGGCGGGAACGTATGTCGAATCACTTAATACGTGTTCCCCAAACACGACGGCTTCATGAGGGTTTCTGGCGGCTCTCTTGGAGTTATTCTGGGCTCTCTTGAAGTCCCCGTGGGACCTCTGGGGGCACTCTTGGGGCCCTCTTGTGGCTTTTTGGCGGAGGTGCAGGGGTCTAGGGGCTCTCTTAGGGCTCTATGGGAAAAAAAGAAGGGGGTAATAGATTCAGGCCCCCACACCCCACCCTCGGAATGTCAAAAATGCCGTCTTGGATGCCCCTTGGGCTGCTCTTGGACCGCTCTTGGGGCTCTCTTGGGCCCCTCTTGGAGCTCTCTTGGGCTGTCTTGGGGCCATCTGGAGGCCTCCGAGGCCCAATGGAAGCGAAAAGGCGAGAAGGCCAACAACATTGATGTTCCTTAGGTGTTGGAGCCGTTTTGGCCTCTTGGGGAGGCCCTTGGAGACTGGAAACCGTCTTGGGACCGTCTTGAGGCGTCTTCGAGGCATGTCGGAGGCTATCTGGAACCATGTTCAGCTATGTTGGGCCACCTTGTAGGCCATGTTTGGCTCTCTGAGGCCCTCTTAGAGCCATCTTGGGCGCTCTAACTACCCCGCCCCCCTGCCCCTCCCAGGTCCAGGGGAGGGGGTAGGGTGAGGGGTCAAGCTACCCACCCGCCCGCAAGCCGTCTAGCTCACTCCCCGCCTTCCCAACACATAAGAATCACCCGAGCCTGAGCATGTTCAGCGGTCGTCGTTGGATGGACAGCTACTGGGAACCAAAGCCGACCCCAGGTGCGCGACGCTTGGGCGAGGTGCGCCACGCGTGCCAGGGGCACCAAGCGCGCCAGGCACCCCTGGGGCGCCACGTGCTCCGAGTGCGCCAGGTGTGCCGCACACTCCATCCGCGCCAGGTGCGCCACGTTCGGGGCACGTGCAGAGTGCGTCAGGTGCGCCTGCGCACGTGACATCACACATCGGCAAACATGTCGGCCCACGCCATCCTTGTCGAAGACCAAGGCCCATCATTGTGTCTGGTGGGCCTGCGCACAGCAGGCCACGCGCCACAACCTCCGCCGTCCCTATCAAAAACCATTTGACAGTGATCGCGGGGTGGCCGCGCATGATCCAGATTTAGCCGCGAAGTGCATGTTGTATCGTTTTGTGTCCGGGATTGTAGCCCTGCGCACAGCAGGCAATATGCTGACACCCCCGCCGTCCCTGTCAAAAAACATACAAAGTGCTCGCGGGCCTCACGAACATGACCCAAGATTTTGCCCCAAAGTGCATTTCACATTGTTTTTTGACAGGGATGGTGGGGGGGGCGCATCAGGTTGGCCGCGCATGCTCCAAATGTAGAGGCAGAGTGCGGTTTGTATTGTTTTTGTTGACAGGGATGGTGGGGGCGGGCCCTCATGGCGTCGGCATGGTTCCGGGTTGGCCGCCGGCCGGATGGGGGAGGGGGTGTATATTAATAAGGAACAGTGATAAACCCCTCCCCCGAGCAGGGAAAGAAGGAGTTGTTGGAAGATACATGAGAAGAGTTAGTTAAACCATCCGCGCCCAGAGGGTTGGTGCGACTCACATTTCGAGCCATCCGCCCCAAGGGGGCCCCCGAGACCGCCATCAGGCCCCCAAGAAGCCCCCAAGATCCCCCCAGGACACCCAACATAACTTCCAAGAGGCTCTCAAACGGCCCCTCAGAGGCCCACTGTTCTAAGACGCTCACCAATGAGGCGTCCCAGGAGAGCCGAGCATGCATCCAAGAGGCCTCTGACCCACAACCCACGCACGATGTCGTTTTTGTCCCGTAGCCCAGCGCCATCCCCCAAGCGAGCCACACAAGGGTCCCAAGAGGCAATCCCCAAGAGAGAAACACCACGGCCCAAAGCTCACGCAAACGCACACACACTCACCTCACTATAGCCACGACAGCACCGAGCTGTCCAACGGCACTTCCTGGACGGCCAAAGGAAAGTCGAAGAGGGCCCCAGAAAGCCAGGATGGAGCCCAAAGGCCCCCAACACGCTACAATCTTCCCCGAGATGGCCTTGCCTTTGAACTCCACATGCTCCTCCCCCCCCCCTCGTCATCGTCGTCGTCACCCTCGTCGTCTCCGCCCTCACGAGGGGAAGCCTCAGACTGAAAATCTCAAGTCGCCGGAGGCAGTGGACAGAGGGGGGTGGGGGAAGAGGAGGAGGAGGAGGAGGAGGAGGAGGAGTGGGAGGACCAGGAGGAGTAGGAGGAGGAGGAGGAGGAGTGGGAGGACCAGGAGTAGGAGGAGGAGGAGGAGGAGAATTATTAGAAGGAGGAGAAGAAGGATGGAGAGGGGCAACCAGGACCCAGCGCCGCCGAAGCCCGGCGCCGAGAGGCACCCAAGACGCCCCGACCTCACGATCCAGGTAAGGGGTGTGCCGACATGGGCGGGGCGGCGGGATGAGAACCTTGGCTCTGGGGCTGTCGGTGGAGCCCCCAGTGGGGTACAATCCGTGTGAGGAGACAGTCAAGATACACAGGGGGACGTGACGATATGCGACTCCTCCCACCAGGGCTGCACGTGAAACTACATTCCTCTTGGGCACGATCCGTGTGAGGGTGTACCAATGTGGGAGAGGGACGCCATGCAAACTTTATCCCTGGACCCGAGAGTGGAGCTCACGGTGGGGCACGATCTGTGAGGGTCATGCCGCGGGGGGACGCTTTGTGAACCCTGCCTTCTCTGGGGCCGTAGGTCTCGTGATTGGTACCTTTTTCATTTCCAATTCAAACCATGTGCGGGTCACTACTTCAGTAGAGCTGTCTGTGACCACATCGCAGTACTTAGCGAATTTTGGTGGCCACGAGGAGGAGGAAGGAGGAAAGGGAAAGAGGAGAAGCAGGTTCTTCTGCAAGCCTCAGGCATTTGGAAGTCTCTGCGCCCGGCTTTCATCGGAAAGAGATAGAACGCAGGGTACGGAGCAGACAGAGACGCCGGGGCTCGGTGAGGGCCCCCAGTACGCCACCTGCCGGGGCATCCCAGAGGCCACCAAAAAGCGACCAGAGCAGCCTGACAGGGCCGAAGACGCCCGAGTATGGCTTAAAGATTGCTCAAGAGGCTCCGAAGACGTCGAAGGCTCCAAGACGCGCCCCGAGAGGGACTCAGGAGGCCAAAATTGTGCTCGTCGATGTCCTCGTCGTCGTCGTCGTCGTCGTCGTCGTCGTCGTCGTCGTCGTCGTCGTCGTCGTCGTCGTCGTCGTCGTCGTCGTCGTCGTCGTCGTCGTCGTCGTGTCTTAAGCGATCGGACGGGGTCGCCAGGAGTTCTCCACGGTGCCGCCTCGCGGGCGCGCCCATAGGGCGCCCAGTGCGCCGGGCGGGTATCGCCGAGGGCTTGCGCCGCGCTGCCGCCCTTCGACTCCTCGAAGGGCGCTCGCGGGCGCCCCCGGCGCAGGATTTTCTTCTGTCGAAAGAGGCAGAGACTCAACCATCAAGGCGGGCCTGTCCCTCTACAGGAGGAATATTCGAAAGTTGTTTTTATACATATACATATATATATGTATGTGTATATATTTATACAGATATGCATCTACACACAAAAATGGGCGGCGATTTTTCGTGTATATATAACTCGTCTTGAGTGTTTTTGACTATGCTTAATTGTTCGTCCAAAATCCGCCTGTAGGAGGACATGCCCGACCTGACTCTACCGCCCTCTCTCCCCCCCTCGGACTCAGCGGTCCCTCCTGGGACATTGCGAGTTACGTATGATGCTGCCCAGGCGCCGATTTTTCACAGGAGCCCATACCGCACGGGCAGTCCAGCATTCGCCCGGCGCGCGATTCCGTGTCAGGTGACACCATGCGGGCAGCACGCGCGCGCCGCCACACGAGCGTGTCGAACTCGGTCTAGAACCAGGAACTCTGGAGGCATATCAAAATAGAGCTCTTCAGAAATTTGCGAAACGAAACGAAAGACATGAATGTCAACCGGAAGTCTGCCAGGGTTCTTGGATGCCCGCGCACCCGCGCTTCCTCGCCATCATCCTCAGCAGCGCCGCCGCATCACGTCGTCGCCATCGACAGTCGCCGCAATTGCCGCCATCATCACGCAAGCACCTTCATCATCGACGCATGGACATCATCGTTGTCATCGGCGTTACCAGCATCGGCGCCGTCAGTGGCCTTGCCGCCGTCATCGTCATCATCGCCACCGCCATCGCTGCTATCATCGACGTTGCCCTTGTTGTCGACGTCATCGTGATACCGCGTCCGCCCAAGCCACCGACCCGCATTGAAGTGCTCGCGCGCCAGCGCGGCCTTTGACACGCGCTGGGACGTTGCCAACGGTAAGCGCCATAACGGCCGCATCGGTTGTGCCAAACCAGTTGGCCGCTCTGCGCGCAAGCTCTGGCCGCAGGGAAGCGCCAGCCATGGCCCAGCAGTCGTCACAATCGCCGCCACGTGGCTTTTGCAAACCAATTTGCGGGTGAGAGGGTGTGATTAATGCGCGAGCAGTGGGGGTGGCAATTCAAGAGATGGCAAATTAACACATAATTTGCCCTACATAGCGTTAACCTCCAGTTCTCACCACACAGATCTTATAAGACATATTTATACTACATAGCTTACATGGCATAGCTTACATCACATATAGCCTATACCGCACAGCCTTCACGTCCACAGTGCAACAACCCATTGTTTGAAATCCACGCTGGCCGACTTGCCACCTGTGGCTCGAGCGCCCAGCGCAGATCACGAGATTGGCCTCCCAGCAGCTGTCCTCGCTTGCGCAGCCCTGCAGCGAAGATGAGTGTCATCGGCGCTGCGCGGCCTGGGTTGCCAACCTCCGCGCCAGAGCTCATCTCGCAGCTGCAGAGTGCGGAGCAGAGGGCGAAGGACATCATCGAGGCTCAGCCACGCGCAGAGGGGGGTGGTGGGAGGGGGGGAAGGCTCCTTAGAAGCACCCCTGCTTCTTAGAAGGCGCTGGCCTTCTCTATAGACGTCAGGCCAGGGCCTTCTGAGAAGCAGCCTCCTTCTAAGAAGCCCTCCCCCCTCCCTCCACCCCCTTGTGCGCACCGCCAAGAGGCAGCCAAGAAGGAGCGCGTCAAGAAGCTCCGGCAGGCCGCCCAGGCCGCGGAGGACGATCTGAGGTCTTTCCGCGAGGAGCAGCAGAGGCTGTACGAGGCGAAGGCGAATTCGACGCAGGTCGGAGGTTGACAGACCTCCTACCCTGACACGTCCATTAGCGAACTGGCCGTTTTCGGTTCGCAAGAGGGCGTCGCGGCCGTCATTTTTGCGGGTCCAGGTCCGTCGGTTTCGGTCTTAGGCCGCTTTCACTAAAGGTGGGTTTACTGAAGGGAGGTTGGTCCACCGCCGAGCAGGACAACGACGCGATGAGGGAGCTCCAGCAGAAGACGCGGGCAGAGATCGACATGGTGCGCTCGGACTACGAGAGCAACAAGGACAAGACCATCAAGTACGTCGTGGAGAAGGTGCTGGACGTGCCGACCACGCTGACGGAGACGCAGAGCATGTCGCTGAGCGCGGGCTCCGTATGAGGGGAGCCTCGGGTGTTCCTGCTCGCGGCCTGTTGATTGATTTCTTTTAGCCTGTCTCCTGACGTGTGGCTGCACTCGCGTTTTGACGCCTGTTGAGTCATGCTGTCAGCTCCCATCTTCTCCCCCCTCCCCCGGAGGACAAGTGAGCTTTGGGGTCGGCGTCGCTCCGTGCTTTCCCAACAAGCCGCTGTCGTCACACGAGTCGTCTCACACCCGCGCGCCCTTGCCGCCGGCACAGTGCACATCGCTCGATCGAAAGCCAAGGAGGAACGCCTCGCTCGGCTTCATGACCCCCCCCTTTTTGGGAGCTGGCCCGCTCCGGGCCTCTTCTGGAAGGACTGTCGCTGAACCTGGGCCTCGAGTGCACGACAGCACACCCCCCCCCTTCCACCCCCGAGAGAAGTGAAGGGGCCGGAAGAGGAGGAGCCCGCGAGGAAGGGGCAGGCGGGACGCAGAGCGGAGCGAGGCGGGGGGGGCCTCAGGAGAGAGAGAGAGAGAGAAGCGCAGGCGGAGCGAGGGGCAGGGCCCTCGGTCGTCGAACCTCGATCCTCGAGCTGGGTCCGCGGCCATTCGGGAGGATCCCGACGGCCCCAGACCGCTGCAGATGACATTCCAAGGAGCCGCAAGCACATGAAAACCTAGAAATGTCCAAAGA
>CAUYUJ010017027.1:226104-251753 GCA_963575745.1 Prorocentrum cordatum | reverse complement strand
AGGAGGGGGAGAAGGAGGAACGTGGTGGAACGTTTTGTAAAGCACAGCGTGCTCGGGGGGAGGGACGGGAAAGAGAGGAGCCAGAGGCCCCGAAGCCCGCGGAGACGACCGAAGGTCATCTCCCCATGGCCCTACGCCCCCTCCAAACGGAGGATGGGGAGAGGCCGTCATGCAGGGTGGGTTCGGGGCGTCGCTCCTCCCAGTTCGCTGTGCTGCGGCCGCACTCGAGGAAGCTCCAACCGACGGGCTCACCAGGACGGCGCCTGGGAGCCGAATGCACACAGCGCGCTGCCAGCCCATGGTGGGCCAGGGTACCGCCGAGAGGCGGGGGGGTTTGAGGGCAACTCCGGACCAAGCAGACAGACTGCGGCCGACCACGCTCACTTCGTGCCCTCGCGCCAGGGACCTCAAAGCCGAGCCGCCGCCCCCACGGCACGCCAGCGGGTTTTTCAAGGGCAACCCCGAACCCATGCAGCCGGATGAAGCCGAACAGCGCCACGACGAGCACCGAGATGACGACCGCCCGAGCCTCCACCAGCGGAGGAAGAGCATCTCTGAAAAGCGCCGACAGATGGGGCCCTGCCAACAGGACTCGCTGGGAGTCGAAAGAATCATGCACGACAGTTAACCGAAGCCTGCACAGCTAGCGGCGCCAAGAACGAATCGGCTAGGCTTGCGGATCGTTGGCCATTTTGTCGAGATCTGTTTGAACAGCACCTCGGACCGAGCAGCGCCCATCCAAAGCAAGGCCTCAAACGCCTCCTTGTCTAGCGGCTTGTGGTAGATCACGGCAGTATTAAGCCAAAGCTCATGATGATTGTGTTGGTGATGCTGCTGATGATTATGGTGGTGATGTTGATGACGACGATGGTAATGGCAATGATGCTGATGCTGATGATGATGCTGCTGCTGATGATGAAAACGACGACGATGATGATGACGCTGATGGTGATGATGATGATAATGATGATGATGATGATGATGATGATGATGATGATGATGATGATGATGATGATGATGATGATGATGCTGATGATGATGATGATGATGATGGTGGCGATGGTCATCATCACGACGATAAGAATGACGATGCTGCTCCTGATGATGATGGTGATGATGATGGTGGTGGTGATGATGATGACTGTGGTGGTGGTCATGATGATGTTGGTGGTGATGGTTATACAGTTGATGATGCTGCTGGTGATGATGATGATTATGGTGGTGGTGGCGGTGATGATGATGGTGATGATTCTGATGATGAGGATGACAACGATGATGATGGTGATGATGACTTCTGATGGTGATGATGATGATGATGATGATGATGATGATGATGATGATGATGATGATGATGATGGTGGTGGTAGCGGTGTTGGTGACGATGATGATGACGACGATGATGATGGTGAGGATGATGATGATGCTGATCATGATGATGATCTTGATGATGTTGATAATGATGATGATGGTGACGATGGTGATGCTGGTGATGATGGTGATGATGGTGATGATGATGCTGATGCTGATGGTGACGATGACGATGACGATGACGATGATGACGATAACGATGACGATGATGACGATGAAGACGATGATGACGATGACGATGATGATGATGCTGATGATGATGCTGTTGCTGCTGCTGATGAGGATGATGATGATTATGTATCTGCCGACGATACTGATGTGCAGGTGAAGGGGATGAGTTTGATGACCCTGATGATAACACTGGCGATGCAAGTGGTGGGGGTGCTGACGATGAGTATGACGGCGGGGACGATAAAGGTACGTCGATCTGGCGTTGTATGTCTCCATTTTCTGGCTGCTGCTCCGAAAGAGCGTCTTCGGGAAGGGCTCGGCACAGATCATCCACAACCTGTTTTTCCAGATGGTCAGCAGCCGGGACAAGGACAGACACCCCTGCAAGCTGTGAGCCCCCGTTCCAAAGTTCCTGCTGCGGCTCGCTGTCGCCCGTGCCCGACGCGCGCCATGTCTATCGCCTTCCTGCCTCTCCACATTTCTCTCCTGCTGCCTGCCTTGGCGTTCCCCTCCCCTCCCCTCCCCTCCCCCCCCCTGGCGGTGGCGAGGGCCCCCCCCGCCCAGGACAGCCTGAACTATGTGATCAGCGCCGTCAGCATGGGGGCCCTGATGGAGGCCGCGCCGGGCCCCCGCGCCGCTCTCTCGACCTTGGCAGCCGGCCGGCCGTGGCACGCATGGGGGGGTGGGGGAGAGCTTCGGTCCAGGCTGAAGTCGGGCCTGTCCCTCTACAGGGGGGATGTTCCAAAAGAGTCCCAAAATAGTCTGGGGAGGAGTTTTGGACCATTTTTGACCATTCTTGAATATTTTTGGATGCTCCTTTTATGTTTCGCCCGAAATCGTCCTGTAGGGGGGACAGGCCCGACCTAAGTCTAGGCCTCCCAGATGGGGTCGGAGTAGATGGGGTCGAAGGATTGGTCCGCATCGCCGATGCATCGGCGATGCGGCTCGATGCGGAGCCCGAGCTTCTTCATGCCGATGGCGCCGAGACGTCGCCGACGTCGCGGATGCATTGCCGATGCATCGGCGATGGGGTGCAGTCCTCCGGCCCGATCTGCTCGGACCCCATCCGGGAGGTCTCTGTTTGGCCGGGGGCCGCCTGCTGCGTCCCTGCCGGCTCGGCCCGTCTCTGCCCGCTGGGCCAAGCCCCTGCCCGTCCTTCGATAGGCGGGTGTGTTGCCAGGGGTGTCCTCGGCCCCAGGCGTCCCCAGGATTGCAAGGGAGCCCCCCCACCCCGCTGCCTCCAGAGCAGCCCTTCCTCCTCCTTCTCCTCCTCCTCCTCCTCCTCCTCCTCCTCCTCCTACGCGGCCCAGAGGGCTCCAGAGACTCCCAGATGAAGCCAAGATCAGGGGACACCTTGGGCCACGGACTCCTTCCGCGACCCCCGACCAAGGGTCTCGCATCCTTTTTCTGCACTGTTTTGTTGGGAGATCCTGGGGCGGCGCAACGTGTCAGCACGTGGTGTGAGCGCGGCGGCTCGACGCGCCAGGACTGGCGGTGCGCGTCTGGGTGCACTGGAGGGTGCGCGCGCGTGGGCGCCAGCATACGTGCGCACGTGCGCGTGCGACCCGTACGTCGTCCGGCTTTGACTTGGCATCGCTCGGACGTGTGCATTTTTTCTCGGCGAGAACCATCGAGGACCATCCCGGACCATCGAGCAAAAAAAGCACGCACGAAACCAAAAAATGCACGGGAAATGGACGTCCGAGCGACGGCAAGTTGATCTTGGTCAGTCTAGCGTACACACAGCGCTCATGGGTCCATGCCTGGACTCGCGTGGTGCGGCAGAACACAGACCACACAGATGGTTCTCATCGGGCTGCCGACCTGATTCGGCACAGGTCCGCTGTCGCACGCGCGGGCCAGATGCGCTGCGTGTGTCTGTGTGGCACGGAGGGGCGGCACGGGTCCGCCTCCCCACGGTGTTGGCGCTGGTGCTGCTCTTTCCTCCTGCTCCTCGCCGTCGTCGTCCCCTCTCCTCCCTCCATCCCTTCTCATTCCTACTCCCTCCGTCCCTCCCCCCCTCTCTCCTCCCTCCTCCCCTCATCCCTCGTCCTTCCTCCCTCCTGCATCCTCTCTCCTCCCTCCGCCACCCTCGACCGCAGGAAAGTGTGGCACCCAGGGCGAGCGAACCTATAGGAACCTAGAGGGACTCAAGCGGCGACGTGAAGGGTGGCACCCAGGGCAGGTGAACCCACCAGAACCCATGTGAGCCCAAGCGGCGATCGGAGAGTTCGGCACCCAGGGCTAGTTCGTTAGAACGCACGTAAGACCACCTTGTTGCAAGCATTTCTTGGGGAGGAGCGACTGGACCGTACCGTGGCGAGCAAGCGTATCCGCGCGTGTATGTGCGCACATAAGCAAATACGTTCGGATTCTGTGCTTCGGGGCGTCGAGCAGTTCTCTGCCGGATAGAGTGTGTGAACGGCTCGGGGTGTAAGCTTTTCCCAACCATCCTGTGGCGTTGGGTCCTCGTTTTGAAGAGACAGCGCCCCGCGTTCCTTCCTCCCCCCCTCCCTCCTCCCTCCTCCCTCCTCCCTCTCCTTGCTTCTGCTCTCTACATGTATTTGTTTATCGGCACACCCAAGGTGTACCTTTTCCTGCACGTCCAAGGTGTACCTTTTCCTGCACGTCCGCTTCGGCACCGCCTGATCCCCGGGCTTCGCCCTCTCCTGGCCGCGTGAGGCCCCGCCTTCTCCCGCCCTTTCTCTGCTAATTAAAGCTGTGCGCGTCCCGCTTAGCTTTCAGCGGAAGAGGTTCGCTCTCGCCCTGCAGATCAACAAACAAGTTTCGGCACATCCCTCACACATTTCGTTGCCCCATGGGGAGCTCCACCGAAGGTCCACATGCCAGCGTTCGCATGCGCCCACCTGGTACACCCCTCACACGTTTCGCGGCCCCATATTGAGTTCCACCGACGGTCCCAGTTGCTGCGTTCGCATGCGCCCATCGCACTAATTGTGGCACTCCGTCACACGTTTCGCGGCCCCACAGTGAGCTCCACCGACGGCCCCAGTGGCTGCATTCGCGCGCGCGCCCACCGCGCCCATTTTGGCACATCTCTCACACGTTCGTGGCCCCATAGGGAGCTCCACCGAAGGTCCACATGCCAGCGTTCGCATTCGCCCACCGCACCCATTTTGGCCTCACATATTTCGCGGCCCCAGAAGGAGCTCCACCGACGGCCCCAGTGGCTGCGTTTGCATGCGCCCACTGCACCAATTTATGTATACACCGCACACTGTTCGTGGTCCCATACGGAGCTCCACCGACGGCCACAGAGGCTGCGTTCGCATGTGCCCATCGCACTTCGTGGCCCCATAGGGAGCTCCACTGACGGCTCCAGTGGCTGCGTTCGCATGCGCCCACCGCACCCATTTGGCATACCCCTACCACGTTTCGTGGCCCCATAGGGAGCTCCACCGACGGCCACAGTGGCTGTGTTCGCATGCGCCCACCGCACCTCTTATGGCACACACCTCACACGTATCATGGCCCCTCCGGGAGCTCCACCGATGGCCCCAGTGGCTGCGTTCGCGTGCGCCCACCGCGCTCATTTTGGCACACCTCTCAAACATTTCGCGGCCCTATAGAGAGCTCCTCCGAATGCGGCGCATACAACGACGGTGCTCACAACTGCATTTGGCTGGGTCCTCTGCGAGGCTAGTTTTGATTTTGTGTTTTTGATTTGCCCCGCTGCACATGCTCATGCTGATATATCTATCTACATACATTCTTTTTGTTTCAAAGATGTGGGGCCCTCCCCCCCTAGACGGGACCCCTCCGGATCCTTGGCCCCCGGGGCACCCTGGGCACCCGTGCAGACGGTCCCCTGTGCTTCCCGGGGTTCCTGACGCCCCTGCTGGGCCTAGGCAGCGGGCCGAATTTCGGCCAGGAGGCCCACAGGGGCCCCAAGCACCCACCAGACGCCCGACGACGGCCCAAAGAAGACCCCCTAAGAGGCATTCAAAACGCAACAGACTTTGATCCCCTATGGTTTTGGTGTGATTTTTGGAATGCTCAGTTCTTCGGTCTTCCGGGCGTCCGAGACCGCCCAGGAGGCCAGAGCATCGCCCCAAATTTAACCAAGAGGGTTCCAGCCAGTCCAAGGGGAGCCCCAAGACGGCCCAACAGGGCCCCAAGATGGCCCGAAGAGAGCCCCATGACGGCCCGAGATGGCCCCAAGACGCCTCTCGAATCATGCCAAATCGTGACCCGGTCGTTCAGGAAGACCGCGGTTGGAAGCAGGGTGGCCCGGGGAAGCCCCAAGAGGTCCCCAGAAGGAACTCATGAGGCTTCCAGAAAGCCCTAACAAGCTTCTAAAAACCTTCGTGAGACTTAGAGGAGGCTCTCGTAGGATGAGCCTCCCCACAAAAGAACTGAGGATGGGGGCGAATTCGCAGGGTAGAGGAAGAGGAATCATGAGGGAAGGATAACGAATCACATTATTACAACGACGATGCCAGAGAAGGAAACAACAAGTTATCGCTAAATGTTCCGTTCTACGTGATTGCCTTCTTGCCTGTATGCTAAACTTCAATAATCAAAGTGCAGGGCGCGAAGCGCCACTGCAGTCTTGTTTACACATATGTGTATATAAATTACACAGTTTTTCCATTGTTTGTGATCATTGGTTTCTTCTCGATGTGTGTAATCTTTCTTTAATTTGTTCCTTCTCGCTCTCTCTCTCTCTCTCGATCTTGATCTCGAATGGGAGTAGCAGGAAGATAAGGAGTACTAGTTGTGATAAGGCGTTTTGACATTTTAACATACCCCGCCCTGCGCGGCGGAAGGGTGCATTCGCGTCATCGAGTGCTCGGCTACTCACTATGGTCTCCGTGCAGGCTCAGACGCCCAACGCTGCCACCTCACGGTCGTTGCGCCGACCCTGCTTTCTGCTCCTTTGATCTGAGCCTCCTTCTCCTTCGAGTCCCTTCTCTCCTCGGACCCCCCCTCCTTCCCAGCCACCTCCTTCCCCTCCCTCCGCCGCCTCCTCCCCCTCGTCAGGAGGAGAGAAGACAGGAAAGGCGGGGAAAGGGAAGGACAGGGGGAGAGGGAGGAGAACAGAGGTAGGGGGGGACTGGTCTCCCTCCTCTACCTTTTTCCCCTCCCGCTGGGTGAAAACCAGCGAAAGAGCAGTTGTTCCGTATTTTTCTGAATTTCGGAATCTCGGACCCCCCTCCTCCTCCTCCTCCTCCTCCTCCTCCTCACTCCTCGCCTCCTCCTCCTCCCTCCTCCTCCTCCTCCTCCCCTCTCCCTCCTCCCTCCTCCTCCTCCTTCCTCCTCCTCCTCCTCCTCCTCCTCCTCCTCCTCCTCCTCCTCCTCCTCCTCCTCCTCCTTCCCCTCCTCCTCCCTCTTTCCCTCACGCGAACTCCGACGTGGGGTCCCCGAAGGCCCGGCCCCCCTCCCAGGGGGGGGGGCCGGCTCGGCGCCCCGGGCCGCTCTCGGACGGCCCCAGGGGGGTTCCTGGCGAGGGCCCCCGGAGGCCGAACACGGCCAGAACCCCAAGGCCTCCTCGCGTTGCGAAGAAAAAATGCGATGGGAGGGTTTTCACCATTTTCGGCCTCTGGGGGCCCTTGCCGGGCCTCGGGGCCGCCAGAGAACGGCTCGGGATGAGAAACCGGTCCCGCGGAACAGGTCGAAAGTTCTGGGGGTCGACGCCATGAAAAGATCATGATGTCGGGGGTCTGGGTCTCAGGCAGGTTGCGAGGCACTCCCACCTGTAGCGTCGGTCGTCGGTGGTCGCGGCCAATGCGGCCGCAGTGCGCTGAGCGAAGCCTTGATGAGAAGCACGGGATGGCAGGATAAGGGACCACCTGAGCCTCCTCCAACTGCTGCCACTCCTTCAGCTCCTCCTCCGCCGCCTTGACCTCCTCCCGCGGGGCCCGAACCTCCTTCAGCTCCTCCTCCGCCGCCTAGACCAGGACAGGACAAGAGATGCCAGAGGGGCTCGACTGCCTGGCCCGCGCGGATGGCCGCGCACTGCTTCGCACGACGCCTCCCTTCCCCCTGCTCCTCCAACCCCTCTGGGAGGACCGGTCTCCTCCTCCTCTTCTCCTCCTCCGCCTCCGCCTCCTCCTCCTCCGCCTCCTCCTCCTCCTCCGCCTCTTCCTCCTCCTCCTCCTCCTCCTCCTCCTCCTCCTCCTCCTCCTCCCCTCCCAGAGGGCACAAACTCCTCCTCCTCCCCCCCTCCTCCAGTCGTCTCCTCCTCCCCTCCTCCTCCCTCCCTCCCTCTCTCTCTCCCTCCCTCCCTCCCTCCCTCCCTCCCTCCCTTCCTCCTCCCTCCTCCTCCTCCTCCTCTCCTCCTCCTCCCTCCTCCTCCTCCTCCTCCTCTCACCTCCTCCTCCTACTCCTCCTCCTCCTCCTCCTCCTCCCCCTCCTCCTCCACAATTATTCAATATGAAAATACTCTCCCTCTTCCCCTGATGGCGTCCGGGTGATGGCCGCGCACCCTCCGCGTACTGTTTTTTACACACAGGATGCCCGGGAAATCCCGGGAAACGACTCTCGCTGAGGCGCCGGCGTCATTTTTTCCCAAAATGCTGCTCTCGCGCCGGCGTCATTTTTTCCCAAAATGCTGCTCTCGTTGAGGCGCCGGCCTCATTTCTGTTCCCGAATCCTTCCCCTGATGGCGTCCGGGTGATGGCCGCGCACCCTCCGCGTACTGTTTTTTTACACACAGGATGCCCGGGAAATCCCGGGAAACGACTCTCGCTGAGGCGCCGGCGTCATTTTTTCCCAAAATGCTGCTCTCGTTGAGGCGCCGGCCTCATTTCTGCTCCCGAATCGTTCCGAATCGTGCTCCCGCTGCAGCGTGGGCCTCATTTTCGGATCGGTGCTTGGCCTCCGTCGTTCAGGATGGCGTTCTCGCCCCAGCGCGGGCCTTTTTCTCGCGCGCCCATCCGCCCGCCACCACCGCGCCGCACCGCCGCCACCACCACCACCACCACCACCACCACCACCACCACCACCACCACCACAACCAGCACCAGCACCAGCACCAGTACCAACACCACCACCACCACACCACCACCACCACCAGCACCACCACCACCACCATCCACCACCACCACCACCACCACCACCACCACCACCACCACCACCACCACCACCACCACCACCACCACCCACACACCACACCACCACCACCACCACCACCACCACCACCACCACCACCACCACATCACACCACCACCACCACCACCACCACCACCACCACCACCACCACCACCACCACCCCACCACCACCACGCACCACCACCACCACTACAACTACGCACCACGCACGCACGCACGCACGTGCCCCACCACCCACTACACGCACGCGCGCGCGGAGCCACATGTCCGCTACGACCGCGTCCGCGATAGAGACAATCAGCGCCATGGTAAGGGATGGGTGGGTGGGGTAGGACGTCAGATATGACGCGAGCGCACCTAGCTTGTCCCCCTCCCCCTCCTCCTCCTCCCCCTCCTCCTCCTCCTCCTCCTCCTCCTCCTCCTCCTCCTCCTCCCCTCCTTCTCCTTCTCCTCCTCCTCCTCCTCCTCCTCCTCCTCTTCCTTTTTCCTCCTCCCGGAGAGGTGGCCAGCTGGCGCACTGTGCGGATGATCACGGGCCAGGCGGTGGACATGGCGCTGCTGAGCAACCAGAGCAAGGCGGGCCCCCCGCCCTCCCCGCGCGATGGGGGGCCGGCTGGGCCCTCCTCCCCGCCCTCCCTCGGGCGGCGAGCCAGTGGGGGGAAACGAGAAGGAGAGGGCCTTCCCAGTGTTGCGCTGCTGTGGCTACTGCGTGGCCAGTATTTGGGGGGTTGCGGGCGATCTGGATGTTGGCAGTCGCTCGCAAGCAGGCCGCCTCACAAGAAATTCTGCTGTGGATGACTCCATCGGAGGCTCCTGAGGCGTGCTCAGAGGTCTCGGAGGTCCCCCGGCCTTCTGAGAAGCTTTCTTCGCAGGCATGCCTAGAGGTTGACACCAGCACCAATTTCGGCGGTGTGCCTCCACCGAGGGAAGAAGACCCCGATCTCGGTGATGGTGGTAATATTCTGGCTTCCGAGGTGGCCGAAATATTACCACCAGCACCGAAATCTAGGATCATCCTCCCCCTGTGGAGGCCCCCCCCCTCCCGAGCTGGTGCTGGTGCTCGCCCCCAGGCCTCCCATTTCCGAGCCTGCCCCGAAGCCGCCGCAGACCTCTCAGAGGGCGTGGGGGCTAGTAAGTTTCCGCTTGTTCCCGTTTCCGCGGCCGGTTGCCCGGTACTATCTGGTTCGAGCAGTTCGCGGGGGGTTCGAAGACGAGTCGTCGAAACCATGTCGGAATGGCGCAAACGCACACGTATCGCAACCAATGTTGCCGAATATGTATGAGTTTGCGTTTATAGCAAGAATTTGGCTCACAGCGTCCAAGAATAGCAGCCAATGCACAAATCGCGTCCGTTCTGGCACGTATTGGTATGCATCGTCCAAATTTGCAGCCGACGCATGATTTTGATTAGTATGACCGCATTTGCTGCGCTTTGCAGAGACGATGGCTGAAAACGCTCCTTCTTTATCGAAATCAGCTTAGGTCTTAAAGATTGTGTAGCTTTCGCGCAAAAGGCGATATTTGGGAGGCCATTGAGCACGTTCTCCGCGTTTTGCGAGCGATCCCCTTCGGGGCCCACTTCGCGAGCCAGGGTTGGCTTGATCGACGTACTCAATAATCGTCCTGCTGTTTCGCCCTCTCTTTTGTCATTTGTTAATCTGCCATCGCGCGCTCCCGCGCCCCACGCCCCGTCTGGAGGCCCAAGAGACCCATCGGAGGCGGAAAAAATATCGAACAACACAGGTGCTGTAAGAAGGGGCCCGAAAAGCAGTTGGAACCTTCTTGGGGTCGCCTTGGGGCTTCTTGGGTGCATGCCGAATTTGCTTGCACTTATGCAGCGCCATATCGGGGGCAGCCTGCTGCAAGAGGGGCGCGCTCCTGGAGCAGCCCCGGGACGCTCTAGCCTGGGCGCCCCTTCCAAGCCCAGGGGGGCAGGCAGGGGGCAAAACCGTTTTCCGAGCAGAGCCTCGAGCAGAGGCATCGGTGCCACGACCAGGGGGAAGGGGAAGAAGAAGCAGGGGAACCGCGTCAAACCACTCTCCCCAGTTGTTTGGTTGAGAAGTCAATGGCCGCGCAAGGTAGATTCCGCCTGGGCCAAGCCCATGCAGAAACAAGTATTGTGCAAATTGTCGGCTTTCCCCACATTCCAAGTGGGTTTCTGATTTTCCTCACATACGCGTCACACCCGCGTGTCCCCCACATGTTTCGTGGGGTTTTGGTTTTCTTCCCTGCCGCGGCGCACCCGCGTCTCCTCTCACACACCTCACTCCCCCCCTCCTCCTCACACCACTGCTCAGCACAGCTCAGCTCAGCTCAGCTCAGCGCGGCGCAGCTGAGCACAGTTCAGCTCAGCTCAACTCAGCACAGCAGAGCACGGCACGGCACAGCACAGCACAGCAAACCGCACAGCAGCACAGTACAGCACAGCACAGCATAGCACGCAGGGCATTCCTTCGACGCCACAGAGGGCGCGCTGGGGGTGGGGGCCCTATGCGTTGTAGGCCCGCGGGGCGTGGCAGACGTGGCATTTCCTCGACGCCACAGGGGGTGCGCTAGGGGTGGGGGCCCTATGCGCTGTAGGCCCCCAGGACGTGGCAGGCGCGGCATCTCCTCGACGCCGCAGGGGGTGCGCTGGGGGTGGGGGCCTTATGCGCTGTAGGCTCCCAGGGCGTGGCAGGCGTGGCATTTCCTCGACGCCACAGGGGGCGCGCTGGGGGTGGGGGCCCTATGCGTTGTAGGCCCGCGGGGCGTGGCAGGCGCGGCATTTCCTCGACGCCACAGGGGGTGCGCTGGGAGGTGGGAGCCCTAGGCGCTGTAGGCTCCCAGGCGTGGCAGGGCGCGGCATTTCCTCGACGCCATTGGGGGGGGGGGGTGCGCGGGTGCGCTGGGGCGGGGGCCCTATGCGCTATAGGCTCCCAGGGCGTGGCAGGCGTGGCATTTCCTCGACGCCACAGGGGGTGCGCTCGGAGGTGGGGGCCCTATGCGCTGTAGGCCCCCAGGACGTGGCAGGCGCGGCATCTCCTCGACGCCACAGGGGGTGCGCTGGGGGTGGGGGCCTTATGCGCTGTAGGCTCCCAGGGCGTGGCAGGCGTGGCATTTCCTCGACGCCACAGGGGGTGCGTTGGGAGGTGGGTGCCCTATGCGCTGTAGGCCCCCAGGGCGTGGCAGGCGCGGCATTTCCTCGGCGCCGCAATGGGGGCGCGCTGGGGGTGGGGGCCCTATGCGTTGTAGGCCCGCGGGGCGTGGCAGGCGTGGCATTTCCTCGGCGCCGCATGGGGGCGCGCTGGGAGGTGGGGGCCATATGCGTTGTAGGCTCCCAGGGCGTGGCAGGCGTCGCTTTTCCTCGACGCCACAGGGGGTGCGCTGGGAGGTAGGAGGAGGAGGTAGAGGAGGAGGGGGAGGAGGAGGAGGAGGAGGAGGAGAAGGAGGAGCAGAAGGAGGAGAAGAAGGAGGAGGAGCAGGATGAAGGGGAGCAGGAGGGGGAGGAAGAGGAGGAGGAAGAGGAGGAGGAGGAGGAGGAGGAGGAGGAGGAGGAGGAGGAGGAGGAGGAGGAGGAGGAGGAGGACGGGGAGGTGGGGCCGCAGTAGCGGCAGCAGCAGCAGCTGCAGCAGCAGCAGCAGCAGGAGCAGCAGCAGCAGCAGCAGGAGCAGCAGCAGGAGGAACACACCGAGGAGGAAAAGGAGGAGCAGCAGCAGAAGCGCCGATGGTACACATGGGAAATGAAATAGGTATGTGGGGTTCCTCGGTAGCGTAACTTATGTGTCCGACAACGCCCACAGAGGTTTGTTTCCCAACCATCGTGTGGCGTTGGGTCCTCGTTTTCACAAGAGACGTTCTCCCGCGTTCATCCTTCTCCCCCTCCTCCGCGCCCTCATATCCCCCCTCTCCTCGGCGCACCCCTCGCACGTTTAGTGGCCTCATTGAAAGCCCCACCGAAGGCTCCAGTGGCAGGATTTGCATGCGGCACCGCCGCCTATTTCGGCACACCCCTCACACGTTTCGCGGTCCCACGAGGAGCTCCACCGAAGGCTCCACTGGCAGGGCTTGCATGCGGCACCGCCGCCCATTCCGGCACGCCCCTCGCACGGTTCGCGGCCCCACGGGGAGCCCCACCGAAGGTTCCAGCGGCAGGGCTTGCATGCGGCATCGCCGCCCACTTCGGCACAGCCCGCACACGGTTCGTGGCCCCAGAGGGAGCCCCGCCGAAGGGTCCAGCGGCAGGGCTTGCACGCGGTACCGCCACCCATTTCAGCACATTTGTCACGCGGTTCGCGGCCCCATAGGCAGTTCCACCGAAGGCCCCAGTGGCAGGGCTTGCACGCGGCATCGCCGCCCATTTCGGCACGCCTTCCACGCGCTTCGTGGCCCCATGGGGGGCTCAACCGAAGGCTCCAATGGCAGGGCTCGCACGCGGCACCGCCGCCCATGTCGGCACACCCCATCGCGCGGCTCGCGGCCCCAGCAGGAGTTCCACCGAAGGCCCCAGCGGCAGGGCTTGCGCGCGGCACCGCCGCCCATCCCAGCACGCACCTCACGCGGCTCGCGCCCCCACAGGGAGGCCCACAGAAGGCTCCAGTGGCAGGGCTTGCACGCGGCACCGCCGCCCATTTCGGCACACCCCCACGCGCTTCGCGGCCGCGTGACGAGCTCATCGATGGCTCCAACGGCAGGGCTTGCATGCGGCGCCGCCGCCCATTGCGGCGCACCCCCCGCGCTGCCCTCGGCCCAATAGGGAGCCCCACCGATGGTTCCAATGGTAGAGTTTGCATGCGACACCGCCGCTCATTTCGGCGCACTTCTCACGCGGTGTGCGGCCTCATAGGGAGTTCCACCGAAGGCTCCAATGGCAGGGCTTGCACGCGGCACCGACGTCCATTTCGGCGCACCCCTTCCACGGTTCGCGGCCCCATAGGGAGGTCAACCGAAGGCTCCAGTGACAGAGATTGCACGCGGCGCAGCCGCATATTTTGGCACACCCCATCACGCGGTTCGTGGCCCCATAGGGAGCTCCACCGAAGGCTCCAGCGACAGGGTTTGCATGCGGCACCGCTGCCCATGTCGGCGCACCCCTCACGCGGTTCGCGGCCCCTTAGCGAGGTCAACCGAAGGTTCCAGTGACAGGGCTTGCACGCGGCACCGCCGCCCATTTCGGCGAACCTTTCGCGCGGTTTGCGGCCCCACAGGGGGCTCCACCGAAGGTTTCAGCGACACGGGTTGCACGCGACACCGCCGTCCATTTCGGTGCACTTCTCACACGGTTCGCGGCCCCAGAAGGAGTTCAACCGAAGGTTCCAGCGGCAGGGTTTGCATGGGACATCGCCGCCAATTTCGGCACATCTCTCACGCGGCTCGGGGCCCCATAGGCGGTGCGCGGCCCCATGGGGGGGGAGGGGGGGGGGGGCTCCGCCGAAGGCTCCAGTGGCGGGCGTTGCATGGGCCACCGCCGCCCATTTCGGCACACCCCGCACACGGTTCGCGGCCCCACGGGGGGCCCCCCCGCAGGTACCAGCGGCATATGCCGCGCGCGGGGTCGCCATCCAGCCCCTCGCTTCGAAACCCAACGTTTGCAAATAAGTGTCATGACCGGCGTTGTCAAAGTTGTCCAGCGCTCTCCCTCCGTAGCCATCTCGACGCAAGAAGCTGCGGCATATCGTTTCCAAGGCGCGTTTGTCGGCGGCGGGCCCAGGGCGGGATTAAAAGGGGCAGACTTTCGGGACCTCTGAGAACACCGCAGGCATCTTGATCAGCCCATTTCATCGAAGACGCCTCAGGCGAGTCGCCGCCGCCCAGGACATTTTGGAAGCGCAAATGTGGCTGAGTTGGGCGCTCAGGCATGAGACACCAATCAAGGTGTTCCTTCAGTTGGTCAAGAAGACAGTCGCGGAACACGCGCGAGAGGAGGAGGAGGGGCAGGGGTGGGAAGAGGAATAGGAGCGCGGAGAGGGAGGCTAAAAAGGCAGACGGGAAGACTGAAAGCGGGGAAGAGGAGGAGGAGGAGGAGGCGGAGGGAGAGGGCGCGGAGGAGGAAGTGGCCATATTGGAAGTCGTCCGAGAACGGCCCCGACCGAAAACCATGTACAGGAGACGTCGCTAGCGAAACGCATGCGCTTGAAAGTCCCAGGGGCCACGCGGCAAGCCCCCTGAGATTTCGGCCGAGGCGCACCGAAGTCTGATTTTTTTCAACTGGGGATTGAAGCTCAGGGGGTGGAGCACAAGACCCGAAGACACGCCCACTTCGCGCCCAGGGCGCGGCGGCGGATCTTCGGAAACGGCCCAAGAAATTCGTCCGAAACACACGCAGGTTTCTGAGAAGCCTTGCCGCCACGTGGGCCCGCCGCCGATCTGAGCGAGCACGCATCTTTTCGATGAGCCACGCCTGCGACGATGATTTCGAGGCCGCCGCAGCTGGAATGGTTGACAGCGTCTTCGGGCCGAGGAATATCGTAGCTGCCAGCGGCCCGATAACTGATTCGGTTGACAACGGCCCGCGAAGTCACGCTGTCCGAGAGTTAATATGGTTGACGACTTGTTCGGCCCATCGGGTCGTGCAGAAGACCGAAACAGGGTCCAGGCGAATATCAGTGTCAGAGCTGGCGGCCCAGGCACCTGGAGTGCGGCGCGCGTTGTCTCAGACATGCCCCGATGCGTGCACCCTTCTCGGGCGAGACATGCAGGTTTGCGGCCTCCTTGAAGTGGAGGCTGACTTGAGGTATTTCGCGCTCCACTCCCTGACTGATTGCCAGCAGACCCAGCACGATTTCTGGCAGGTCCTGGCTGGCAGCAATTTGGATGGCAAGTTGTTTTTTTTCAAAGTCGTTGGTGCGTGGAAGTGTTCCCCATGGCAGGTGCGGGCCGCTGGCCACGACGCCACCAGATGTTTCTTCCTCGAGTTCCCTGACGGGTTCGCCTCGTATTTGCGACAGTCCCGATGTTTGAACTGGGGGGAAGTCGAGCGCGCCCGCGGTGGGCTCCCACGACGCTCGATTACCTTAGCTGTTCAACTACCGCCATCATTCGCGATGTTGGTTCTTGCGAAGTCATGGGACTCCTTTGCCGTGGTCGATTGCAACAAACACTGCAACGTGCGGACGCGGGTGGGGTGGCACCGCCCGTTGGTTCACGAAGGGCTCGCGCGCTTGCAGGGCGCTTTTCGGCGGTCCGCGTGGGAGGGCGCCGCAAATTCTCATGTGGCAGTTCCTGGTCCTTCGAAGATGAGCATATATTCGCGTATGGCGCATCCCGTCACACTGCGTGGATTGGCCGTGCGAATCATCGCGGCGGTCTCTGGGATCTAGCGGGCGGGGGCCCACGGCCTCTTGGGGGGGCAGCGTTGGAATTTCGCGGCGGCCGTTTTAGGGGCTTCTGGTTCTTGTCTCGGATACGAGGGGGGTCGCTGGAACCCCCGCGGGTCGCGTCCAGGCTAGCTCGGGGCATGCCCGAGCGGGGGCTTCGGATTTCCCCGCCCCGTTTCCCGCGAGGGTTCCCGTGGGGGGCCGTCGTGGCGCAGTGTGAGGGCCGTTGCGGTGGCCTCTTTTCTTTGTTCGGGGAGGGGTTCTCTCGGTGCACAGCGGCGCCCCTTCCCTGGCATTATTTGGCAGCGTCGGGATGACGAATCTCCATTAACGCCACAACAACAACAACAACAACAATCATTTAAGACTGGGGACACTCCGTTCTCACCAGTGCCAGGGTTTTCATAGGAGGCGGGCAATGCCCCCACTTTGTGGGGGGGCCGGTTCAAGCTCTACCAAGTTTCCAAACGACTCTTCGCCACCACCCACACCCAGCTTCCCGCCCTATGACGTTCGGACACTTCACTTCGTGGCATGCGGACGACCGTGGCTACTATTCAGGGCCCCGCGGCCGACGACGACGGCGTGCGCGCGCGAAGAAAAAACGAATGTGTCCCGCATGGTATTATTTGACAGGGATGATGGCCCTGGCAGGTGCGCAACCGTTGTCGCAGAAGTTCGAAAAAGTTGCTCGCAAAAGCCCGTTTGACAGAAATGTTTAAAAAGTGTTGGGTTTCCTACGAATCCGCAAGAGCGCGCGGGATGAAATTTTGACAATTTTTTTTTTTTAAATCATTGGTTTTTTGATGTTTTAATGTTAAAATCGCTGCGAACACTAAGGTTTTGGAAGGTTTTCGTCTTGCGCGCGCGAATGTCCACTTTACCTTATTTTTTGTCAGGGTTCATGAAGTTGGTTGTGAGAAACATGGCGGGGACACAGATATAGTTTTTTTTTTTTTTTTGCGAAGGGAAAGGGCGGATTACAACAAACACCGGATCCTGTACACACCCTCTTTGCTCGGCTTCCCACGAAATGATGAAATGTAGATGCGGCCTAGGCTGCGCAGGTGGAGCGCGCGCCAGGGCCCAACAAACGGAATTATTCTTTAGAATAACTAATGTCAACAACAACAACAACAACAACGACAACATTGTTCCACGACACGCTAGTCCGCGTTTCGGAGCGGAGAGGCGGGTTTTTCACAGAACCCGGCATTCAGCAGGCACTCGCGTCAGTACGGCGCGCCGCCGAGTTTGCGCGTAGCATTCCTGGCATGCGCCTCCCCGACGTGGAGGGGATATGCAGTCACACGTACGACGTTGCCGTCCAACTTCGGAATGGCCGCCAACATTTGTTGGCTCATGAAAGGGAAAACATCGGCGCCCATGGTGGGCAAAGCTACAGGGTGTCAAAGCTGATCTCGTTTTTTTTTTCTTGGCCGATTTGTTGCAACAGGATAGTCAGTTGCGGAAGGCTTGCGCGTTCGCGTTGCAAGTCGTTCTTCCGAAGGAGCTCGCGCAAGCGTTCGTCCAGAAGGTGCGCGGCCAGTCTCTGGAGGACACAATTAAAATCCCATCCAAATCAACTGTAAGCCGGACACGAGGGAGGATAGACGTCGCGATGATGCTGATTTTCCGTGAGATGGTAGAAAGTTATTTGATGGGCCAGGGTTTATCCATATGGGTACAAGCAGACAGCAGCCCGCAGGCTGGCAGGGACTACGAGCTCATTATGATCTGGCTGGTTCGGAAGAGCGATTTGTTGGCTCACGCTACGCCGCCAGCTTTTCGGGGCGCCAGACATGTCCATTGGAAGACGCCGACAACGTCTTCCGATGGCGCGCCCTCTACTTCCTCCTCCTCCTTCTCCTCCAGCTCCTGTTCCTCCTCCTCCTCCTCTCCCGACTCTTCCCCGCCCGCCATTCCCGACGCGCGAACCAAAGCAGCCACGCTGACGCACCAGTCGAGACCTTGGAGCCCCACCCATATTTCCTATAGGCTATGTTCCCAAGGGAGGCCCCCCTATAAAAAAAAGGAAAGTATTCCGCGCGCCGAGGGGACATCGAAGGCCCAGAGGGGCGGCGGCTCTAGTTGACTTGCACGGTTTCCTCCTGGAAATGTTGGGTTACAGAGGCGTTGAAATTACACAAGGGTCTGACGATGTGAGGGACCAGAGTCGGCTGGCTCAGGAAATCAGCAACATAATCATCGCGCGCGTATGTCCACCTGTGAACCTCGGCCACGGCCGCACTACCTTGGCATTGGAGTTCAGGGCATTGCTCCACGCGTTTGCCCTGCTCTGCAAAAGCCGTCAGATTCTAGAGCGTTTCCTTCAATCCATCGTCAGTTTTCACAGTGACTATGGAGTAGAGATTGGCTTCGCACGAGTTCTACCGATCAACGTCGCAGACGTGTTGCCATATTTCGATGCCCCCGCCACCATCACCGATGAGCTTCGCGACGTGGCCGAGGATGATTTCTCCGCTACTTCCCCTCCGCCACCACCACGCGTGCCCGTTGCAGACGTGTCCAGGTCTTTCGAGGGACCTGACTTGCTCCACATTATACAGCTGCCTGTGGCACCCGCGCCGCCGCGCTTGAGACGGGGGCCAGGGGCTTCGCGGATGTTGGCTGGCAGCCCCCCCGCGCCCTCTCGGGCCCCATGGGGCCGTCATTGATGTTGGTTTGGGTTGATTGGTACCCGCGCCTATCTCGGTCAAGCTCGGGGTCTGTTTGGCCGCGTCGGCGCCCCTGGAAGAACCTGACGGCGCGCCCGCGGGCGCCGCCCTGGGCCGTTCGAAAGGTCGAAGCGAGATGCCCCCTGCCCAAGGGCTCACGCGAAAAGGTTTTTTTGTCTCGCAGAGGGGTGACCATGGGCCGCCGCGGTTGGTTCGCCCGCGGCCTTGGGGAAGGGCGCCGTGGATCAGCAATGCCACGAAAGGTTTGAGCGCAGCGATGGAGGGGTACGATGACGCGATATTCTCTTTGAAAAAGGTGTGCCGTCTTGTCACGCGCAAGGAGAGCAAGGAAATATTATTAGAACGGTGTTTCAACACTGGCGCAGCGTTGGGTTTCAAAAGAGATATCGAGAGGTTCCACGCAGAGGTTTACGAGGACCGCTGGAACACCGTGTCGCACGCCATATGCAGCATTCTTGACATTGAAGTTGCTTTGTGCAACGGTTGGAATCTGCGCGCTTACTCTGACGGCGCAAAAGCTTCCAAGGCGCCCGACCCCAATGCCGACGACGAGCACGACGCTAGGTTGGACCTCGTCGACGCCGCCATCCTTGATGCTATTTGGTGGGCTAAGTTGGTAGCGTTGCGGGTCTTTGCACAGGGGCAGCGGCAAGCCGTCCGATGGGCGTCGCATTGCCCATGCCATTGGCCGACAATTGAGATTACCGGGTCGGAGGCAGATGCTCCTCGCGACGTCATGGGCGTCATCAACGCATGCCCTTTGCGGGGGCGTCGGGGGCCCGAACTAGCCAACGGCGAGTTCTTCGACGTGATCCACGCATTCTTTTCTATTTCTCTGGCCAGGCTCGAGACTGACTTGCACGCGCGAATCGGCTCAGATGCCGCAATGCATGTACTCATGGATTTTGAGAGAGGCCGAGTGCATTTATATAAGGTTGCCTATGGTTTGCTCCGCCACCGTGCTTTGGTTGCTAGCAAGAAGCCATTTGCGCAATTGCAAGCCAGATTTGCGGCCGCACCGCGCTCAATTTGGTTTCCGCGTGGCCTGAAAGATCGGGTTTCGACCCGCTTGAATTCTGTTTCGGGTTGTCCTGGTGGGGCCTTCCTTGGACGTCTCGGTCGCCTCTTCGGCGGTCTCGGGGCCCTCATTGGTCGCGTGGGGGGGGGGGGGGGGGGGGGTGGGGGGGGGGGTGGGGGTGGGGGGGGTGGGGGGGGGGGGGGGGGGGGGGGGGGGGGGGGGTGGGGGGGGGGGGGGGGGGGGGGGGGGAGGGGGGGGGGGGGGGGGGGCGCTTCAAGCGCATTCAGAAGCGCATTCAAGACCCCCGGGATTTAGAAGCTGACGATTTCATGTACAGATGTGTTATTCATTGTTTATCCTGGATCATTGCGCGCACTTTTTCAAATTTTATTAGAAGGCAGTATTGGAGCAGAATTAGTTTTGGATTGCAGCAGCTTGATTATGTGGGTCCAAAAAGTGGACGGAAGAGACAGCACGAGGACGTTGATTCGGTATTGAGGGATGTTATTAGTCGTTAAAATTTTCGTATTCCCACTGTTGATTATCACTTGATGGCGTTGCATTTGTGTCCTGAGGATACATTAAATAATAGTTCGATGCTTGATTATTCATCATATTGTGCTGTAGTCTCGCAACACCAGTATCATGATGTCACACGTGTTAATGATGCAAAGTGGAATATGGTGGCATTTGAGTTTGGAAGAGCATCTGATCTGATGAAATCAATTGTATTGACATTGTGGATTTTCACGAGATCGACAGATTCAATTGAGTTAGCTGTATCAAGATTTGATGAGAGTATTGCTTGCATAGAAGATTACATGGAATATTTGGAGAAATTGTTTATTGAACATTGTCAGGGCGAGAATGATTGGAAGAAACGAATGCATCCGCGATCGCGCGATTATAGTATTAATACGTCATCTTTGGACGGTTCTTGCGATCGGTTTATTTTGCGTGCTGCTCCAGTTGTGCATAATGTTATTCTAGGTCACGCTCCACGTCATCCTATTCAGCTTGCGCAATTTTTGTTAAAGAATATTAAAAATTTCGGTTATTTTCTATGTCAGCATGCCATTTGGACGTTTTCGTTGTTAGGACTAGCCGACGCCATCAATTGCGACAGTTGGAATGATTTCAAACACGTAACTTCGAGGCGAAATACGTTGGCATTGTTTCGGCGATTTGATGCAGACTGGAGAGTAAAGAAACGTGAATTTCGTGGCAGATCTGAGACTTCAAATGGTAATGATATGCATGTGTTTATTAATCCATTTCGTCAGCTAGAACGAAGGATTGCCGACAAAGATGCAGGCGAAATAATGGTAAAAGTTTTCAAGATGTACAAGAAATATTTAGACGAGTTTTCGAAGTACGAATTTTGTTGCAAGATTACAGCTGTTGACGAGCATGGGATGGAATTGGAGGAGCGCAACTATTCCAAGACATTTATTGAGTCTGAATTGGCATTTTTGAAGGATAATCGGACGTTTGCGTGTAACTGCTGTATGCACGAGAGGTTTTGGAAGGATTATTTTTTCGCGTTTTCTGTATTCAATGTGAATGTGATGTTGATAGCCTCGCGCGTTTTAAAGTAAGTCCGGCATCTAAATCGCAATCCGATCAGAGAATATTTGAGATGTCTGAATCAATCCAGACGCCAGTACGGATTCTGGCACGACAGGGGTTCACGTTGCGCACAATTCAGATGAGGATCCGAAAATTTTTAGATTTTTGAATTGTTTCGGCGAGAACCGTTCCGTGCAGAATTCAGTTTTTCGAGTTGCCTTAACCGAATATTTTCGAATTGCCTTAATTTCCAGTGTTCGAGATGCCTTATCTCAGATAGTCTTAATTTTCTGACTGATGTAATATCTTCTTGAGATGCGCGGAAATTTTGTGTTTTTTGGTTGTATTTCGCATTAATCTCTGAGTTTTGTCAGAGTCTTGAATTCTCGAGGCGTAGATTCATGAAAAGCTTTCATTTGAATAATATCGATTTTGTTTTCCAATAACCACAGCGATTTCAATCTAGGTTTTGAATTAGTTTCGGTTTTGCCGAGGTGTAACAATTGATGAATTTCAATGCGGTAATATTTTTTCAATTATGCATTTGGCAGAGATTATATTCGAGGTTTCGCGCCACAATACCACAGAGAAGCATTTTTGCATGAGTAAATTGACAGTGAGGTTTGCAAGAGTCAGTGAACCAACAGAGCGTGTTGCACATTCACCATTAGCGTGCTTGCGGAATGGATTTGATATTTGAATCCGTTACACGGTCGAGCTTCTTGCTTGTTTGGTGTTCCAATTTGTTGTCGAGAGTTTACGTTGAGCGAGCGTTTGTTTCGAGAGATATGTTTTCAGCGTATTTTGCAGGGTAAAGCAAAAGTTTCTTTTGTTTAACACAATTTTAGGTCCGTTAACGTGAGCGTTTCAGGCGGAGGCGACATTGCGAGAGTATCCAGTGCAATATGCAACGCGTTGAATCGGATACAATAGTTGTGAGTTTATTGTCTGCATTTCGAACATGTGTTGATGTTTCAGTTTCCGTGGTGCAGCATCCTACAAATTCGTATTTAGTTTTTTTTTTTTTTTTTTTTTTTTTTTTTTTTTTTTTTTTTTTTTTTTTTCGTTTAATTTTTTTTTTTTTTTTTTTTTTTTTTTTGCACCGATTTAACACAGTTCTGGTAGCCTTTGAGAGGGTTAAAAACCATTTGCGCACATATGCGCAAATGGTTTGTTGGCGGGCTATAGTGAACCTACAGGGCTCAAGCAAAGCCAGATTTGAGTTTTCGCTCGATACCATGGTTAGAGATGCCTGAACCATTCATTTACAATAAAATCGATACGTAAAGCACCAATATATTGATCGATCATATTCGTTGTTTGTGTTGTTGCCCAGATTCCTTTTACGTCAGCCATCAGTCAGCCTGCTTGCAGTTTCGGCGTCGGCCCCAGCCGGCACCTTGAGCCTCAGCCTCAGCCTCAGCATCCGTTTGTCTTACCCTCTGCCTGCCTCCGCCTTAGCTTCAGCTGCTTCGGTCTCAGGCGTAGGCTGCTTCGGCATCACTCTCAGTCTGTTTTCGGTTCAGCCTCAGCCTCAGTTTGTTGCAGCTCGGCATCAGCCTGCCGCAGCCTCAGCATCAGCCTGCCCAGCCCCAGCCTCGGCTCGGTTCAGTTTGTGTGGGGCTTGGGCTCGGCCTCCGGCGCGGGTTCAGGATCGAGCGCAGGCGCTGGCGTGTGCTCGGGGTCGGGCTCGAGCTCGGCCTGGTCCGACGGGTCGGGCTCGGTCTCGAACGCAGCTAGGGCTTCGGCTCGAGCCCGCGTTCAGGCATGGGCTCGGGCTGGCTGGGGCTCCGGCTTGCGCTCGGGCCCAGGCTCGGGGTTGGGTTCGCGCTCGGGCCTCGGGCGCGGGCGCGGACGGGTTCGGGCTCAGGTCGGATTCGGGCGGGCTCGGGCTCGGGCTCGGGCTCGGGCTCGGGTTTGGGCTGGGCTAGGGCTGGGGTTCGGGCTCGGGTTTGGCCTCGAGCTCGGGTTTTGAGCTGGGCTAGGGCTGGGGCTCGGGCGCGGGCTCGGGTTTTTGGCTTGGAGTCGGACCCTTCAGCCTCGGCCTCAGCCTCCGCCTGCTTCAGTTTCAGCTCGCACCAGCCTCAGTCTCACCTCAGTCCCAGCTTACTACAACCTCAGCTCTAGGCCGCGTCAGGCTCAGCCTCAGCCTCAGCGTCAGCCTCAGCCTGTATCAGCCTCAGCCTCACCCTCGGTGTGCCTCAGCAGCAATCGGCATCAGCCTCAGCCTCATCAGCCGCAGCCGTCCTCAGCATCAGGCCTGCTTCAGCTTCAGCCCGTTTCAGCCTCAGCATCAGCCTGTCTCAGCCTCAGCCTGCCTCACCCTGAGCCTCAGCCTCAACCTGCCTCAGCATCAGCCTGCCTCAGCCTCAGCCTCAGCCGGCCTCAGCCTCAGCCTCGGCCTCAGCTCCTCCTCGTCCTCCTTTTCCTCCTCGTCCTCCTCCTCCTTCTCCTCTTCTTCTTCTTCCTCCTCCTCCTCCGCTTCTTCCTGGTCCTTCTCCTTCTCCTCTTCTCTCCGTCTGCTTTTTCTTCTTAATCTCCGAGCCGTAGTTCCCATCGTTAAGCGCTATCCCTTAAGCCCTGAGCCGAACCCGTAAACCCCGAACCCTAGGCCACGAACCCTAAGCCGTAAGCATGCAAGGTCTAACCCCTAGCCCTAACCCCTGAATCATTACTGCTGAACCCTAAGCCCCAAGGCCTGAGCTCCGAACCTTAAGTCTTTAGCCCTAAGCTCTCAACTTCAACGCGGTTTCATAGCCATTTGGCTGTCACGTGGTGATTGCGGCGAGGCGTTGCTCTGGCACGCGGCTCTTCCGCCCAGAGCCACGACCGCAGCGATGGAGGGCGCTGATCCCTTCGGTGAGGACATGGGCTTGGGGGTTGGCGGGCTGCTTCCGCCGGCTGCGCCAGCGGGCGCGGGCTGCGGCCGCGGCGCGGGCCGCGGCCGCGGCGAGGGTCGCGGCGGCGGCGGCGGCCGCCGTGGTGGGCAGAAGGCGTCCGCGGCCGGTGGCGGCGATCGGTGCGTGGCTGCTGGATGCTGCGAGTTCAAGATCAAGGGCGCTCGGTGGTGCGCACTCCACAAGAGGGGTGCGCAGTGCGTCGAGTACCAGCGAGACCACAGGAAAGACATCACAGATGAGGAGCGGGAGGCGTTCGAAGTGCTGTGGGCGCGGGACGCAGAGGCAGGGGAGTACCTCGTCAAAGTCTGCACGCTTTGCGCATCCCCACCAGCGCATCCAAAAACGATGGCTCGGCAAATCGAGGTGCTGTCGCGGCGTGTTCGCGGAGACATCTCGAAGCCATTTGGGCATTCTTTGCGGGCAGTTTTGGGACATGCATTTTTTTTCTTATCGGGATTCCTTCGGTATTTCTGATTGATCTTTCGAGGCCGCCCTGCTCTTGCGACGCCCCAAGGGGAAGCCGATGTTCATTTCGGGTGCCTAGTCGATTAAATGCGGCAGCGGGCGTTGCGGGATATGCCCCAAACAACTCCGTCGGCGTTGTTTGGGGCGCTCTTTAGCTTGGCGGCCTCCCTTCCCAGGCCCCAGGGGCGGGGTTGGAGAGGGGGGGGGGTGGAGGAAGTGAGAGCGGAAAGTTTCGCAAGCCACCTGCGCCCGCATGGGCGGCGGGATTCCTCCAGGACAATCCGCCAGAGCTCAAGCGGAAGAACCTGATCGATTTTGCGCAGTTCGTCCGAGTGCGCGGCGAGAAGGCGTACAAGAGCAAAACGGAGGCGGACGTCCCGATGACCCACGCGGCCTTCCTCATCTGGGCGGTTCAGGTGCAGGGCTTTTCGAGTGAGGAGGCTGACGATTGGTGGCAAGAGCTGAAGAACGACCGCGACATCGACAGGGATAGCAATGGTCCTCGCGGGCGGTTTCAATTGTACATCCCCAGCGTGGAGAGGCGCAAAGTGCGAGGCCGTGAACAATACGAAGACAACCAAGCTGTCGAAGGCAACAAGAAGAACAAGAAGCCGCCAGAGGAGTACCGCGCCATGCTGGAACGACACGTTCTTCGGCAAGATGTGTCTTTCGCTGACGGCTTCTTGTCGATGAGTTCGAAGGGCGCATTCGTTGGCAAGAAGCGGCAGGTGGGCGAGGAGGCCATCGGCGTCGACGAGGGTGACGGCAACAAGCGGGGCAGGACTAGCAAGAGAACGGCCGCTTCCGATGCCGCGGGCTGCGAGGATATTTCATCGGCCAAGACGAAGGCTTTCGCGAAGTATGAGAAGGAGGTCGGAGTCGCTTCTGCCAAGCTCTTGGATGCCACGAAGAAGGGTAAGTCGGTGGCTTCGACGTTGCTGGAGCACCCGAGTCACCTGCGGGCCTCTGACCGCGTGCTGCTGGAACACGCTCGGGTGCTGCAGTTCAAGCACGAGGCTGGCTGGCCACGTTTGATTTCCACTCGCCTCCCTCGCGCCCCCCCACCTCCACGCGTGTGGTTCTAGAGGGCGCT
>CAUYUJ010017027.1:144726-226004 GCA_963575745.1 Prorocentrum cordatum | reverse complement strand
CGCGTCCAGGCTAGCTCGGGGCATGCCCGAGCGGCATTTTCGGGGCTTCGGATTTCCCCGCCCCGTTTCCCGCGAGGGTTTCCGTGGGGGGCCGTCGTGGCGCAGTGTGAGGGCCGTTGCGGTGGCCTCTTTTTCTTTGTTCGGGGAGGGGTTCTCTCGGTGCACAGCGGCGCCCCTTCCCTGGCATTATTTGGCAGCGTCGGGATGTCGAATCTCCATTAACGCCACACACAACAACAACAACAACAATCATTTAAGACTGGGCGAACTTCCGTTCTCACCAGTGCCAGGGTTTTAGGAGGCGGGCAATGCCCACACTTTGTGGGGGCGGCCGGTTTCAAGACCTACTACCAAGTTTCCAAACGACTCTTCGCCACCCCCACACCCCGCTTCCGCCCTATGACGTTTCGGACAATTTCACTCGGCCTGCGGACGACCGTGGCTACTATTCAGGGCCCCGCGGCGGACGACGACGGCGTGCGCGCGCGAAGAAAAAACGAATGTGTCCCGCATGGTATTATTTGACAGGGATGATGGCCCTGGCAGGTGCGCAACCGTTGTCGCAGAAGTTCGAAAAAGTTGCTCGCAAAAGCCCGTTTGACAGAAATGTTTAAAAAGTGTTTGGGTTCCTGACCGAATCCGCAGAGCCGCGCGGGCTGAAATTTCGGACATTTTTTTTTTTTTTTTTTTTTTTTTTTTTTTTTTATTTTTGAACAAACCCTTGGTTTTTTGTTTTTGTTTTTATGTTAAAATCGTTCCGAACACTAAGCTTTTGGAAGGATTTCGTCTTGCGCGCGCGAATGTCCACTTTACCTTATTTTTTGCAAGGGATTCTTGAAATTTGATTATATTAGAACAAGAAATGTCATTTTATAGTGTTTTTTGCATGGGAAAGCGGGGGGGAACAAAACAACCGGATCTTGATCACATCGAATTACCTGAGGCTTCCTCACGAAAATGATGAAAATGTAGCTGCGGCCTAGGCGGCGCAGGGGGGGCGCGCGCCAGGGGGCCCAACAATAATTATTCTTTAGAATAAATAATGTTCAACAACAACAACAACAACAACGACAACATTGTGCCACGACACGCTAGTCCGCGTTTCGGAGCGGAGAGGCGGGTTTTCACAGCGCCCGGCATTCAGCAGGCACTCGCGTCAGTACGGCGCGCCGCCGATTTTGCGTGTAACATTCCCGGCGTGCGCCTCCCCGACTTGGAGGGGATATGCAGTCGCATGTGCGACGTTGCCGTCCAACTTCGGAATGGCCGCCAACATTTGTTGGCTCATGAGTGGGAAAACATCGGCGCCCATGGTGGGCAAAGCTACAGGGTGTCAAAGCTGATCTCGTTTTTTTTCTTGGCCGATTTGTTGCAACAGGATAGTCAGTTGCGGAAGGCTTGCGCGTTCGCGTTGCAAGTCGTTCTTCCGAAGGAGCTCGCGCAAGCGTTCGTCCAGAAGGTGCGCGGCCAGTCTCTGGAGGACACAATTAAAATCCCATCCAAATCAACTGTAAGCCGGACACGAGGGAGGATAGACGTCGCGATGATGCTGATTTTCCGTGAGATGGTAGAAAGTTATTTGATGGGCCAGGGTTTATCCATATGGGTACAAGCAGACAGCAGCCCGCAGGCTGGCAGGGACTACGAGCTCATTATGATCTGGCTGGTTCGGAAGAGCGATTTGTTGGCTCACGCTACGCCGCCAGCTTTTCGGGGCGCCAGACATGTCCATTGGAAGACGCCGACAACGTCTTCCGATGGCGCGCCCTCTACTTCCTCCTCCTCCTTCTCCTCCAGCTCCTGTTCCTCCTCCTCCTCCTCTCCCGACTCTTCCCCGCCCGCCATTCCCGACGCGCGAACCAAAGCAGCCACGCTGACGCGCCAGTCGAGACCTTGGAGCCCCACCCGTATTTCCCATAGGCTATGTTCCCAAGGGAGGCCCCCCTTAAAAAAAAAAGGAAAGTATTCCGCGCGCCGAGGGGACATCGAAGGCCCAGAGGGGCGGCGGCTCTAGTTGACTTGCACGGTTTCCTCCTGGAAATGTTGGGTTACAGAGGCGTTGAAATTACACAAGGGTCTGACGATGTGAGGGACCAGAGTCGGCTGGCTCAGGAAATCAGCAACATAATCATCGCGCGCGTATGTCCACCTGTGAACCTCGGCCACGGCCGCACTACCTTGGCATTGGAGTTCAGGGCATTGCTCCACGCGTTTGCCCTGCTCTGCAAAAGCCGTCAGATTCTAGAGCGTTTCCTTCAATCCATCGTCAGTTTTCACAGTGACTATGGAGTAGAGATTGGCTTCGCACGAGTTCTACCGATCAACGTCGCAGACGCGTTGCCATATTTCGATGCCCCCGCCACCATCACCGATGAGCTTCGCGACGTGGCCGAGGATGATTTCTCCGCTACTTCCCCTCCGCCACCACCACGCGTGCCCGTTGCAGACGTGTCCAGGTCTTTCGAGGGACCTGACTTGCTCCACATTATACAGCTGCCTGTGGCACCCACGCCGCCGCGCTTGAGACGGGGGCCAGGGGCTTCGCGGATGTTGGCTGGCAGCCCCCCCGCGCCCTCTCGGGCCCCATGGGGCCGTCATTGATGTTGGTTTGGGTTGATTGGTACCCGCGCCTATCTCGGTCAAGCTCGGGGTCTGTTTGGCCGCGTCGGCGCCCCTGGAAGAACCTGACGGCGCGCCCGCGGGCGCCGCCCTGGGCCGTTCGAAAGGTCGAAGCGAGATGCCCCCTGCCCAAGGGCTCACGCGAAAAGGTTTTTTTGTCTCGCAGAGGGGTGACCATGGGCCGCCGCGGTTGGTTCGCCCGCGGCCTTGGGGAAGGGCGCCGTGGATCAGCAATGCCACGAAAGGTTTGAGCGCAGCGATGGAGGGGTACGATGACGCGATATTCTCTTTGAAAAAGGTGTGCCGTCTTGTCACGCGCAAGGAGAGCAAGGAAATATTATTAGAACGGTGTTTCAACACTGGCGCAGCGTTGGGTTTCAAAAGAGATATCGAGAGGTTCCACGCAGAGGTTTACGAGGACCGCTGGAACACCGTGTCGCACGCCATATGCAGCATTCTTGACATTGAAGTTGCTTTGTGCAACGGTTGGAATCTGCGCGCTTACTCTGACGGCGCAAAAGCTTCCAAGGCGCCCGACCCCAATGCCGACGACGAGCACGACGCTAGGTTGGACCTCGTCGACGCCGCCATCCTTGATGCTATTTGGTGGGCTAAGTTGGTAGCGTTGCGGGTCTTTGCACAGGGGCAGCGGCAAGCCGTCCGATGGGCGTCGCATTGCCCATGCCATTGGCCGACAATTGAGATTACCGGGTCGGAGGCAGATGCTCCTCGCGACGTCATGGGCGTCATCAACGCATGCCCTTTGCGGGGGCGTCGGGGGCCCGAACTAGCCAACGGCGAGTTCTTCGACGTGATCCACGCATTCTTTTCTATTTCTCTGGCCAGGCTCGAGACTGACTTGCACGCGCGAATCGGCTCAGATGCCGCAATGCATGTACTCATGGATTTTGAGAGAGGCCGAGTGCATTTATATAAGGTTGCCTATGGTTTGCTCCGCCACCGTGCTTTGGTTGCTAGCAAGAAGCCATTTGCGCAATTGCAAGCCAGATTTGCGGCCGCACCGCGCTCAATTTGGTTTCCGCGTGGCCTGAAAGATCGGGTTTCGACCCGCTTGAATTCTGTTTCGGGTTGTCCTGGTGGGGCCTTCCTTGGACGTCTCGGTCGCCTCTTCGGCGGTCTCGGGGCCCTCATTGGTCGCGTGGGGGGGGGGGGGGGGGGGGGGGGGGCGGGGGGCGCATTCAGAAGCGCATTCAAGACCCCCGGGATTTAGAAGCTGACGATTTCATGTACAGATGTGTTATTCATTGTTTATCCTGGATCATTGCGCGCACTTTTTCAAATTTTATTAGAAGGCAGTATTGGAGCAGAATTAGTTTTGGATTGCAGCAGCTTGATTATGTGGGTCCAAAAAGTGGACGGAAGAGACAGCACGAGGACGTTGATTCGGTATTGAGGGATGTTATTAGTCGTTAAAATTTTCGTATTCCCACTGTTGATTATCACTTGATGGCGTTGCATTTGTGTCCTGAGGATACATTAAATAATAGTTCGATGCTTGATTATTCATCATATTGTGCTGTAGTCTCGCAACACCAGTATCATGATGTCACACGTGTTAATGATGCAAAGTGGAATATGGTGGCATTTGAGTTTGGAAGAGCATCTGATCTGATGAAATCAATTGTATTGACATTGTGGATTTTCACGAGATCGACAGATTCAATTGAGTTAGCTGTATCAAGATTTGATGAGAGTATTGCTTGCATAGAAGATTACATGGAATATTTGGAGAAATTGTTTATTGAACATTGTCAGGGCGAGAATGATTGGAAGAAACGAATGCATCCGCGATCGCGCGATTATAGTATTAATACGTCATCTTTGGACGGTTCTTGCGATCGGTTTATTTTGCGTGCTGCTCCAGTTGTGCATAATGTTATTCTAGGTCACGCTCCACGTCATCCTATTCAGCTTGCGCAATTTTTGTTAAAGAATATTAAAAATTTCGGTTATTTTCTATGTCAGCATGCCATTTGGACGTTTTCGTTGTTAGGACTAGCCGACGCCATCAATTGCGACAGTTGGAATGATTTCAAACACGTAACTTCGAGGCGAAATACGTTGGCATTGTTTCGGCGATTTGATGCAGACTGGAGAGTAAAGAAACGTGAATTTCGTGGCAGATCTGAGACTTCAAATGGTAATGATATGCATGTGTTTATTAATCCATTTCGTCAGCTAGAACGAAGGATTGCCGACAAAGATGCAGGCGAAATAATGGTAAAAGTTTTCAAGATGTACAAGAAATATTTAGACGAGTTTTCGAAGTACGAATTTTGTTGCAAGATTACAGCTGTTGACGAGCATGGGATGGAATTGGAGGAGCGCAACTATTCCAAGACATTTATTGAGTCTGAATTGGCATTTTTGAAGGATAATCGGACGTTTGCGTGTAACTGCTGTATGCACGAGAGGTTTTGGAAGGATTATTTTTTCGCGTTTTCTGTATTCAATGTGAATGTGATGTTGATAGCCTCGCGCGTTTTAAAGTAAGTCCGGCATCTAAATCGCAATCCGATCAGAGAATATTTGAGATGTCTGAATCAATCCAGACGCCAGTACGGATTCTGGCACGACAGGGGTTCACGTTGCGCACAATTCAGATGAGGATCCGAAAATTTTTAGATTTTTGAATTGTTTCGGCGAGAACCGTTCCGTGCAGAATTCAGTTTTTCGAGTTGCCTTAACCGAATATTTTCGAATTGCCTTAATTTCCAGTGTTCGAGATGCCTTATCTCAGATAGTCTTAATTTTCTGACTGATGTAATATCTTCTTGAGATGCGCGGAAATTTTGTGTTTTTTGGTTGTATTTCGCATTAATCTCTGAGTTTTGTCAGAGTCTTGAATTCTCGAGGCGTAGATTCATGAAAAGCTTTCATTTGAATAATATCGATTTTGTTTTCCAATAACCACAGCGATTTCAATCTAGGTTTTGAATTAGTTTCGGTTTTGCCGAGGTGTAACAATTGATGAATTTCAATGCGGTAATATTTTTTCAATTATGCATTTGGCAGAGATTATATTCGAGGTTTCGCGCCACAATACCACAGAGAAGCATTTTTGCATGAGTAAATTGACAGTGAGGTTTGCAAGAGTCAGTGAACCAACAGAGCGTGTTGCACATTCACCATTAGCGTGCTTGCGGAATGGATTTGATATTTGAATCCGTTACACGGTCGAGCTTCTTGCTTGTTTGGTGTTCCAATTTGTTGTCGAGAGTTTACGTTGAGCGAGCGTTTGTTTCGAGAGATATGTTTTCAGCGTATTTTGCAGGGTAAAGCAAAAGTTTCTTTTGTTTAACACAATTTTAGGTCCGTTAACGTGAGCGTTTCAGGCGGAGGCGACATTGCGAGAGTATCCAGTGCAATATGCAACGCGTTGAATCGGATACAATAGTTGTGAGTTTATTGTCTGCATTTCGAACATGTGTTGATGTTTCAGTTTCCGTGGTGCAGCATCCTACAAATTCGTATTTAGTTTTTTTTTTTTTTTTTTTTTTTTTTTTTTTTTTTTTTTTTTTTTTTTTTTTTTTTTTTTTTTTTTTTTTTTTTTTTTTTTGCACTGATTTAACACAGTTCTGGTAGCCTTTGAGAGGGTTAAAAACCATTTGCGCACATATGCGCAAATGGTTTGTTGGCGGGCTATAGTGAACCTACAGGGCTCAAGCAAAGCCAGATTTGAGTTTTCGCTCGATACCATGGTTAGAGATGCCTGAACCATTCATTTACAATAAAATCGATACGTAAAGCACCAATATATTGATCGATCATATTCGTTGTTTGTGTTGTTGCCCAGATTCCTTTTACGTCAGCCATCAGTCAGCCTGCTTGCAGTTTCGGCGTCGGCCCCAGCCGGCACCTTGAGCCTCAGCCTCAGCCTCAGCATCCGTTTGTCTTACCCTCTGCCTGCCTCCGCCTTAGCTTCAGCTGCTTCGGTCTCAGGCGTAGGCTGCTTCGGCATCACTCTCAGTCTGTTTTCGGTTCAGCCTCAGCCTCAGTTTGTTGCAGCTCGGCATCAGCCTGCCGCAGCCTCAGCATCAGCCTGCCCAGCCCCAGCCTCGGCTCGGTTCAGTTTGTGTGGGGCTTGGGCTCGGCCTCCGGCGCGGGTTCAGGATCGAGCGCAGGCGCTGGCGTGTGCTCGGGGTCGGGCTCGAGCTCGGCCTGGTCCGACGGGTCGGGCTCGGTCTCGAACGCAGCTAGGGCTTCGGCTCGAGCCCGCGTTCAGGCATGGGCTCGGGCTGGCTGGGGCTCCGGCTTGCGCTCGGGGGTGCGCTTTGCGCTCGGGCACAGGTCGGGGACGTGTTCGCGTCGGGCCTCGGGCGCGGGCGGGAACGGGTTCGAGGGTTCTTTTTTTTTTTTTTTTTACCTCTTTCTTATTTTTTTTTTTTTTTCCTTTTCTATTTTTTTTTTTTTTTTTTTTTCTTTTCTCTTTTTTTTTTTATTTTTGGTTTCTTTTTTATTTTTTTTTTTTTTTTTTTTTTTTTTGTTTTTTTGTTTTTTTTTTTTTTATTTTTTTTTTTTTTTTTTTTTTTTTTTTGTTTTTTTCAGGTCGGATTCGGGCGGGCTCGGGCTCGGGCTCGGGCTCGGGCTCGGGTTTGGGCTGGGCTAGGGCTGGGGTTCGGGCTCGGGTTTGGCCTCGAGCTCGGGTTTTGAGCTGGGCTAGGGCTGGGGCTCGGGCGCGGGCTCGGGTTTTTGGCTTGGAGTCGGACCCTTCAGCCTCGGCCTCAGCCTCCGCCTGCTTCAGTTTCAGCTCGCACCAGCCTCAGTCTCACCTCAGTCCCAGCTTACTACAACCTCAGCTCTAGGCCGCGTCAGGCTCAGCCTCAGCCTCAGCGTCAGCCTCAGCCTGTATCAGCCTCAGCCTCACCCTCGGTGTGCCTCAGCAGCAATCGGCATCAGCCTCAGCCTCATCAGCCGCAGCCGTCCTCAGCATCAGGCCTGCTTCAGCTTCAGCCCGTTTCAGCCTCAGCATCAGCCTGTCTCAGCCTCAGCCTGCCTCACCCTGAGCCTCAGCCTCAACCTGCCTCAGCATCAGCCTGCCTCAGCCTCAGCCTCAGCCGGCCTCAGCCTCAGCCTCGGCCTCAGCTCCTCCTCGTCCTCCTTTTCCTCCTCGTCCTCCTCCTCCTTCTCCTCTTCTTCTTCTTCCTCCTCCTCCTCCGCTTCTTCCTGGTCCTTCTCCTTCTCCTCTTCTCTCCGTCTGCTTTTTCTTCTTAATCTCCGAGCCGTAGTTCCCATCGTTAAGCGCTATCCCTTAAGCCCTGAGCCGAACCCGTAAACCCCGAACCCTAGGCCACGAACCCTAAGCCGTAAGCATGCAAGGTCTAACCCCTAGCCCTAACCCCTGAATCATTACTGCTGAACCCTAAGCCCCAAGGCCTGAGCTCCGAACCTTAAGTCTTTAGCCCTAAGCTCTCAACTTCAACGCGGTTTCATAGCCATTTGGCTGTCACGTGGTGATTGCGGCGAGGCGTTGCTCTGGCACGCGGCTCTTCCGCCCAGAGCCACGACCGCAGCGATGGAGGGCGCTGATCCCTTCGGTGAGGACATGGGCTGTTTCCGCCGGCTGCGCCAGCGGGCGCGGGCCGCGGCCGCGGCGCGGGCCGCGGCCGCGGCGAGGGTCGCGGCGGCCGGCGGCGGCCGCCGTGGTGGGCAGAAGGCGTCCGCGGCCGGTGGCGGCGATCGGTGCGTGGCTGCTGGATGCTGCGAGTTCAAGATCAAGGGCGCTCGGTGGTGCGCACTCCACAAGAGGGGTGCGCAGTGCGTCGAGTACCAGCGAGACCACAGGAAGGACATCACAGATGAGGAGCGGGAGGCGTTCGAAGTGCTGTGGGCGCGGGACGCAGAGGCAGGGGAGTACCTCGTCAAAGTCTGCACGCTTTGCGCATCCCCACCAGCGCATCCAAAAACGATGGCTCGGCAAATCGAGGTGCTGTCGCGGCGTGTTCGCGGAGACATCTCGAAGCCATTTGGGCATTCTTTGCGGGCAGTTTTGGGGCATTTTTTTTTCTTATCGGGATTCCTTCGGTATTTCTGATTGATCTTTCGAGGCCGCCCTGCTCTTGCGACGCCCCAAGGGGAAGCCGATGTTAATTTCGGGTGCCTAGTCGATTAAATGCGGCAGCGGGCGTTGCAGGATATGCCCCAAACAACTCCGTCGGCGTTGTTTGGGGCGCTCTTTAGCTTGGCGGCCTCCCTTCCCAGGCCCCAGGGGCGGGGTTGGAGAGGGGGGGGGGTGGAGGAAGTGAGAGCGGAAAGTTTCGCAAGCCACCTGCGCCCGCATGGGCGGCGGGATTCCTCCAGGACAATCCGCCAGAGCTCAAGCGGAAGAACCTGATCGATTTTGCGCAGTTCGTCCGAGTGCGCGGCGAGAAGGCGTACAAGAGCAAAACGGAGGCGGACGTCCCGATGACCCACGCGGCCTTCCTCATCTGGGCGGTTCAGGTGCAGGGCTTTTCGAGTGAGGAGGCTGACGATTGGTGGCAAGAGCTGAAGAACGACCGCGACATCGACAGGGATAGCAATGGTCCTCGCGGGCGGTTTCAATTGTACATCCCCAGCGTGGAGAGGCGCAAAGTGCGAGGCCGTGAACAATACGAAGACAACCAAGCTGTCGAAGGCAACAAGAAGAACAAGAAGCCGCCAGAGGAGTACCGCGCCATGCTGGAACGACACGTTCTTCGGCAAGATGTGTCTTTCGCTGACGGCTTCTTGTCGATGAGTTCGAAGGGCGCATTCGTTGGCAAGAAGCGGCAGGTGGGCGAGGAGGCCATCGGCGTCGACGAGGGTGACGGCAACAAGCGGGGCAGGACTAGCAAGAGAACGGCCGCTTCCGATGCCGCGGGCTGCGAGGATATTTCATCGGCCAAGACGAAGGCTTTCGCGAAGTATGAGAAGGAGGTCGGAGTCGCTTCTGCCAAGCTCTTGGATGCCACGAAGAAGGGTAAGTCGGTGGCTTCGACGTTGCTGGAGCACCCGAGTCACCTGCGGGCCTCTGACCGCGTGCTGCTGGAACACGCTCGGGTGCTGCAGTTCAAGCACGAGGCTGGCTGGCCACGTTTGATTTCCACTCGCCTCCCTCGCGCCCCCCCACCTCCACGCGTGTGGTTCTAGAGGGCGCTCTGGGCTACTTCGCATCCAGCGCTTCGAGCGAAGTTGGCCTTGCCTCCCTAGAGCTCGTCGCGGTGGGGATGGCGGTGGTTGCGGTCCTGGGGTGTGGGTAGAGGTTCGCTCGCGGCCTGATCGAGGTCGCGCGACGCCTTTCGGGTGCGGACGTGGGCCTGAGCATCGCCAAGTGGAGTTCTCGTGGATCTGGCGATGCGGCCAGCGCGAGCCGCGTGAGCGAGGCCGAGCTTTCGACGGAGAGGGTGGCCGAGATACAGGGCATGTCAACGCGCGACTTCCTGCAGGCGGAGGAATTCCAGAGGTTCGCGTTCTGGTCGCCGGACCAGCTGCAGGAGTTCCAGCAGTGCGATTTGCTCGACTCGCCCATGGACGAGCTGGATTTGGCTAGCCTCTTCGAGATGTCGGGGCCAGCCTTCCGCGAGTACACGTCGAAGGTCGAGGCGGTGCTAGCTGTCGCCAGGATGACCGCAGCAGGCATTGCCAAGACGGCAGCGGAGATGGCAGCCCACATCAGGTCCAGAGCGGGCCAGGCGCAAAAGGAGCAGCGCAAGAAGGAGCAGGAGGCGGCGAGGGCAGAGATTGCTGCCATCAGGCAGCGGGCTCAGGAAGCGGCTCGCGCCGTCGCTAGCGCGCGGGCGCGAGGCAAGAGCGGCCCGACCCGGTCGATCTTCACGGCGGAGCACGTGCTCGCGGAGATGGTGGAGGTGGTGAAGTGGACGGGCCAGTTCGACGTGGACACGCCTTCCGCGCTCGAGCTTCCAGACGCCGTGCAGAGGGCCTTGGCCGACGCGGACTTCTTGCAGACATCCGCCGTGTTTGCAGCGCAATACAAGAGGCCAGGGATCGGAGAACGCGGGCACCTTCTGCGCCCTGCCTGCCGCCCCCCCCCCCCCCCTCGCCTCGCCACCTGGTTTTGACTTGACAGAATCGGGGGTGATGGGTTCGACGGGGGATGTGGGGGCGGGGGCAGGGGGCGCCGGCCCCGCTGTTCTTTGGGCGCTCCAGGATCGAGTCGGTGGCCAGCACGGGCATCGGGCAGTCCCAGCTTACCGACAAGTGCAAGCAGGCCGTCTCGGACGCCATGGTGTCTATGGCTCCCCAGGGCGCGAAGCTTGATCTATCCGTGGCGTCTATTCCAGGTGGCGACCAGTTCGAGGCGCAGTCGTGGCTCTTCGGATTGTCGCCGCAGATGCGTCGGGTGGTCTTCACGCCGAACTACGCGGCGTGCTTCAAGGTGTTGCTGGCGGGGCAGTGCGATCACCTCCTGATCGAGCTCGATTCCATGCTGAAGGCGGTTCCAGAAGTGTGCCCAGGCGTGGCTGCGGCGCAGGAGTTGACGGAGTCGGTCAGCAAGCTCACCAACATCAGGCCCCTCGTCGACGCGGGGGTGAGGATGTGGCGGCAGACGTTGCAGCCTGGAGCGGCGTTGTACATCCCCATGGGTTTCATTTGCGTGGAGGTGGCTTCGGAGCAGCGGCAGGTCCACTACGGCGTGAGGAAGAGTTGGTTCACGCACACCGCGGCGAGCATCAAGCACTACGAGCAGATCTTGGGCATGATGAAGATCGATCCTGCAGGAGACGGCCGCATGGAGAACATCCTCAGGGCCATGAGGGGCGCTGCTGCAGCAGCCAGGTCGGCGGCGCCCGAGCCGCTGACGCCTGTGAAGAAGGAGCAGTGGGGCGTTATGTCCGCCAAGCTCGGCGAGCTTGTCGACTTGACGGCCGCGGAGCCCATCTCCGTTGCCGACGACTACTTGTGATGATTGCGCGGGGCTTTCGGGGCAGGCAGGGTCAGCATTCGTGGGCCTGTTGGGGATCCGACCTCAGGGTCGCGACGAGTCCTCTAGCAGGTGTTTTTATTCGCTGACCGTGTCTTTGAAAGAGCATTGAAGGTGCTCAGTGCAAGGTGAGCGGCGCGAGTACTAGTGCGGTCTGTGCGCAGTCGCCTGGGCGAGTACGGCCGAGCCTTGTAGATTCCGTGTGCGCGCTGCGACGTACAGAACTGCTCGACGCGAGGCGTCGACCGCCTGACTGGCCGCTTGGCTACCGCACGCAATCGAGATTCGGATGGCGCGGGGCTCGCAGCAGCGCCTGAAAATACCAGTTGCGTGCTTTTCTGGTCGTCGTCTCAACGAGTTTCGATCGAAGGCGCCATCGACGATTTATTGCGGCACGCTGCTTGCTTAAGGTGGCCGAAGGAATCTCGTGGCGCATTTCGGGTCGTCCGTCAGAGTCTGGGCCTCTCGGTGGTATTGGAGCCCGTGTTTTTTTCTTTTTCTTTTTCCCGGGGTCCTTCGAGGATTTTCTCGGGGCCGTGTCGGCGGTCTCGGGGCGCTCGTGGCGCGCGCGGTGTCGCCAGAGAATTCGAGGGCCAGGAAACATCTCGATGCCACATCGGGCATTTACTTCGCGGGCTACGCTGGCTGACTGAGTTTAGGCTAGCGTCAAGCCTAAAGCTTACGCCCTGACCACTAAGCCATGAACTCTAGCCCCTAAGGTCTGCGCCCAAAGGCCTGGGCCCCGAGGCCTAAGCCCCAAGCCGTACGCTTCAAGCCCTGAGCCCCAACCCCTAGGCCCCGAACCGTAAACTCAAGCCCTGAACCCGAAGCTCGCAGCTCTCAGCCCCGAACCCTAAACCCGAAGCCCCGAACCCTAAGCCCGAAACTCTAAGTTTCAAGCCTTATGCCTTAACCCGTGAGCTTTGAACCCTAAGCCTTAAGCCCTGGCCCCATAATCTCTGAGTCTTACCCCCTCAGCCCGAAGTCCCGAACCCTCGGCCCCGAACCCCGAGCTCCGAACCCCAATCCCGAAGCCTGGGCCTCCAAGCCCTGAGCCCTAACCCCCAAGCCCAGAACCCTGCGCCCTAGCCCTAAGCCCTCGGACCCTAACCCAGCCCTCCGCGGCAAGCCCTGAACCCTGAGCCTTGAGCCCCAAACCCTGAGCCCCGAACCCTTCGCCGTAAGCCCAGAGCCTGGAGCATAAGCCCTAAGCACTAAGCCCTCAGCCCTCAGCCCCGAACCCGAAGCCCGAAGCTCGAAACCTTCTGCCTTAAGCCCTGATGCCCGAACCCTAACCCCGAAGCCCCGAAGCCTAAACCCTAGCCCCTAATAGCCCTAAGTTCGAAACCTTGAGCCCTAAGCCCTAAGCCCTGAACCCTGAGCCCTATCCCCGAAGCTCCGAAACCGAAGCCCGAAGCCCCCAAGCCCTAAGCCCCGAGGCCTAAGCCAGCCTTGACCCCTAAGCCCCGACTCCTAACCCCTAAGCCCTGAACCCAAAGGCCTACGCCCTGAACCCTAAGCACCGAACCTTAATTCTTCAACCCTTAGCCTTAACCCCTAACCCCTAATCCGTAAGCTCTGAACCCAAAGACCACATCCCCAACCCTTCAGCTCCAAGCTCTAAGCCTTAAGCTCTAAGGTCGAGGCTCCAAGCCCTGAGACTGAACACCTAAGCCCTGCGCCCTAAGCCGAAAGCCTTGAGCCCTTGCCCTTAATCCCGAAGCCCAAAGCCCTAATCCTTAAGCCCCGAACCCAAAGCCCGAAACCCCGAACCCTAAGCCCTCAGCCCTAAGCCCCAAGCCCCAAGCCCTGAACCCTAAGCCCGAAGCCCTAACCCCTAATCCCTAAGCCCTTTGCCTTGAGCCCCAACCCCGAATCCCTAAGCCACAAGCCCGAAGCCCGAAGCCACAAGCCCCGAACCCGAACCCCCAAGGTCCGAACCCTAACCCCCTAATCCAGCTCTAGTTCACCCATGCTCCCTTCTCTTACCCTCTTCGTGCGGCCTGCCCTCGTCGCGCTTGTCTTGTTTTTTTTCTTCCTCTCGCTCTTCCCCTGCGCCCCCTCCCGCTTCCACGTGCGAAAGCCTAGCAACGCATCATTGCGGCGACCCTCTTGCTTGGGCGTCATTTCCGAGTGGTTTTTCGCCGATCCCTTGCCGTAGATGATCTTCTGGCTCAAGGCGGCCAGTTTCTTCTGAATTCGCAGTGTTTGGGGATTTCGAAGCGAATCTAGCAAATTTCCGCGGGATTGGGGTGATCGAGCTTTCGAGGGGCCCAGGGGCTTCGATCGATCGGTTCAAGTTGCATTTGTATGGTTTCCTTTCGTTGAGTGCCGATTTAGAGAGGATTGCATTGGCCGAGCATTATTTACCCAAGTTCGGTAAAGTTTCGGCGCCTTCGTGTCAGATCGGTATATCCTCGTGACGCCGGCTCGCTTCTGGACTCATTCTGAGCGCTTCGCGTCTTTCAGTTTGCGGATCCCCCGAAGCAGCCTCGAAGCAGCCTGACCGGAAACTTACTAGTGGGGGCCTCGGCGCGTTCCCGCCGCCTGCTGCGAGAGGCCCTGTCCTCCTCCTCCTCCTCCTCTTGCTCCTCCTCCTCCTCCTCCTCCTCCTCCTCCTCCTCCTCCTCCTCCTCCCCTTCGCCCTCGCCCTCCTCCTCCCCCTCGCCCTCCTCCTCCTCCCCCTCGCCCTCCTCCTCCTCCTCCTCCTCCTCCTCCTCCTCCTCCTCCTCCTCCTCCTCCTCCGCCCCCCTTCGGCGGCTCGCCGCCGACCCCCCCCGCGGGCCGAGGCCCCGGGAGGCCGGGCGGCGGCCCGTGCGCACTGGCGCCCTCGGCGGCAGCGTGGCGGCGTGGATCGCCGCGGGTGCCCGCGGGCGGCCCATCCGCGCCCCGCTCGGGTGTCTCGGAGGGGGGGGGCCCGAGTCTCGTGCGGAGGAGGGCAGATCTCAGGAGGAGAAAAAGGAGGACGAGGAGGAGGAGGAGGAGGAGGAGGTGGAGGAGGAAGAGGAGGAAGAAGAGGAGGAGGAGGAGGAGGAGGAGGAGGAGGAGGAGGGGGCGAGGGGGAAGGAGGAAGAGGAGGAGGAGGAGGGGGAGGAGGAGGAGGAAGAGAAGGAGGAGGGCAGACACAATTCATCGTCGATTCCCTCGAAGATATGGGAAAATATGGGACAGTGGGGGGGAAGACAAAAAACGCCCAGAACAGATGGGGCAGTATAGGGGAACATCTTCATATTCGTGTGCATCTATTTGTGTGTCCCAGGGCCCCTTCAAGATTGTTGGCGTGCCGAGTCGTCTGGATGATCCCGGCACGATGTGCAAGCCCTCGGGCCGGCGCGCGCCCGATCTCTAGCCCGAGCGATCTGTAAGGATCCGGGTGCCCTGTGCCACGTGGTGTCGTAGCTGTCGTTCGGAGGAGGAAGAGGGACCCATATCGCTACCCTCAAGTTGGGCCTGTCCCTCCACAGGAGGGGTATCCAAACATAGTCAAAACATAGTCAGGGGACGATTTCCGGAGTATTTTTTGATTATTGGGGGTATTTTTTAACATTTTCCGGAGTATTTTTGATATTTCTGGATTTTTTCATTGTTTTATAGCAATGTTTTACTTTCCTTTAAAATACGCTTGTAGGAGGGCATGCCCGACCTAACGCTACCCTTTCCTCGTTTTCCCTCCTTTGTCGGCCTCCTGGGCGGCCCTCGTCGCCACCGCTGGATCCGCCTCGGAATCCTGGTCAGAACGCACCCCTGGAGAGGTCTGGGGAGTAGCCTTAAGTCGGGCCTGTCCCTCTACAGGAGGAATATGCAGAAATAGTAAAACATAGTCAGGGGACGATTTTTGACTATTTTCGACCATTTTGGGATATTTTTTGATCATGTTTTTCTTGCATCCAAAATCCGCCTGTAGGGGGACACGCCCGACCTAAGAGTAGCGGTATCGGCACTTGTTGGGTTCCCCAGCGGTCCTCAGGACGAGGCGCCTCAAGCAGTGTTAAGTCCACCCTTGGATCATCCAGGGGTGGACTTGCTGCAGGAGGCCTAGAATTTCTAGGAGGCCTAGAACTTATCTCGCCCTTGCCCTCCTCTCGCCTTTCTGGGCCTCCTGGGAGGCCCTCGTCATCACAGCTGGATTCGCTTCGAGATTCTGGTCAGAACGCACCCCGGAAGAGGTGCGGGGAGTAGCTCTTGGCTTCCTAGATGGGGTCCGAGCAGATGGGGTCGGGGGACTGCGCCGCATCGCCGATGCATCGGCGATGCGGCTCGATGTGGAGCCCGAGTTTCTCCACGCCGACGTCGCCAGTGCATCGTCGACGTTGCCGGTGCATCGCCGATGCTTCGCCGATGCTTCGGCGATGCGGCGCGATCTTCCGACCACATCTACCCCGACCCCATCTAGGAGGCCTCTAAAGATGGGGTTCAGAGGTCCTCAGGACGAGGTGCCTCAAGCAGTGTAACCCGGATAAGCGATTAAGGACCCCCCCCCCCCCCTTTCCGGTGAAAAGATAACGCACCCGGCACCCAGAAGCGTTATCCTGGCACCAGGAGGGGGTACACCCTCCTGAAAGAATGAGGAAACGCATGCGGAGGAGTCAGAGAGCTTCAGTGGCCACGCGTCTTTCCAGTGCTCGACCCTCGCTGTTCGGTGCCGTAACCATGTACACTGATCCACTCCTACTCTGGCTCGGGGATTTATTTTGGTCCTGCCGGGTGCTAAGATAACGCCGCGGTGCGGGGCGGGGGCGATACCCTGGGATGGACCACCTCCTACGACGGCCGAAAAAAATAATTTTTCCAAAGGGGTTGCAATAGAAATCTCATTAGAAAAATGGGGGCTGGAGGAAGAGAAGGAGGAGGAGGAGGAGGAGGAAGAGGAGGAGGAGGACACGGAGGAGGACGCGCTCACAGACAAGGCTCCCGCCTTGGACTTCCTCCATACTCAGGCCTTGGGGGTACTCTGCGAGGGTCACTGCGAGGGTCACAAGTTCTCCTTAGCTTTTCCTTAGTTGTCCTTAGCTTTTCCTTAGCTTTTCCTTAGTTTTCCTCAGCTTTTCTTAAGTTTTCCTTAGTTTTCCTTAGCTTTTCCCTAGCTTTTCAATAGTTTTCCTTAGCTTTTCATTAGTTGTCCTTAGCTTTTCTCAGCTTTTCCTTAGCTTTTCTTCGCTTTTCTCAGCTTTTCTTGATCTTTTCCTGAGCTTTTCTTGATCTTTTCCTGAGCTTTTCTCAGCTTTTTCTTAGCTTGTCTTAGCCTTTCCTTAGCTTTCCTCAGCTTTTCTCAGCTTTTTCTTAGCTTTTCTAAACTTTTCCTTAGCTTTTCTCAGTTTTTCCTTATTCGTATTCGTATTCTTATTTTCATTACAATTCTAATTGGGATGCCACCCGAGGCGGGGCGCTGGAATTATTTATTTTCCTTCCATGTGCGCGGTGCTAATAATATCGCTCGGCGAAAACCCCCCCAAATAATTATTTAATTACGGCGCGGTGCTAATGATAACGCCGGGGGGTTCCTTAATTGCTTCTCCGGGTTAAGTCCACCCCTGGATCCCCTCCTTTGCTCAAGACCCCATTACTCCGGACCCCCCCTCTGAACCGCCGACCCACCTTGGGGGCCGCGTGCGCCGAAGAAGTCTTGGCGGGGGGCTGGCGTGCACGGAAGCGGCCCTCGCGGGAGGATCGCCTCACAGGTATACCGTGCTTTTCTGCAATCGATGTCGTACGCTAGCTTTCCAACGCCAACGCCAAGTCCGACTTGGCCAGTTTTCGATCGTCGCGCAGACGACGCCCAGGTGCGGAGTGCAGCGCTGTTCCGGCAAGGGCACCCGCGGGGCCCGAGCCGAACCGAACCTCCGTCCCTCCTGCTGCTGCGATCACTCGGCATGAGTACTGCTCCCAGTTATCCCCTGACCACCTCCAGAAGATGTTCGGCCCTCTCACCCTCTTCCTTACACAGGAGTTCAAGAGCTGGTTTTCTCACGTGTTCTTGGCCATCGGGGCGTTTCCCGTGTCTCAGCATGGCTCTCCTGCTGCAGCGTGGGCCTCATTTCAGGATCGGCGCTCTGCTCCCGTCGTTCAGAATAACGCTCTCGCCCTGGCGCGGGCCTGATTTCTGCACCCGTGCCCTTCCTCGTCGCTGTCGCCCGGCTGCTTTGTTCCTCCTCCGCCTTCCCCTGCTCCCCCCTCGCTCCTCGTGCCTCCTGCTCCTCCTGTTGCTGTTCCTCCACGTCTTCCTCCCTCCTCCTCCCCCCCCTCCTCCTGCTTAGCCTCCTGCTCATCCGCCACCTCTTGTTCCAATGTGCACAGCTCCCTTCTTCTGGTGGTGCATAACGCGATGGGGTCGTTCGTGGGGTTCCACCGTAGCTGCTATGGCACCCGTCTGCTACGATCAGCAAGATGGGAAGGGATGGGTTGGAGGGGTAGGAGGTCCGACATGGCGCGCGCTCACACGCGCCAGGCTCTCCAATACCACCTCTTCCTCTTTCTGCTCCTTCCCCTCCTCAGACTTCTGAGCACCGTGAACAGATCACAGCAGGCGCTTGTATCACAATCTCGGCCCTTGGGGGCCTTTCTTCGGGCCCACGGGCCATCAAGCCACGACCCGCGATGAGAAACTTGTCCCGGCGATGTGGTCGACATATCCAGTCTTTCCCGGGGCCCCCGGGGCCCCCCAAACGGTGCGGTGACCCCACCGTGTGGTTAGTCAGTCAGTGGAGATTCGGGTCGTCCGCACAGTTCTGGGACGGACCGTTCGGTGATGTCGCTGGGGATTCAGAGGTCACCGCACGGTCTGTCACCACACCGTCTTGGGATGTTTTGGGAACTCCACTTTTCACCCAGCGCCCTATTGGAATCAGATGGGGGACTGCCCTCCCCGATTCAGCCCGCGTTAGGGCCTCGATTCCACAGATGACCTCCTTCTGGCACCTTTGCGTGGATCGGAGGTCTGGGGGTTGGGGGAGAAGCGAAACGGAGTGCCCCAGACTGGAGTTCGACTTCGGTTTCGGTTTGTGTCGAGCGTGCGCGAAACGTCAGGTCGAGTTTCCCCTCTTGGACTCCTCTTGGGGCCCTCGTGGGCCGTCTTGGGGGCATCTTGGGCCGTCTTGAGGCCATCAGGGGTCGTCTTGGGGGCCTCTCGGGTGGTCTTGGGGAGATCTTGGGGGCCTCTTGGGCCGTCTTGGAGCGTCAGAAGCTTGTAAAGGCGAGAACGCACAAATCCTTCAAAAGCCTTAGGAACATCACAGACTTGGGGCCCTCTAGGGAGGCCTCTTGGAGCCTCCTTAGGGCGTCTGGGGGCTTCTTGGGCTGTCCTGAAGCAATCTTGGATGTCTCGGGGCGATCCTTTGGTGACTCGGGGCCCTCCTGGACTGTTTTTCTGTCTTGGGCCTTTTGGGGCCGTCTTGGTGGGTGCAGCATATGGTGGCATCAAGCAGTAAAGATCCACAGTAAGGGTGCGCTGCTCCGTCAAGGCTACCCTTGCATCCCTGCTTCCTTGGTCCATCCTGACTCAGCCAATGTTGACGTCCAAGGAGCTCTCACTAGTAAATGAGACTTCAGCGGTCTTGCATCCTTACCCTGCATCCGTGCTAAATGGATTTTGACCGCAGGGCACCAAAGCACCAGGGAACCAGGAACGGCCGACTGCGGCCCCAATGGCCAGCAACGGGGCACCAAAGCATCGGATACAGCAGGCTTGCGTCGTGTCGACCAGCGGCGGCCCCGCCGCCGGCGTTCAGCGTTGAACGCCGCCGGCGACCCAGAATCGGTCGACGTTGAATGATCTGACGTCTCGGAAACGGCCGATCGTCCAAGGTCGAACGACCCCCGCGGTGTCAGGAATCAACGCCGAGGTCGGCACGACGCGGACCCGCCACACCAGCCACATGGATCCCTCCCGGAGCGGCCGACTGCGCCAGCGAGGGCCAGAACGGTCACCAGTGCCAGTGGTCCAACTCATCCGCCCGCCCCCCGAACTTGGCATGAGGCATTCCTCCTCCTCCTTCTCCTCCCCTTCCTCCTCCTCCTCCTCCCTGGAAAAGGGGAGGAGGCTGGCCAGCCGACGCAGCTAGGACGGGCCGACTGTGACAGAGAGGGCCAGCCATGGGGCACCAGCGCACGGGGCACCAGCCACGGAGGAAGGCCGACCCGCAGCGGCCGAAGGAGACAGCGCGGGTCGGTTCCCTGCAAAGCGTGATCCAGACATGCTCGCGTCGAACAAAAATCACGATGGGAGTTTTTTTTTAGCTACTTGCGGCATTTGGGGCCCCTCACCAGGCCAAAACGACACAGGATGAAAAACCGGTCCCGTGGAATGGGTCGGGATTTCCAGGGTCCCGTACAGTGCCGTTTTTAATACATGTTCCGTGTGCGGATCATGTATTACAAATGCAGGGTTTCACATTGAAAACAACGATGAGTTCATGCATCAATTTATTCATAACCTAATCATGTTTTCAAAATCTTTTAATTTAAAAAATCAAATCTACTAGAAACTGCCCTGTATTGAACAAAATCAGGACGACGCATGTTTTTGGCAGAACCCTTACGAATGGCGTCGCAGAGATAGCGTGCGGTGTGGCGCCGCCAGCCCGCTCGTTGCATGCTGTATCCCTCACCGTGGGGATAGCGTACACCGCAGGCGCCCTGGCAGGGAAAAGGGCGTGCACGGAGGGGGTCCTCGCGGGGGGCATCGCCTCACAGGGATTTGGCGTGCTTTCCCGACGTCACTGTTGCACGCCATCTTCGTGACGCCAACCGTGCATGCAGGCATGGTGTTGGAACACGGTTTGAAGGTCTTCTCATAGTTGTGAGCGTTAAAACAAGTATATCGTTACCGTACACCCTGCGCGAAGCCGATCGCAGGCCGAGATCTGCACCCATTCACCCCAAGTTCCTTACCACCCGACGGGTGGTTTTATAGGTACTCCAGATTTCGTAATAAAGGGAAGGGGGTCTCATTTCGGGGGGGGTCTCTTCCAGGCTATCTTGGAGGGCCTGGGGGGGTCTGGGGACGATGTTTTGGAGGGTTCTCCCACGGGGGAGGTCTGAAATGGCTTGCCTTGGAGGGTCCAGACCCCCTCCCTTAACTAGCCGGCCGCTCTGCGGTTGATCGGGAGTTTCTGTATATAGAAGAAGGTGCGTGCGCCTGTTGGCGAGGGTGAGGATGAGGTTCCTCCTCCTCCTCCTCCTCCTCCTCCTCCTCCTCCTCCTCCTCCTCCTCCATCCTTCTCTTGCCTCCGTCTGTCCTCCTCCACCCCACAGCTCCATCATCTTCTCCTCCTCCTCCTCCTCCTCCTCCTCCTCCTCCTCCTCCTCCTCCTCCTCCTCCTCCTCCTCCTCCTCCTCCTCCTCCTCCTCCTCCTCCTCCTCCTCCTCCTCCTCCTCCTCCTCCTCCTCCTCCTCCTCCTCCTCATTCTCCTCTGGGCACCTCCCCCGGGGCGCGGATCCACCAGGATCTGTCCGGAAACGGTGCCGGAGGCCGCTCTGGCTCCTCTGGGCACCTCCCCGGGGCCGGTTTTGTGAGGATGTCTCAAGCGAGGGCGCCGGTTTGGGATTCTCTGTCCGGAAACGGTGCCGGAGGCCGCTCTGGGCTCCTCTGGGCACCTCCCCCGGGGCCGGTTTTGTGAGGATGTCTCAAGCGAGGGCGCCGGTTTGGGATTCGTCACCGATCCAGCGGATCCACCGGATCTGTCCGGAAACGGTGCCGGAGGCCGCTCTGGGCTCCTCTGGGCACCTCCCCGGGGCCGGTTTTGTGAGGATGTCTCAAGCGAGGGCGCCGGTTTGGGATTCGTCACCGGATCCAGCGGATCCAGCGGATCCACCGGATCTGTCCGGAAACGGTGCCGGAGGCCGCTCTGGGCTCTGGGCACCTCCCCCGGGGCCGGTTTTGTGAGGATGTCTCAAGCGAGGGCGCCGGTTTGGGATTCGTCGGCGGATCCACCGGATCTGTCCGGAAACGGTGCCGGAGGCCGCTCTGGGCTCCTCTGGGCACCTCCCCCGGGGCCGGTTTTGTGAGGATGTCTCAAGCGAGGGCGCCGGTTTGGGATTCGTCGGCGGATCCACCGGATCCAGCGGATCTGTCCGGAAACGGTGCCGGAGGCCGCTCTGGGCTCCTCTGGGCACCTCCCCCGGGGCCGGTTTTGTGAGGATGTCTCAAGCGAGGGCGCCGGTTTGGGATTCGTCACCGGATCCAGCGGGATCTGTCCGGAAACGGTGCCGGAGGCCGCTCTGGGCTCCTCTGGGCACCTCCCCCGGGGCCGGTTTTGTGAGGATGTCTCAAGCGAGGGCGCCGGTTTGGGATTCGTCACCGGATCCACCGGATCTGTCCGGAAACGGTGCCGGAGGCCGCTCTGGGCTCCTCTGGGCACCTCCCCCGGGGCCGGTTTTGTGAGGATGTCTCAAGCGAGGGCGCCGGTTTGGGATTCGTCACCGGATCCACCGGATCTGTCCGGAAACGGTGCCGGAGGCCGCTCTGGGCTCCTCTGGGCACCTCCCCCGGGGCCGGTTTTGTGAGGATGTCTCAAGCGAGGGCGCCGGTTCGGGATTCGTCGGCGGATCTGTCCGGAAACGGTGCCGGAGGCCGCTCTGGGCTCCTCTGCACTCCCCCGGGGCCGGTTTTGCGAGGATGTCTCAAGCGAGGGCGCCGGTTTGGGATTCGTCACCGGATCCAGCGGATCCGTCCGGAAACGGTGCCAGAGGCTGGGCACCTCCCCCGGGGCCGGTTTTGCGAGGATGTCTCAAGCGAGGGCGCCGGTTTGGGATTCGTCACCGGATCCAGCGGATCCGTCCGGAAACGGTGCCGGAGGCCGCTCTGGGCTCCTCTGGGCACCTCCCCCGGGGCCGGTTTTGTGAGGATGTCTCAAGCGAGGGCGCCGGTTTGGGATTCGTCACCGGATCCAGCGGATCCGTCCGGAAACGGTGCCGGAGGCCGCTCTGGGCTCCTCTGGGCACCTCCCCCGGGGCCGTTTTGTGAGGATGTCTCAAGCGAGGGCGCCGGTTTGGGATTCGTCACCGGATCCAGCGGATCCGTCCGGAAACGGTGCCGGAGGCCGCTCTGGGCTCCTCTGGGCACCTCCCCCGGGGCCCGGTTTTGTGAGGATGTCTCAAGCGAGGGCGCCGGTTTGGGATTCGTCACCGGATCCAGCGGATCCGTCCGGAAACGGTGCCGGAGGCCGCTCTGGGCTCCTCTGGGCACCTCCCCCGGGGCCCGTTTTGCGAGGATGTCTCAGCGAGGGCGCCGGTTTGGGATTCGTCACCGGATCCAGCGGATCCGTCCGGAAACGGTGCCGGAGGCCGCTCTGGGCTCCTCTGGGCACCTCCCCCGGGGCCGGTTTTGCGAGGATGTCTCAAGCGAGGGCGCCGGTTTGGGATTCGTCACCGGATCCAGCGGATCCGTCCGGAAACGGTGCCGGAGGCCGCTCTGGGCTCCTCTGAAGGGAGTTTCACGACAATCGGTTTTTGTTTCGACCCATTCGGTTTTTACACTAGCGCGTTGATCTAGGCGCATCATTGCTACATTGGTGGGCGTTCAGCTCGCTGTTATCTAGGTGGGTCACTTTGGTGGGCTGTCAGCTCGCTCCATTCAAACTATCATCAACACGGGTGCGATGGTTTATTTTCATTATTGACGTTTTGCGTATCAGCACCAACCCTAAAGTTATCCTAGCGCGACCCTACCTAGGAGTTGTAGCCCTCAGGAAAGCAGCATTAGTAGTAACGGCAAACGACGCATACCATAGCACAGCATAGCTTGCTGCTAGGAGCAGGCAGTAAGCGCGCCCCCCCTCCCGCCCCGCTCCTCCCCCTCCTCCCCTCCTCCTCCTCCTCCTCCTCCTCCTTCTCCTCCTCCTCCTCCTCCTCCTCCTCCCCTGTGGCCTTTTTGGAGCCCCAAGAGGGGTCCAAGAGGGGGCCAGCATCGGGTGGGAGGGCCCTCGAGAATTCTTGGGAGGGGGCCACGAGGGCCCCAAGAGGGCTCCAAGAGGAGCGCGCCAGGTCTCATCGAACACGGCGGTTCGATGAGACCTCGCGCGCCCCTCTTGGAGCCTGTTTGGAGCCGTCTTGGAGCTCTCTGGCGGCCTTTTTGGAGCTCCAAGAGGGGTCCAAGAGGGGGCCAGCATCGGGTGGGAGGGCCCTCGAGAGGTCTTGGGAGGGGGCCACGAAGGCCCCAAGAGGGCTCCAAGAGGAGCGCGCCAGGTCTCATCGAACACGGCGGTTCGATGAGACCTCGCGCGCCCCTCTTGGAGCCTGTTTGGAGCCGTCTTGGAGCTCTCTGGCGGCCTTTTTGGAGCTCCAAGAGGGGCCCAAGAGGGGGTGGGAGGGTCCTCGAGAGGTCTTCTACTGGGCTGACCTACCTACAGAATTTGCCCCGCCAGATTTTGCTTCCCGAGGTTTCCTAGAGAGTTTGCCCCGCCAGATTTGCTTCCCCCCTCTTCCTCGCCGTGATCCCGTGGGGTGTCTACTGGGCTGACCTTCCTACAGGATTTGCCCCGCCAGATTTTGCTTCCCGGGGTTTCCCAAAGAGTTTGCCCCGCCAGATTTCGCGTCCCGCGGCCCGGCGTGGGCCCCATGCGCTCTGCGGCGTCTGCGGGAGTTCGTCCTCCTCCAGGTTCTAGTGGTTCCACGCCTGTCCCCCCTAGTGGTTTCACGCCTGCCCCCCTAGTGGTTTCACGCCTGTGCCCCCTAGTGGTTTTGCGCCTGAGGAGGAGGAGCAGGAGGAGGAGGAGGAGGAGGAGGTTGAGAAGGAGGAGGACGAGGAGGAGGAGGAGGAGGATATGCTGACGATGACGATGCTAGCGAGCAGGATGCCCACTTAGCGATGATGATGCTGACGATGATCACGCTGATACTTTTCTGGTGGCCACCTGGCCTCCAGTTCGCCGTGGCGCGACGGTCAGGGGTGCACCAGGGCCCTGCTTGTCCTGGTGCGGCCGTCCGAGCGCATCGTATAGCGCACCATGTAGAGCGGCGGCGGCGTCAGCTGCTTCTTCTTCTCGTTCTGATGCTGCTGCAGCCTCTGGCGCTTGATGAACTCTGGTCCCAAGGCCTCCTTGATATCCTCGATGTCCCTCTGCAGCGCCTCGATGCGCCCATCGAACGCGTCCATGCGCTCGTTGGCGTGCATCACCTCCTGCACCAGCCAGGCCATGTCGCCTGAGCCTGAGCCTGACGCCTCGGCAGCCTTGTCATCTGCTGCTGCCACTTCGCCTTCGTGTCCGTCCAGCTCGCGCTTCCCCAGAGCAGCCTGACGTAACTCTTTGACGTTCTTCCAAGCCTTGGCAACCTTGCCAAGTTCAGCGTCGCCTGCTGCTTCACCTTCTGGCTTCGCCTGCTGCTTCACCTTCTGCGACGCCGGGACAAGGTACACGTTGTCGTTGATGCTGGTGGTGTCATGAAATGGCGCGAACCAGCCGTAGGTTGGCGGCGTGGCAGCTGCGACGTTCTCGTGGCGCGCGAACGCCCAGTCGTAATCGTCGGACTTCAGAACCCACCAGCCGGTGAACGGGCCGTCGCGATCATCCCAAAACATGATCTGGTACCCGCCATCCTTACGCTGCCACATCGGCTTGCCGTGGTGCTGCTGGCCAGTGATAAGGTAGAGCCCAGAGGGTTCCTTGATGCCATGGAGCCAGAACTCATCGCATTGGCCCACTTCCTCCACCATTCCCATTGCTGCGTTCCGCAGCCGCCGCTCGGGCGCTGGATCGCCCGCCGCCCCTTGGAGCCCTGAGAAAATGGCCATCAATTTGCGATCAAGGTGCGCTGACTTCACACTGATGGTGTCACTTGGCGAGCCCCGTGGCCCAATGGGCCCCTTGCCTTCGCGGGGCCATGAGCCCAGGTCCCAAGAGGGCTCCAAGAAGGCCTCGATGGGTTCTTCTGGAGGGCGCGCCGAAGTCCAGAAAAATCGGTTCAAACATTCCGGACTTTGGAATGCCTTCTTGGAGTCCATTGGGCCCACGAGCTGTCAATGAGGACCCACCTGCAATAATTGAACTAAACCAGATTTCGGTTTCACGGGAAGGAAGCCCAAGGAAGGCTCACGAGGACCGGGAGGATATCTTGGCAGAGACTTGCTAGCGACGCCAACCCGCGGAGGAGACCTGGGTGAGCGCCCAACTCGGCAACCATGATGATGCTAATTCAGACGATGGGGCGAGCTGATAACCCACCTAGATGATATCAATATAGCTATCAATATGGTGATGATGCTGAAGGCTCAGAGGAGGGCAACGGGGTGGCACAGAAATGAGGGTTGAAACATTTTGAGAAATTAGAACTTGGCCCCGCATATTGGATCTCCTCGTGGATTTCAAGGGAGGCGAAACACTATGATAAGGATGGCTGGAAGGAAGGGGGAGGAGGAGGTATGATTGCATTCGCGCTAACGGGCGAGCTGTGCCCACCTGTCCAAAATATCAAAGACGCCGTGCGGTGAGCTAGCTCAGCCCACCTGTTCATCGAGAGCTAGCGCGAGTAGCCACTCGCGCTCCATCAAAATCTGGGGCGCCCTGCCCGCTTGCCCAGCTCACTGGATGAGCTTCAACGCCTTGCCAGGCAAGATGTCGATGTCGCTTGCCTTCCAGCACACCTGCGGGCGAGCGGGTTGCAAGCCCTTCCTCTTGCGCCACTGCATGACCCAACATATGCCTGTGTTCTTGGTGTCCCACGCTGTTGCCGGCATGGTCCCGCCCACGTTGTTCTGAGAAGGAGCTTTAGCGTTGTCCTCCTCCTTGACGGCCACGTCGGCCAAGCGATAGTATATTGTCTGCGAGACGTTGAGCTTGAAGGCTGTGTGGTCGTCGTCCGTCGGGCTCTCCACGAGGCTGTGGTAGCACACTCTCGTCTCATCTGCACTTTCTGTCAAACGCTTCTCATTCACAAGCGCCCCGACGCGACACATCCGAGCGTTGAAGACGACAAGACTGTCGCAATCGGCCAACTCGAACTTGATGTACTTCTCGGGCTTGTCCTCAAGCATGTCATTCGTCCACTTCCCTTTTGAGAAACCAGCCAGCATGGCGCCTTGCGACACCTTTGCTGCCTCTGTGCCCTTGTTGACGATGTACATCTCGTTGTTCACGCACACGCGTAGATAGAGCTTCCCCGTCTTCCCATTGATGGAAGTGAGCGGGACGTCGTGGGTGATCTGAGTAGCGATGGTCGATTCGTCGATGAACGTATCAGGCTCTGTCGTCCGAGCGACCTTTGCTGGGCGCTCCGCTGGGTCGGCACCTGTCTTGCCAGGCGAAGCTGCCTTGTCACCCTTGTCTGTCTCCCCCTTGTCCTTGTCCTTGCCCTTTACGAGGTCGAACCCAGTTTCAAACTCAAGCGTCGCCACCATGTCTGAAAACTGCTCTGCAAAGACCTCGTGTCCGCTCCATTTCTGCAAGTCGACTTCGGCAATCGTCGGGCGGTCGCCGGTCCAGCGCATGGCAACGAGCTGCGGCTTGGCAATCTCTGGCGACTGGCTATCAGACGGCACCTCAGCTGGCGGAACATTGAAGTGGGGTACCTTCATGTCGCCTGCTAAGATGCGTTGCTTGGTGTAATGAGTACCCTCAGCCTTGCAGAAGTCGACGGAGATCTCGTCTGCGCACATGCCGACGTATGCCACTTGCTGCCCGAAAGTCTCGCTGAACGTGATGAACGCCTTCAGCATGTCAGCAGTGTGCAAGGACAAGTCGATCACCATCGTCGCCCCCCGTTGATCACCTGGGAGACCTGAAAGCATTGCGTTGAGCACGCGGTGGTAAGCTGGCACGCCAAGCTGGTGATGTTTCTCTCCTTGGCTGGCGTGCGTGTCCGTCTCGATTGTCGCAGGCAACGCCTCCATCGCGGTATCTTCCACAGTGACCATATCCTTGGTGCGGAGCTGCGCGCCGCATGCAATGACTGGATCCTTGAATGCTGGAATGCCTTTCCACGCTTTGATGCGGTTGGAGTCGTCGTCAGCAAATACCAAGGTCCCCTTGATCATGAGTGGCCGTTCTGAACGCTCCTCTGGTTTCTCAGTAAAGTGCAAGCATATAGATCTGTCAATGAAGAGGCCGTGCTGGCCGATGCTTGATTGCGCTTCTGCTTCCGCCTTGTAAAGGAAGCCCTTCTTGTAGGTGAATGTTGGGAGAAGCAGCATCCCGATTGCCGGGCCGTCGGAGCGAACGAACTCACCCAACAAAAAGTGCTGTGCCTTGGTCGTCTTCGCATTGAATAGCGACATCGCCGTCCAATTGATGTGCACAAACGTGTTGATAGAGGTGTTCGACGTCAGGGCGTTCTTGGCTAATTGCTCTTTCACTCGCCCAACCGCCTTTGTCACAGCTTTTTGCTCTGCCGACGTGACAAGGGTGATCTTGCAATTCACGTGAGAGGGGTCAAACAACGACTGTGCCGCAGACTCGGCCTCCTGGGCTCGCCAGACACGGTGCTGCACTGTCTTGTAGTACATGGCCGTCTCGCGATCGCGAGTTTTGCCGATGTAGGCGCTGGCCACGCTGACATCGTGGCGGACACGATTCTTGAACAGCTCAAACTCTTGCTTCTCAAGCTCAGTCGATTCCACCTTCAACGCCACAGCCTTTGGCGGATCACCGCCAGGTGCGCCAGCGGTTAGCGATATGATCAACTCCTTGAGCTCGGGAATATCTGTGACGCCAAAGTTGGCCTCCTTCTGCATGATGGCAGTCTCAAGCGATAGGGTGATGTTGGGGTCGCCCTCCGCAAAGGGCGTGAGGAACCCATCGGAGAGGTCGGAATGTGGAATCTGCGGGTATTGGGCGATGGCGTCCATAATGATGGCATGTGCCAACGCTGACAACTCGCTGATCTTCTCAAGGTTGGCCTTTGAGATTTTGGTGCGTGCTGCCTCTGGCGCTGCTTCGTGTCTACTGATGACGGCGATCATCATGACCCTGAACGACTCGTGCGTGACAGTCAGCAGCCGGGTCCACTTCACTGACCCAATGCGCGGCTTGTACCCTGCAAGTATCTTCTTGGACGAGAACGCATCATCTTGGAATGCGCTGTTCTCACCGTATTTCGACGCGTGGTCCAGGAGGAGAGTACGGCCTTCCTTGTCGACAGACCTGAGGATGTTGAGACAGCACACCTTCTTGGCTCCAGTCACCCGGGCGTCCGAAGGGCACTCCCGGTTCCACTTGGTCAAGACTTCGTCTTCAGACCAGCCTGTGGCCACAGACACCTTCTCAAGCTTCTGGATCCAACTGAGCACATCATGAGCTTTGCGAATGCTTCCGCGGTGGGCTAAAAGTGCGTTCTTGAAGGCAACCGACATCAGGTCTGGAGCAACATCATGGCAACGAACACGGACTGCTCTCAAAGATACCAACAACCTTTGGCCTCCAGCTTCCAAAAGCTTCTCGACGTTACCAAACTTCTTGTAAAGAATGATGCACATGGCGATGGCGGTGCATGCTCGGGCGTGGCCCTTGACGTACGATAGCCACCAGTGAGCCTTGTCTTTAGTTTTCGGATTTGGCCACGCTAGTATGGGGTCGCTGATCGTCACAAATCCGCCGTTGAGGATGCTGTCTACCAATGACAAGGATGTATGAAGCCGCGGCATGCCTTTGGTAGTTACTTCGTCTGAGAAGCCCAAGTCTGTGATCCTGAAGATGAGCTCCGTCTCCCCTGCGGCGCTGTAGAACAACTCCTTTGTCCCGTAGCTAAGAGTTGGATCCTTTTCGAAGAGGGCGTCCAGGTGCTGAGCCATGGCGGTGGCCGTGCTTTCGTCGGGGCACTCCTGCATGATATACTGTGCTGGGCCTCCAGCAGCTCTCAAAGGCTCCGAGAAGTCTTCCATGGACAGTTGCCCCCTCTCCTGCTTCGCCTGCGGGCTGTCGGGCGGCTCCTCCTTGGGAACCATGAAAGCGCGCAGCGACATGGGACACTGGCCGCCGAGCGCGGCAGGACGCCAGATCTGACTCCCAGAGAGTTCGGGCGAAGTCGTTTGATTTCGCCGGAAGTCGGATGTAAGAAATCGTGCAACCGAGTTCGGGCCGGTTCGTTTGAATTCGCCGGATCTCCGGGCCCAAACGACAAATCTCCGGATCTCGGCTGTCAAAACACATGTGGTTTGGAGGGCCGACTTCGGGCCATTTGGGATTTACATAAGGAGTTCGGGCCGGTTCGTTTGAATTCGCCGGAAGTCGGATGTAAGAAATCGTGCACCCGAGTTCGGGCCAAATGGGCTGTGGCGGGGCGGGGGTGGGGAGGAATTGGCGATGGCAGGGAAGGCTGAGGAAGAGGGCGCGCACGATCAAGAATGATAATGGAGAAGGAGGCAGGAGCAGGGAAGGCGGAGGAGGAGGAATGAGGCAGGAGGAGAAGGAGAAGGATGAGCAATATGATCTGCTTGCGCGCTAATACGGCGAGCTATGCCCACCTGTGAGATGACCAAGGCTGAACCGACGAGGCGATATGAAAGCACCTGTGCAATAGGGTTTGGGGGCCACCGACAACACAAGCTGTGCTAGCGACACGTGAACAGCAGTGAAAGCTGTAGCTGCTTACAGAGCAATATGGATCATGGGTGGGCCTGGGCGGCCGCAGATGATAGCTTCAAACCCGCTGGCGCGGGATCCTCGAGTGGGCATCCTCCTGCATCTGCAGCATCTGGCCGACTAGCACGTTCACCTCATTGAACGTGTGGTCGACGCTCTCGATGGACTGCCAGAGATCGAGAATCTTCTTCTCCAACCTGAACATTTTATTGTAGAGGTCGCGCGCCTCTGGGGGCGCGGCAGGGTTGAGGGGGCTCTGATTGGGGCAGTCATTCTGTGAGTTGCCGTCCATCTCGCTGCGAATTTCGTCAATGGTCATTGACAATGTCCTGCAGAAATCGTTCCCGTAGCTCATGGTCATGGTTAGCATGGCCCCCTGAATCAAGCCAAGATAAAAACTTACTTGGTTCCTGATGGCAGCCCTTGCTTCTTGGACAGGTCGTGGTTGTGGGCGACGTGCAGGAGATCGGGTTCTATCTCGCTCTTCTTGTAAAGGAAGGACCAACTGTGATTCCAGCATGCGCGTCTGGATCGCTTCCACAAGCGCTTCCACGGGTGTCCCAGGACTCGCCATGTAAGAACACTCGCGCGGAAATATCTTGAAATATGTAAGCGCTTGCTTGAACCCATACAACTACGCAGACAGCGTGAAGTCGATATTCTAGACTGGGGTTTTGCTTCTACGCTACTACGGCGAGCTATGCCCACCCGATGGATCGATCAGCGAGCCATGCCCACCTGATAGATATGAAACCGCTGGGCTGATGAGAGAAATGGGCGCGCCTTTTTTGCTGTGCCTAGCAACTGGCCTTTGTGCTCTGGCTTGATCTCACGTGGCGCTTCCGTTTCTCGCGGTTCTCGCCGGCCTGCTTACCATTCGTCGCCGCAGTGGCCATCTTCATGAGATTATCCAGGCTGGTGTCCAAACCTCGTCGCGCCGAGGGCCCTATCCACACTGATCCCGCGTCGGGCGTCTGGCCGCTTCGGCCAGCCACAGTATTGGCTAAGGCGACTGCCAAAATGCAGCCAACTGGGGCCACCGATATGGTGTCGCCAGCAAGGCTCTTCAACGTGGCCTCCGGCAGCTCCGTGTCCGTCTCCATCCAGAAGCCGTGTACCCGCATCAGCTCTGCGCCTGTCAGCTGCCGCCCCATCTTTGTATCCCAGAGCACGTGCCCGCGCAAAACACATGGTACAATCCCTGCTGACCGGCGGTCTTTGGCGCAAGGGAAGAACTTCACCGAGTTGGTCAGGTCCCACACGAAATGGTGGTCATTCGGAGAAATACCATTGCGCACTGCGACCTCCCAATGCATACCAAGTACATCTTGCATTCGACGTGTCAGTGATGATGCGGTCGGAGAATGACTCACAGTTTTCTTGAGCAACTCAACCCTGGTTGGAAGTGACAAGGCACTGCGGATGGCTGCATGTACGCCAGCCCATTGAGGATTCATCTTCTCGCGGCAAGTCAATGGCACAACGTTTGTGGTGGATGGCATCAGCGATGCTTCCAAAGGGATGGGTGTGATCCGCTGCGCAATTCTGATGATCTCCTGAGGCCATTGATCGATAGGCGTAACAAGTTGCAGCCTCCTTGTGTTCACAGCGACTGCATACAACCTCCTCCTTGACATGCACACGCCCATTGTTCGGCTGTCCAGTAAGCACACGATGACTGCGTAGCCGCCAATCCTCTTGAATGCCATCTGGACGACTTCAATACTGCGTTTGTTCACAACGTTTTCTAGCACCGCGATAAGTGGCCGATGCAGCCTGATATATTCGATGCTAGACTCCAGAGTCTGACTGCTTTCACCAGCGCGGCCATCTCTTACGCGTGGGTCCGTGCCAGGAAGCAATGGTTTATTGCGGTGGTGATTCATTGTGGACACGTCCCTGCAGACCCACCCGGCCACGTACACATCTAACGCGCCAGGAATTCGCACAATTTGTTTGGAGCGCCAATTCTCTGCCCACGTGGCGCTTCCCCGGTGCGCAGTCTCGAAGATAATCTCTGGCCTGTAGCGGGACTCTATGAATTGGCGAGGTCCGTCCCCCTCTTTCCCTGGGCACTCACTGGCGAATTTGTCAATTATCTCCAATGTACCACCACCCCGGGCGCGAATTGTGGACCGCAGTTGCTGCAATGCTTCCATCGGGGCCCTGGCCCCGCTGCAGTCATCTCCGTACGTGATTGTCCAATGCAGATTTTCCAGCTTCCCTGCCTGCTGCAACTCATCACACACGGCCTCTGCCCAAGTAACCCTCCTGGGAGGTAGCGCGTCACTGAGCACATGCTGCACATCGCTACATTCTTCAGAGTCAGAAATCAAATGTGGCGCACTTGGTTCGGGGCTGGCCTGACGCCGCATCCTTGACGACAACGCTGTGGAAACAGTGACGGAACCGCCGTGCAGACCCACTTGTTCGATGTCTTACACACTCACCTTAAAGCGCAATGAGGTATGGGGGTGGAGGTAAGGGGATGGAGGTACGGGGATGGAGGTAAGGGGCTGGGGGTAGGGATCAAGATGTTGGAAGCTCTGGAGTCGGAAGTTATTTGGGACATGATGGCCGCTCTCAACATGCTCCTTTCTCTGGCTGTCTTGCCCTCCCCCCAGGAAGGTCTCCAGATAGTTGTATGAATTTTTGTTATCATGTATTTGGCGACGGCCCCCCTAGATAGCTAACTCTCTCCCCCCATTGAAGCCGTTCCTTTGGAACGCTCCGCAAATTGTGGGCCCCTCCCCCCCCAAAGGCCGTTGTCTAGGGCACGCTCAATACCTTCCAGGGTCTCGGGCCGGGGTCGCACTTCATACAAAAGGTGGGTGGTATCCATGTCGGCACTCCTTGGCGCGACCTACGCGGCTCACCTGCGCTCCCACTTCAGCCACGTACCCAAATCATATTGTTATTGTTGGGTCTCGTCCTGATTTTGTAGGCGCTTTGCCGCGCGCAACATTTTGTGAGAATAAGGGTGCGCATTGCCATGCCAGGATGTAGGGGATTGTATGAAGATGGTAATGCTCAGATGCCTGGGGTAATGAGGGTGGCAAAATGATAGATGACTGAAGATGATGCTGGAGATTGCTTTTTGTTAGCGAGCTGATGCCCACCTTGTTGAGTGGCGAAGAACCGTTGAGCGAGCCATCAATCCATAGCCCACTTGCCAGGCCAGACACATACATGTCTGCATCACATGCCATGCACGAAACGCCAATCATCCCTACGAGTGCGGCATTCTTTGCAGCCCCCAACAGCTTGGCGGCACTTAGAACAACCGATGCTCGGTTCATCAGGTATGGCGAGGAGATTTCGTTTCCTTCTCTCTGAAATCAGTCGAGGCGCTTGTTCTGCCGCCGATGGTCTGCGAAGCACGTTTGGTGGGAGAAGCCCTTGCGGCGCCGCTGGTGGGGCCATCGTGTTCGGTGGGGCCCCAGCCTCGCTGACCTGCTCCAGCGGGGCGCCGGAGAGTCCTTGCGCCATCGATGGAGACGCCACGTTGCGATCCCGCTGGGAGGATGATGCCCTGGCCGGGGTGCTCTTACCTGCAATGCGGATCTTCTTTCTCTTTGAGCCATCGTCTTCCATCCGAACAGGTACTGCCTCTGCAGGGGCCTCCCTCGCTGGATGGCGGGGGACGAAGGGCTCCTTGGTGGCCGTCGTCACGAGATGCTCAATCACGGGCGGCACCCAACCCTCAGCGTAGCCCGCAATGTTATTCTCTACCAGGTGAGTGAGCCACTCATTCGCGCGATGCATGTTCCACGGTGCCTGAGCCAACGTCGTAGCCGTTTTCCTGAACTCTTTGACCTGGCGGTCCGAAAACTGCACGCGCCCCGATGCAGCACCTGGGCCTCCTGGGTCAAGAGCTCGCATGCGGGATCCAGGGCAAAATACTTCTGGTACTTGAGCATATGTCTGGGAACCGACGTAATGCTTAGTGACAAAGATGATGTCGTCCTCGGCAGGCGGCTCCGGGAAGACAGAGTTTGGCTCTGTTGTGACCGAGCTCAGCTCGCCGGGGAGACTGCGCATGCGGTCGCGGCGGAAAAATCTGAACACGTGGCACGCCTCCGAGTTCTGCAACGTCATGGCGTGTGTCTGCACGTGGTTGTGCGGGGCGACGCGAAGGGGATCGAAAAACGATTTCCAATCGTACACTGCGCCCAACTCAGAAACACGTAGGGGTCGCTTTCCATCTCCACCTGTGGTTTCTATGCGAGCCTTGAAATCACTTGGTGTCTCCAACGCCTGGCTCTTATTGAGCGCCGTCCCCACGACGCTGAAATTTTGATCAATGCGGCCGTGACTATGTCCAGGTTGAAACTGCGTCATCTCCGTGCAATCGAAGTGCTCCTTGTGCGACAGGAACGCCAGGAACTTCATGAACGTTTGGTCCTTGATTTCACCTCCGGCATTGTCCGAGTGGACGCGCAAATGCGTCGGCATCGGAACTCTGCGAGACTCGAGAACACCTGCGGCGTGTTGCAGAAGATCAGCCACGATCGTGGCCGACAGGTTTGCATTTTTCACAATGTCGGGTGGCACCAGCCAGTAGTAGTCTGCAATGCCGTCGACGATGCTGCCGACCATATGTTGTTGTGGCCTCCACAACGCCGCCATCGTCTTGGCGGCCGAGATGTTTCTCGGGCACTTGAACTTCATTGCCTCCATGGCGTCGATGTCTAAATTCAAGATAGATCGCGAGCGAGCCACGCCACCAGGAGTCGACGTGGCCTCCCGAGCTGCGCTCTGGATGCGCTCGTCGACGGACCGGTCCAGGAAAGTCTCCTTCACGTGGGCGAGGTGTTCTGTTCGCACCGCCTCTGCCGCCTCAGGTGATGTAGCTGCTTTCCTTAAGGCCTTGAGGCGTTCGCACGTGTCGCATTTGGACTGAAGGATCTTTGGCCGAATGCGAAGGCACTGATGCCAGCGCTCGTTGTACACCCGGGTGAATGATACGTAGCTAGGAAGCGAGCGCAGGCCAAAGTCTTGCGACGACAATAGATGGTACAGGTCGACCAGTGCCATCGGAGGCAACCAACGCACTTCGCCCGCGTCAGCGGCTGTAGCTGGCAACGTCGCGCCTGGTCCGTGGATCCACTCGCGGTAGCCATCCATATTTGGCAATGCGCAAAAAGATGGGTCTGATGTGTCATCGTCTACTCTTGTGGCAAGTTCTGGGACAAGGTAATCAACAAGATAACTAGCTGGCCGCACATCGCTACTATTCAAACGCTCCGCCAAGACGTCATATGCCCATTGTAGCATCTTTTCGCAAGCAACTGTAGCTTCCCCCCGCTCGTGCACTGTACTGTGGCGGAGGTCGCGGGGAGGTTGAACGTGCCCTTCTTTCAGCCACTTCATCAATCTGGAAAGACGAGAATTTCCAATACCGAGAAGCTCGCGGAAAGCGACTCTGCACACCTGGATCCCAAGAAACTGGAATTTGAAGCGTTGGTGGCTTCCTGATGCCGCCCCGTCTATCATCTGCATGCGGACCATTAGTTGGAACACAAATTCGTTGACCTCGTCGTTTGATAACTTAACTTTCATCCGCCTCCACTGTTGTAGCTCTGCTGCCCGCTGGTCTTCGATGTGCCCTTTGCATCCGTCAGTGCAGCAATCTCCCGGGAGCGATTCGCATTCGTCGTCGTCAGCTGGAAGAGATTCCACCTGCCACCTTGCATCTACGACGCCGTGAGGTTCACTAGCTTCATCGTCGCCGTCGGTTTCTTGGCGCACACCAACGCTGCTACATGGCAGAGACTCCACTTCACTTCCGGGAAGGCTTTCGTTGCTAGGGAGGCTCTCGTCGCCACTCATCGAAAACACTCGAACCCAGCTGGCTATGGACAATGATTGTTGCGAGCATGCTGCCCACTTGTTGCTGTTTATTGCTGGGCCATTGCCAGACAACACTGCGCCTCGGAAAACTGGCACTTTGTGACCCAGCTTCATCGCGGTGATCGCGTTGCCAATAATCATCGCGCAGCGAGCGCGGCGCCCACACTTTGTTTGCACATGTTTTGGTTTGGAATATGTGATTGCAGCGAGCTGAGAAGCCCACGAAGATGATGGTGACCGAGGAGGGGTTAAGATGATGATGAGCACGATGATGATGAGGATGAATGAAAATGATGATGGATGATGATGGTAACAACGCTGAATGTGAGAACCGAACCCATTGAAACAAAAACCGATTGTCGTGAAACTTCCTTTCTGGGCACCTCCCCCGGGGCCGGTTTTGCGAGGATGTCTCAAGCGAGGGCGCCGGTTTGGGATTCGTCACCGGATCCAGCGGATCCGTCCGGCAACGGTGCCGGAGGCCGCTCTGGGCTCCTCTGGGCACCTCCCCCGGGGCCGGTTTTGCGAGGATGTCTCAAGCGAGGGCGCCGGTTTGGGATTCGTCACCGGATCCAGCGGATCCGTCCGGAAACGGTGCCGGAGGCCGCTCTGGGCTCCTCTGGGCACCTCCCCCGGGGCCGGTTTTGCGAGGATGTCTCAAGCGAGGGCGCCGGTTTGGGATTCGTCACCGGATCCAGCGGATCCGTCCGGAAACGGTACCGGAGGCCGCTCTGGACTCGTGCTCTTCGCGCCGGGGGTGAGGATGACGTGAGTTCCACAGAAACTCCCTCAAATTACGAAATCTGGAGTATTGCATGACAGCGGGCCAGGGGTGCGAGAGGCAGTAGGGGAAGGACAGGCCATCGATGAGACAGACGCGCCCTTTCAAAGGGCTGGCCAACGCTCATAAAGAGCCGCCCAATGCGGCAGAACATCCAGTCGTGTTCAGGGGGCCTGACCCCATCCTGCCTGGCTCCTTTGCTGCCACGGTGCGTATCCTTCAGGTGGAGGGAAGGTTTGATAAGGGGCAACGGAGAAGAAAGTAAGGGCTCGAGGACGGATGGGAGCTCCTCCTCCCACTCTTTACAGTCTCCACGCCTCGGTGCCAACACTTCGCTGCCTCGTCGTATGGCATGACGTCTCATGGGGCAGGGTATGTGCGGCTTCGCAATCGGGAGCCCATCGCTGATCTGTCGCCGATGCATTTTCGATTCCAGGCCGAATTCCTCCTTCTCTCCTCCCCGTGGTGCGCAGACCATCCTCGTCGACGCTCTGCAGAAGAAGGGCCTGAGGTCACGACCACAGTCTCCTCTGGTCGTCGGCATGCCTCCACCTGGCACCTCCTCCTCCTCCTGCCCCTCCTTTTCCTCACTCGTCATCCCTTCCCCTCCTTCCCTGATGCCTTGCTTCTTTCCCTCCCTCCTCTCCTCTCCTCCCCTCCTCTTTCCCTCCTTTTTCCGTCCCTCCTTCTCTTTCTCCTCCCGCTTCCCCTGTTCCTCCCCCTGCCTACTCCTCCCTCCTCCTCCCTTATCCTCCTTCACTCCTCCCGTCCTTCTCTCCTTCCCTCCCCACTCCTTCCCTCCTTCCCTCCTTCCCTCCTTCCTTCCTCCCTTTCTTTCCCTCCTCATCCTTTTCTCCTTCCTCTTTCCTCCTCCTCCTCCTCCTCCTCGTCCTTCCCTCCTGCCCTCCCCCCTCCTCCCCCTCCCCCCTGCTCCCCCAGAGCCCTCTGCCCAGAGCCCTGATCGTGCTCCTCTTTCTCCCTCCTCCTCCTCCTGCTGCTGACGGTGGCGGCGGTTCCGATGTGATAACTGGCGTCATAGATACTTCCACGTCCTCGGCCAACGCTGAGTGCTAGGGAAGGCAGCAACTCCCAGGTCACATGGAGGTACGTAGTACAGACGCCTGTGGGCACATGCCCTGCAGGTACCCTCCGATGGCCGTGGCCATCACGTGCTCACGCAGCTCCCCACGGCTGTGGGTGCAGTTTCAGGCGCAAGGGTGCCCCTCTGGGAGATCTCGCTAACCCCCAGTTGTATCGCGGCAGCTGCCCGTTGATGTCAAACAGGCGATCCTCCTCCCTCTTCCTTCTCCTCCTCCCTCCTCCCTCCTCCTCCCTCCTCCTCCCTCCTCCTCCCTCCTCCTCCCTCCTCCTCCCTCCTCCCTCCTCCCTTGGAGAGAGGACGGTGGCCAGCGCCGGACACTCCAGGATAAATGTGTCTGGCGTGGCGTTCTGTTGTAGAGTGTCCAGGCGCTGCTTGGGTCACGGCACTGCCCGATCATTCGTGGGTCAAGAGATTCCCAGGGTTGTTGGTCTTGGTGTCCTTTCTCATCCGCGAGGTTCGGGCCCCGTGGCCTGCGCCGCGTGGATGGCCTCCGGCTGTATCTTTCCAGTGGAGTTCCTCCTCCCTTCCGCTTCCCTCCTCCCTCCTCCCCCTTCTCTCGACTCGTTGCCCGAGCCGGCTGCTGGTGCGGACCACCCTCCTCCGGAAGCTTCGCGCCGTGCCCGCCTCCGCGAGGCGCCGCCGCCTCCTCGGGCTCCCCGTCGGGGTGCGAAGCCGCCGGGCCTGGCCGTGTACAGCAGGCATGTCCACCGAGAAGCCGGCCTACAGTCGGGGCCCAGAAGAAGGAACCCTTTTGGTTGGGGAGGTGCTCCGCGTTCCTTAAGTGTTTCACAGCTTGCCTCAGGTTTTCCTTATGTTTTCGATAGGAAATGAAAGTTTAACTTATGGAAAAACAGGGCCTCGTTCCTTATTTAGGGTTCCTTAGGTCGACGCACCAACTGTACCAGCAGGTGCCCCGCAGAAGCTTCTTATCCCCCAGTGACCCAGGGGCACCTGCGGACCTTCAGAGATCGAAGCAGAGCGTGCCAGAGCCTGGTGCAGTCAGCCCGCACAGCAGGGACGGCCCGCCTTCCCAAGGGCTGCCTTGCATCCCTGCCTCATCGGTCCATCCCTGGCCACTTTCGGTGGCCGCGCCCCCCTCTCGAAAAGCTTTGAGATGGGCGTCCAGGGCCCTCGCGTCCTCATCGCGTGTCCTTCTGATGCGGGACGACTGTAGCATTAAGTCGGGCCTGTCCCTCTACAGGGGGAATACTCAAAAATAGTAAAAACATAGTCTGGGGATTATTTTTGAAGTATTTTTGGGCCTCTTTGGAGCATTGTTTGAGTATTTTTTTTATTTTTCGTCCAACACTCCCCTGTAGCGGGACAGGCCCAACATAACTGCAGCAAGACCTAGTATCCGGGGTGGGCAGAGCCCCCGACAGCGACACGTCGATCAGTGAATTGTCCGTTCTCGGCTCTCGAGAGGGCGCCGGGGCCGTTCGTGTCCAGGCCTGCGCCCGCCAGGGTCTGGGCCTCGGGTTGTTTTCGCTAGACCACGTTTTGCTAAAGGGAGGTCTGTCCATCCCGATACAGTCGGGGCCCTGAAGAAGGAACCCTATTCTTTGGGGAGGGGCTCCGCGTTCCTTAAGTGTTTCGCAGCTTGCCTCAGGTTTCCCTCATGTTTTCGACAGGAAATCGAAGGTTAACTCATGGAAAAAAGGGGCCTCGTTCCTTATTTAGGGTTCCTTAGGTCAACGCCCCGACTGCAGACCACGCTTTGCTAAAGGGAGGTCTGTCCATCCCCGATATCGGGGGCCACATGCGAACCCTACCCCTACCCCAACGATTTCTGAGGGGGAGGGGGGGGGTCAATTCGTTCGGGAGCTCCCGAGCGAAGTGAACCCCACCCTCCCCTTCAGAAATCGTTGGGGTAGGGGTAGGGTTTGCATGTGGCCCCCTACGATCGCATCTCGCGCGGCCAAGCCGCGGTGGGCTCTCGGGCCTCGTGCTCCGCCTCCCCCTCTTCCAGGAGCTGCCTCGCCTCGGCGGCGCGGGGCCGGTCCGTGCTCCGTGGCTCCTCCCTTGTGCTCTCCTTCTCTCTCGGGAGGGAGCAAAAACAGACGGACACAACGACTCGTCGATTGCCCAGGGAATATGGGGAACATGTGGGAAGTGGGGGGGGAGACAGAAACCCGGAAACTATGGGGAAACACTGGGGATCCTGCTACTTCTTAATCGCTTCGCTCATCCCGCCGGCCCTGGAGCCCTCTTTAGGGCCTCTTGGGGGCCTCTTGGGGTCCTCTTGGGAGTCTCTTGGGGCTCCTTGGCGGCGTCTTGGGAGCCCCCAGGGCCTCTTGGCGGGCTTTAGGGGGCCTCTTGGGGCGGGAGGGGGGCTAGTCGATTGCGGCTCCCCCCTCGGAGGCCACGATCCTCGTGAGTGGTGTCGAAAAATGGCCCTCCCCTGGAGCGCTCTGGTGGCTCCTCCCGGGACCTTGCCAGGGTACTTTTCGTCCGGGGGCCCCAAGGGGCCGCCCCGCGCGCGCGCGCGAACTAGAAATATTGTTAACCAGTTACCGGAGATCTTAGCACGCCTCTGGCCCGTTGGACCGGTGAATTTGTGTGTGTCCTTGGGCCCCTTCATTCTCCTCGGTCGCAAGCCATGGGAGCCTGGTACATCCTCTCGATTCCGTCTTTGGCGTCGACTGGCGTCGATTAGCGTCTGGAGTCGATGAGATGGCGCCGATTTGGCGTCGGCTAGCGTCGATGAGCGTCGCTGTGGCGCCGATTCGCGTAGATTTGGCGTCGACGAGCGTGGATTCGCAAGAGCCGACAATATGGTGTGGGAGGTTCCCATGAGTTGCCATCGAACCTTCTCTCGGAGATTGACAGACCTACCCTGACACGTCGATTAAGGAGTTGGTCGTTTTCGGTTCGCGAGAGGGCGCCGCGGCCGTCACTTTTGCGGGTCCAGGTCCGTCGGTTTCGGTCCTAGGCCGTTTTCACTAAGGGGAGGTTAGTGGATGGGGTCGGTGGATCGCGGAGCATCGTCGATGCATCGACGATGCGTCTCGATGTGGAGACCGCGTTTCCCCACGCCGACGTCGTCGATGCACCGCCGACGCCTCGCCGATGCCTCGCCGAGGCCTCGCCGAGGCTTGTCCACCGCCGACGCCTCCCCTCCTCGCCACGGGGGGCCCCCCCGAGGCGGGCGACGGGGGCCCTCGCCTCCCCCCCTCTTGGCGGCGCGCACGCAGGGGGGGGGGGGGAGGGGGGGAGGGCTGCTTCGAAGGAGGCCGCTTCTGAGAAGGCGCCGGCCCCACATCTACAAACAAGGCCCGCTGCGCCTTCGAAGCATGCAGGGGTGCCGCTTTCGCTTCCAGGCAAAACCAAGTCATACCACGCGCCTCCTCGTCAAGCGGCCTGACCATTACAGGCCGTAGTTTGGTATCGCTTGGTATCTCTTGGAAGCGAGGGTGGTCAAAAGCGAGGTAGGTTTGTTTGCCCTCTATTCTGAGAAGCCCTCCCCCTCCCCCCCCCCTCCCTCTGCGCGTGGCCAACCCTCGCCCCGCCGGCGGGGCCACCCGGCGGGCGGCCAGGGCGCCCGGGCCCCCGCCCGGCGCCCCCGCCCCCGCCGCCTGCGGGGGGGGGGGGAGGGGGCGCCCGCGGGCCGGGGAGGCGGCTCGGAGGGCTGAGGGCTGGGCGTTCGGCCATCCCAGACAGCGGGCGTCTCGAAAAAAGTCGAGGCAGAGGTTTTTCATAGTTTTTGGCCTCTCGGGACCATCGCCGGGCCTCGGGACCGTCAACAAAAAGACTCGGGATGAAAAACCGGTCCCAGGGAAGTGGTGGGGAGGTCGGGGGCCCGCGTCTCGAAAAAATCGAGACGTCGGATGTCTGGGATGGCGGGGCGACAGGATGGGGGGGGGGCGTCGCGGGTTGCACACGAGAGGGGCCCCAGAGGGGGCCCCACAGACGAGCACCCCCCCAGGGCCCCGAGAGGGGTACGGAAGGTGCACGAGAGGGGCACCTTTCCTGACCCCCCCCCCCATCTGTCGCCCCCCCCCATGATATCATGATTGCCCGAGAGGGGGCAGGAGCGTGCAGCGCCGCGACCAGCACCCGGAGACCCGGGGACCCCAGAGGCGGACCCAGGCAGGCACCCGAAGAGCTCGGCGGCGGCCTTCCCTCCCAGGCAGGGGTGGTCTCGAGGAGCACGGCGCCTCCTCGGGGCCCGCAGGGTGGGGCGCCCCTCGCGCCCCCTCGGGGGGTGCGCCTCCGTCTCGGGGGGGCCCGCCGGCTCTGCCGCCCTGCTGCCCCGGCAGGTGTCAAGCAGTGGCGAAGCGTCCCGGTTCGCCTCTCGGCCTACCGAAGAATGTTGTGAGAACCTTTTGCGGTTTGCACGACGTGTGCTCGGAACATTCCTGGTTGAGGCGGTGTGGTCTTAACACATCGGTCTCATGTTTTAAGAGCATTGTTTCTGGTCTTAGAACAGTTGTCGGTTCTAAGACATTTTTGGGGTAGGAAGAGAGGAATGCCGGGACGGTCGGTCCCTGCTCAAAGGTGGGTGGGGTACGTCCCCTGGTGATCCTGCTCTCGGCTTCCCAGGCGGTGCGGTCGGGAGCCTTTGGTCAGCGTGTCGCGCCGCCGCTGCTGGCCCGCCACGTTTCGGTGCGACACGCTCAGCACGTCCCAGTCCGTCCCGAGCCTCTGCCTGCCTCCCGCCATCAGCGGAGCGGCTCGACGCGCCACCAGCTTGCAAGGCGCAGCGTGTCGCTGGGGCCGCCGCCACGACACGCTCAGCACACGTTCCTGCCCGTACAGTCGGGGCCCTGAAGAAGGAACCCTTTTGGTTGGGGAGGGGCTCCGCGTTCCTTAAGTGTTTCACAGCTTGCCTCAGGTTTTCCTGATGTTTTCGATCGGAAATCGAAGTTTAACTTATGGAAAAAAGGGGCCTCGTTCCTTATTTAGGGTTCCTTAGGTCAAGGCCCCGACTGTAGCCTCTGGCCGACCGTTCCCGCCGCGCGCCTCTGTCGGGCACGTGCGAGAGGGACCCTTCGCCCGAAGGACCTCTGGAGCGCGGCGTTGGGCAGGCGCGGGGAGGAGGGGCTTGGCATCGCTCGGACGTGTGCATTTTTCTTCGGCGAGGACCATCGAGGAGCATCCTTGATCACTTCGCGAAAAAACCACGCACGAAACCGAAACAAAACACAGGAAATGGACGTCCGAGCGATGGCCAGGGGGGGGGGAGACCCGAGCACGCAGCCCGCTGCTGCCGCATCGCACCCGGCGATCGGCAAGCCGCGCACCAGAGTTCATTCTTGCCGAGGGTCACTCTTGCGTTTGCAGCGCGCGCGCGCGTCGAAGAAGACGAAGAAGACGACGAAGAAGAAGAAGAATAATAATAATAATAAGAAGAAGAAAGATAATAATGAATCATACTATTATTATTATTATTAATAATAATAATAAGAATAATCATAATATTAATATTAATACTAATAATAGTAATAATAATGCTACTAATATTATCACCAATACTACTACTACTACTACTACTACTACTACCACCACCACCACCACCACCACCACCACCACCACCACCACCACCACCACCACCACCACCACCACCACCACCACCACCACCACCACCACCCACCACCACCACCACTACTACTACTACTACTACTACTACTACTACTACTACTACTACTACTACTACTACTACTACTACTACTACTACTACTACTACTACTAATAATCGTAATCGTAATAATACTAATACTAATAATAATACTATTAATAATAATATTAATAATACTAATAATAATAACAATAATAATAATAATATTAATAATAATAATAGTAATAATAATAATAATACTAATAATATTACTAATAAGAAGAAGCACGCCTGCCAGCAGGACCCCCCCGAGACATTTCCTACTCCCCGATTGTCCTGTGGGCCTCCACCAGAACCCTGTGGCACCCTACGCCGCTTGAGATCGACGGAGCACGTAGCTCCCCGCGCCTGCGAGTGAAGAGTGAGGGGGTCGGCGGCGCGGGCGAACCGTCCTCACGCGCAGCCCCCGGGTGCCCAGGTGTGGCCCCCAGGTGCTCCACGCCCCGGAGGGCCTGGGCCCTCCGCGCGCGCGCGGGGAGAACGCCAAGACCGCCCATGGGCCCCCTCGCTCCGAGGTGGCCCCCGGGCTGCTTTCGGCGTCACCCCAGCATGCTGCTGCTATGTGTGTGCGTGTGCGTGTCGCCCGTCTGTGGCTGTCCTGGCAGACTCCCTGGGATTGCACGTCCGCTGGCCTCTCAGACGCCCTGGGTTGCCGCTGCCTCGCCGCCTGATCCGCGGCTCCCGCGCGCGCCCGCATTTAGTCGCGGCCGCAGCCCGACCGTGACCGCTCGCCGCTGGCGCTTCCGCCTGCGGCTGTAAAAAAAAGCGTGTCGCCCGCCCGGGGGCGACGCGCGCACCGAGAAACCTTGCGGCGCATGCGTCGCGGCGGGGGCGCTTTCTGGTCACACCGCTCGGGGAACGGCACGCTGCAAGACGGGTATGCTGCATGCTCGGGTCGGGCCTGCGCCTCCAAGTGAGGGCGCAGCGTATCAGTATGTCTCTGTGCATCCCATTTTTGATCGTCACTTTGACATTTTTGTTGTCGCACGCGTCTGCCGCAACTGGTCTTGACGTTGACAGTGGTGATGGGCCAATTTCCCACCACCGCTACCATCCGTAGGACGGGGGACAAGGGAGGATAGGGAGGTCCTCCTCCTCCTCCTCCTCCTCCTCCTCCTCCTCCTCCTTCTCATCACTCTGTCACCTATGGTAGTGGTTGTGGAAAATCGGCCCATCGAGTGGAGGGACTGTGCACCGCGGTGAGTGCGGTGAGTGCGGGCGGGCGGGCGGGCGGCCGAGGTCGCAGCCGGTGGCCCTGGAGGCGCCCGCCGCGGGCGCGGGGGGATCGCGCCGCTCTCTCCGCGCCGCTCTTCGCGCTCGCCGGCGCGCGCCGGCGCGCGCTGGCGAGTCGGAGGAAGTCTGCACGTAGGAGTGACCCTTTGCCGGAGTGACCTTTTTGGGTGCGGGCTCATCTGGGTCCCCCGATCGCCGAGCGCGAGGTGCTGGCGGCGTCCTGCGCGCCTGTGTTTGGTGTCCCCCGGCAGCCTCCCAAGGAGCCCCGCACCGAAGGCCACTCTCATCCAGGGTCCCTCTCGCGTGCAGCCGAGGCGGAGGTGCCGATGCCGCAGCTCGTCCAGGAGGGCCCTCGCCGCCATGGCCGGATCCTCCTCGGGGTGCTGGTCGGAGGGCGCCCTGGGAGAGGTCTGGGATGCCGGGGCATTCTCTCTCTCTCTCTCTCTCTACACTTATATGTCGGGCGTGTCCCCCTACAGGGGGATTTTCGATGAAAAAATACAAAATACCCCAAAAATACCCCCAAAATGCAACACAAATATTCAAAACATAGTCCCCAGACTAGTTTTGGATTATTTTTGGATCATTTTTGGGATATTTTTTTCATTTTTCGTCGAAAATCCCCCTGTAGGGGGACAGGCCCGACTTAACTCTACACACACATCCATGCCTCTTCTGTCCTCGGTGGCGCCCGCTGTTCTGCCCACGCTCGTCGAGGGTTGGATCATCGCAGTGCTCCCCATCTTCGTGGGCTTGGACTGGCCGTGGTTTGGTGTGGTCCCAGGCCGTCCACACCTGATCACTTCCCAGGGAAGCAGTCTCAGGTGCTTCCCGAAGTATGCTCGGATTTGGCGCACAAGCCATGACCTTCCTGTTGGGGACCAGCCTTTTCCGAGAGCCAGACAGTGCTGATTCTCTCGATCCTCGCGCTCTGCGTCGTCCCCGGGCACTTGCTCGCGAAGCAGCCGCGAAAAAATCGCACAGGTGCAGACGAGGACGATGAGAAGGAGGACGACGAGGACGATGACGACAGCGTCTGAGGGACAATGACGCTGTCTTAGTCTTGATGGCCATAACATGATTGCAGTGGGCAGTCTATGTGAAGGCAAGCTGCGCGCGGCCTGGCATCAGTCTTGTGATTCGCAAGGCGAGTCAGCAGCACATCATGGGCAGACGTGAGGTTTGAGGAGTAAGAACTCCGTTGCACCAAGGTGTCGGCGAATTTCATCCTGTGGCTGGTGCGCTACAGACTGGCTCAAAATCTAGAAGCGTGACCCTGAGAAGCGACTAAGAACCCCCCCTTTCGGGGTGAAACGTTAACGCGGCCATCACACTGAAACGTCAGCCTGGCTCTTGGCGCTCACTGGCCCCTGGGGCCATCCTGTCACGTGGTCCAGTAAGGACCCTGCTCGTGCGCCATGCGAGCGGAGCCACTGAGGCCTTCACGAGACTTCCGATGGGGCTACGAAGCGTGCGAGAGCTGAGCCGGCACTTAGCACACCATGGTTTCCATGTCTGCGCGGCATTACCGCCGTTGGTGTAAAACATGCTCACCATGCATTTGTGTTCAGACCCCCCGTGCCCCCCAACTTCCTTGCTCAGCTCGGGGAGCAGCCGCCACCACCAACCGAACCACCCCAACCCGACCCGAAGGCCCCAATCTGCCCTCCACTCCCAGTGGGGAGGGGGCGTGGATCTTCGGGTTAGGTTGGGATGGTCTGGTAGGTAGTCACACCGCCTTCCCCGGGCAGCTTCGGTGCCCAGACAGAAAGTGTCCACACCCAGGGCGGGAAGGCGACGCAACATGATAACTCCCACAACTGCGAAATGCCCTTGCTTCGCACCCCTCCCCCCCAAACCCAAAGTTGAAGTGTCCACATTTTGTCACTGGCCTTTGGCCTACCGCCCAAACCCGTCAACTTTGAGTTTAGGGGAAGCGGGGTATATACTAAATACATGTTGCTTCGACGTGCTTTGACTCAAGGTCTTGGCGAGACACGAGTGGACACTTTTAGTCCACCCACGCTTGCCCCAGGAAATTGTGAGGCCGTGGGCTCTTCGGTTGTCGTCGGCATGGCCGGAGGCACGGCATGAGGCGCGACGGGAGACGGGGCGGGAGACAGGCGAGGGCAGACGAGGGGCACTGCGGGCACAGCAGTCCACTCCCTCCTCCCTCCTCCCTCCTTCCTCCCTCCTCCGTCCTCCGTCCTCCTTCCGCCCTCCTCCCTCCTCCGTCCTTTCCTCCCTCCTCCCTCCGCCTTCCTCCCTCCTCCCTCCTCCGCCTCCTCCTCCGCCTCCTCCTCCGCCTCCTCCTCCTCCTCCTCCTCCTCCTCCTCATCCCTCCTCCTCCTCCGCCTCCTCCTCCCCCGCATCCCAGGAAAGGTACTCGAGAGGTACCCCTCACGGTCAAGGGCCACGTGGGGGTCCAGCGGACATTTGCCAGGCATCCCGTCGCGTCAGCTTCTCCCGGCGCGGTGCAGCTCGCCCAGCCGATGACCAGTCGGATCCACTTGGCATCGCTCGGACGTGTGCCTTTTTTCTCGGCGAGGCCCATCGAGGAGCATCTTGGACCATCCTGCGTTCAGACATACACGCACGACACCGAAGCAGGCACGGGGAATGGACGTCCGAGCGGTGGCGAGCCAGTCGGATCCACTTCGTGAGCCCCCGCTCCCAGCCCGAGCGCGGCCCCCCCAGGTGCTGCACATCATCGAGAGTTTCAAGGCCGAGGGCGGGAGAGCGCGCGCGGCTGCGGGCCAGCAGCAAGACGATCGCCTCTCTGTGTGCGGCCGCGGGAGGAGGAGGAGGAGGAGGAGGAGGAGGAGGAGGAGGAGGAGGAGGAGGAGGAGGAGGAGGAGGAGGGGAAGGGGAGGTGGAGGAGGAGGAGGAGGAGGAGGATGAGAAGGAGGAGGAGGAGGAGGAGGAGAGGAGGAGGAGGAGGAGGAGGAGGAGGAGGAGGAGGAGGAGGCGGAGGAGGAGGAGGAGGAGAAGGAGGAGGAGGAGTAGGAGGAGGAGGAGGAGGAGGAGGAGAGGAGGAGGAGGAGGAGGAGGAGGAGGAGGAGGCGGAGGCGGGGCGGAGGCGGAGGAGGCGGAGGTGGAGGCGGAGGAAGAGGAGGAGGCGGAGGCGGAGGAGGAGGAGGAGGAGGCGGAGGAGGAGGAGGAGAAGGGGGGGGAGGAGGAGAAGGAGGATCGATCGGTCCACGGAGGCCCAGGCCTGGGCAGCCCTGGGACACGCTCCGGAGGAGAGGCCTGGAGCTCCCACATGCTCCGCCGCCCGAGCGGGGGCAGGCCAGCTCCTCACGGGGATCCTGCGTGGCCCCCTTCGAGGAGGAGGAGGAGAAGGAGGAGGAGGAGGAGGAGGAGGGAGGAGGAGGAGGAGCAGGATGAGGAGGAGGAGGAGGACGAGGAGGAGGACGAGATGCCCTTCGAAACTTCGTCATCTGATCACCAGCTCATGCCAGCGGGCCTTGGAGCGTCTCCTCTTGGCGCCCACGGCGCTCCTCGCTGGCAGAAAGCCCGCGGGGTTCTCGCAGTCAGGGCGATGTCTGTGCCCGGCCGATTTTTGCGCCATCGCCGTCGGCCGTCCAAGCCTTAGCTGGCCCGGGACAGTGTGACCTCGTCAGAGGGCCTGGGGTCTGACAGCCCGAAGAAGTACACCGCTGATGATATTTACCTCCGACGCGACTGACAAAACATCTGCCCCACTAGCAGGCACCCGCGGAAAATTCTTAGAAATCTAGATCGAGGGGGGCCCTCATGCGTTCATGTTGGCTCGATGGCGGTCGGGAACCTTTTGATCAGTTCTGGCCCACTACGTTCCGACGCGACACGCTGACCACGTCCTGGCCCCCGAACGTCAGCTTCCGAGCGTTTCGAAGCCTCCCGCTCCGCGGACCGGAGCGACACGCCACCCGCTTGCACGGCATAGCGCGTCGCTGGGACTGCCGCCGCGACACGCCAAACACAAGTTCCTGGCCGTATTTGCTTTCCTCTGTCTTCTTCTTCTCGTGAGATCTCTCACCCTGCACCTGTCTCTGCTGCACCTGTCTCTGCTGAGGCCGTGGTTCTCTCCATGGCCACCTGTCACTGCATTTCGAGCCTTGCGAGCAAAAAACAATCTCTCACCCTTGGCGTGGGCCATCGAGCTGCTTCCTCTTGAAAAAAAGCGGAAGGCGTATAGAGTCTGATCTAGCTCAATGCAGCGTTTCTCTCGCTGTTCGGCGGGAGTAAGCGGGGACACCTGGAGCGGGCTGGCCAGCTCTCGCAGTGCACCTGGCGCCCACGGATAGTTTTCTGAGATGCGGCGCAGTCGCGCGAGGAGGAGGAGGAGGCGGAGGAGGATAAGGAGGCGTACGAAAGATTAGAACATAATCGTGAACTAGCGATATTTGAAACCAGACTTGTGAGGCGGAAGAGGAGGATAAAGAGGAGACGGCTGCGGGGGGGAATAGGATGAGGAGGGGGGATTAGGGATGAATGTGGGTGGTGGGTGGGTGGCGGGAAAAAATAAGGGGTGGACATGATGACTCTGATGATGGTGGTGGTGATGATGGTTATGGTGATGGTGACTGTGATGGTGACGGTGATTGTGATCGTGATCGTAAAAGTAATAAACTGATGTTGGTGGCGGTGATGCTGTTGATCATGTTGATCATAATGGCGATGGTGGTGGTGATGGCGATGCGGCTGATGATGATGATGCTGATGCGAATGACGGTGCCGACGGTGATGATGATAACGATCACGACGTCGATGACCGTGATATGGTGCGAAAATGATGATCATGACTTAGGTCAGGATGCTGATGCTGGTGTTGGTGTTGATGCTGATGCTGTTGCTGATGATGATCATGATTACGTTGCCGATGATGATAGTGGTGATGCTGATGGTCATGCGGGCGACCATGATAATGATGCTGTTGATGATGATGATGATGAGGGCGCGAGGAGTTTATGCGAGAACGCGATAATCACATGTTCGAAATGGCCCGCCTTCCATCCGTGAGTATGTTGCGGACATTACAATCGAATGTGCGCGGCGCTGGGGCGAGAACCACATTTTGAGTTCGACCCGCCCTCCGTCCGTGAAGCTGTTGCAAATTTCAAGTTTCAGGACCACGAGTGGTGAGGAAATCTCAGGCGAAATGCCAGGCCTTCGCTACCAATAAGCTTGGGTGTGGGACAGGGAAAACGTACGTAAAGTAGCTGGGATGGAGGAGGGGGATGAGGAGGGGGAGGAGGTGGAGGGCAGGGCTGGAGGGCGGGAGGGGGACAGGGGACATGACATGAAGATAAGTGTTGGGCGAAGGGGGAAGGCAGGGAGGGAAAGCGGGGGAGGATTCAGGAGTGGAGGAGAGGGGGTGTGCCCGGACGGGGTTCATACCTTTCGCTTGGGATGGGAGTACGGGGGCTGCTCCAGTCGTTTCCCCGAGACTGGGGGCCAGGTCCGGTGGCAAATTTATGTCAAGGATGGAGTTCGTGCTTCTCGCCTGACAGTCCCTTGCTTGTGGTGTTGATGCTGGGCCCGGGCTCTGAGCACGCCCCCCCGAACTCCTCCACCACACGATTTCCTATCTTTCCTTGGAGGACGTTGTTGGTGGCCAGCGCGCTGGGTTGAGCTCGGCGCTGCCTTTTCGAAAGCCTTGCGAGGGCGACGAGCTCACGCAGTTCAAGAATGCCATCGATGAAGGAGGCCTCTCCTCTCTCTCTTTCTCTGTTTCGTTCTGTCTCATTCTCCCTCTCTCTCTCTCTTTCTCTTTCCTTATCTCTCTCTTCCGTGTGTGTTGTTATGTGTTGTTTTTGTTTGGTGGTCGTTTTATCTCCTTTGGAAATCTTTTATACATACGTACACACTGATCCCTGGGGATGGCCTGCCACATCTGACGTTTTTCAACCCTTGTAAGCGCACCCAACACTTGCAACAGGGCTACAGGACGGACCACAACGGCGTCCGTGGGCTGCATGACGGCTAGAATTGCCATATACAGCGTCTGAGTGGGCTCAGGATTGCCGAAGCGATCCCCAAGATGGCTCCAGAGGCCCCCAACAAGGCCCGAGACGGCCCCAAGAGAGCTCCTAAGAGCCTCCCAGTAGATGAGAAGATCTGCTTTCTTGGCGGTAGTTGGGTGAGGAGGAGGAGGAGGAGGAGGAGGAGGAGGAGGAGGAGGAGGAGGAGGGAGGAGGAGGAGGAGGAGGAGGAGGGAGGAGGAGGAGGAGGAGGGGAGGGGGAGAGGAGGAGGAGGAGGAGGAGGAGGAGGAGGAGGAGGAGGAGGAGGAGTCGGAACAGGAAAAGGAGGTGGAGGAGGAGGAAGACGAGGAGGAGGAGGAGGAGGAGAGGAGGAGGAGGAGGAGGAGGAGGAGGAGGAGGCGAGGGGGAGGAGGAGGAGAGAGGAGGAGGAGGGGAGGCGGAGGAGGCGGAGGAGGAGGAGGTGGAGGAGGAGGAGGAGGAGGAGGAGGAGGAGGAGGAGGACGGGGAGGAGGAGTCTAGGCGTTCTCCGAGGACGAGTGAGGCTCTCTTGGGCCTCAGATCGCCCCGAGAGGACCAGCAGGAGACGCCCAAGAGAGCTTCACTCGCCCTCAGAGAACGCCTTGACTCCGCCTCCTCCTCCTCCTCCTCGTCATCCTTCGCCCCCCCCCCCCACACCTCGCCCCTGCTTTCGCCCTCGACCCCCCTCAGCGCGTCACGTGGCTCTCCAGAGTCTCCTAGAACCTCCTAGGGTTGAATCGGGCCTGTCCCTCTAGAGGAGGAATGTTCAACAAAAAGTCAAGAAATGGTAGGGGGACGATTTTTGGACAATTTTGAATATTTTTGAATATTTTTGGCAATTTCTCTTTTCCCTCCACAATCAGCCTGTAGGGGGACATGTCCGACCTAGCTCCAGGATGGATGGACGGCTGATTGAGTGCATGTACCGCCCTCAGTGCCGACCGTCAAGTTCGAAAGAACGGCCACGTGGTCGGCGGCGCGCTCTCAGTGCGCTCTACGTTCTCCAGGTTCATAGTTTGACGAATGGTACTAACAGTTATAAAGGTAATGCGACTAGTTTCACTACTACTACTACTACTACTACTGCTGCTGCTGCTGCTACTACTACTACTACTATTACTACTACTACTACTACTACTACTACTACTACTACTACTACTACTACTACTACTACTACTACTACTACTACTACTACTACTACTACTACTACTACTACTACTACTACTACTACTACTACTACTACTACTACTACTACTACTACTACTACTACTACTACTACTACTACTACTACTACTACTACTACTACTACTACTACTACTACTACTACTACTACTACTACTACTACTACTTGTGCTACTACGACTACGTTAGCATTTTTCAACAAGTATGTCGTCCTCTTGTTCGCACACTTTGTGGTTACCATTTTTCTGTTTCTCTTCCCACTCTTTCCACTCCTGTGGTTATTTCCCTTCCCGCTTTCCCATTCCCCTTCACGGTCCTCTTCCGCGTGCCCTTTGGCTTGATCCAATCCTTCTGCTTCTGCGTAGCAATCTCTTTTTGCTGGTTTCAATGTACACATGTCAGGCATGGCAGGCGTCTATGCATGTGTATTGTCAGCAATCGGTGGATCATTTGGTTGGGATTTTGGGGCACCTCTGACACATCGTGTCCGACAAGCTGGCCCACGAGCTTGCAGAGTCTGCGGTACACAGGTGAGCTAAACAGAATCAGCAGTGAGAATCGGGCGCAGTTGCCAGGGTCGCGTCGGGAAAGCTCTCATTCTGCCGTCGTGCGCGTTGGGGTGGGCTGTGGGGTGGGCTCATTTGGGGATTTTATTGGTTGACGCCCACCCCAGCTTCCTCCTCCTGTTTTACTCTTGCGCCAGTGGCCAGGCGTAGACACGCAGGCTGCCGTGGCGGGCGAGGGGGGCACCTGTAAGAGGGCACGCAGGGGGGCGGACGGCGGCATTCGGGAGCTGATCGTCGCCCCTCGAAACGAGACACGGGGCAGGAGGCCTCCCACCCACAACGGCCCCGCCATGAGTCAAGCGCGCGTGCGCAGTGGCTGGGGCAAGCGCGCGTGCGCAGTGGCAGACGCCCAGACGTCGCCCGATCAGATTTTTCTCATCCGCGGACCCAGAGCTCCGGACCCCTATCCCTGGGGCAGTGCTTCGCCCCGAGTCCGTTTTCGATGGTCCCGGGGCCCGAGGTTCGGCCCCCGGAGGCTGGGATCGAGAAGCGTCGCTGGGATCGAGCCAAGCGCGTCGCCGGAGATCTGGGGCGGCAAGATCGCGGGGCTGGGCAGGCGACTACTTCAACTTGTACAAGGCGGCCGCGGCCGTGCCCCGTCCGGCCTCCTCTCTCCGTGCACGGGCTCGGGAGGGAGGGGCGCCGGGGCGGCCCGCGTGCAGAGGGTCGCGCGGTGGCGCCTCGCAGCACGGTGGTGTCGGTGTGCCTGTGGCTACAGTCGAGGCGCCGAAGTAAGGACCTCTGGGGGCTTATCGGGGGCGGCCAAGAGGGTCGTGATGACTAGGGGGCGTGGGTATCATGGCGTGGGCCAGGATGTTTCCCCAGATCTCGTGGCGCCTCCTCTTGTTTCGTGACGTCCCTGGCCCCGCCCCTGGGCCGCGCGCATGCCGGCCATGATGTGCGCCTCCCCCTCTTGGACGCCCCCCCTCTTGGCCGCCCCCGAGCTTAGGAGGGGCTCTGGTTTTCGGGCCGTTGCTCACGCGCAGGTCGGGGAGCCCGTGCGAAGCCGAGGCTCGCCGCGGCCAGAGGAGGCCCTTCGTTCCTCGTGTCGCGTTCCCCGTGGAAGCGCGACGATTGTGTGAGGACTGCGACGATGCTCCTGTGTATGAGCTTGATGATGACGATGATGATGATGATGATGATGATGATGACGACGATGACGATGATGATGATGACGATGATGATGATGGTGATGATGATGATGATGATGCCGCTGCTGCTGAGGATGCTGATGGTGATGGCGATGGTGATTAGGATTAGGATGTTGAGGATGAGGATGAGGATGACGATGATGAGCATGCTGACGCCGTGGTGGTGGTGGTGGTGATGATTCCGATGATGATGGTGATGGTAATGGTGGTGATGATGATGATAAGGATGATGAGGATGAGGATGAGGGTGATGATGAGGATGATGATGAGGATGAGATCGAGGATGATGATGCTGCTGCTGATGCTGATGATGCTGACGATGATGATGGTGATGACGATAATGCTAATGATGACGATGCTGACGACAACATTGATGTTGCTGCTGCTGATGCTCATGTTAATCATGATGTTGTTGCTGCTGCTGATGATGATGCTGCTGCTGACGATGATGATGCTGATCATCATGACGGCGCTGATGATTATGATTATGATAATGATGAGGAGGATGATAATGATGATTATGCTGATGCTGATAATGATGATGATGAGGATGAGGTTGAGGATGAGGGTGACGATGCTGATGCTGCCGCTGATAATGATGATGATGATGATGAGGATGACGATGCTGATGATGATACTTACGATGATGACGACAACATTGATGTTGCTGCTGCTGCTGATGTTGCTATTGATGTTGATGTCGCTGCTGCTGATGATGATGATGCCGCTGCTGCTGAGGATGCTGATGGTGATGGCGATGGTGATGCTGTTGATGATGCTGATGATGCTGTTGATGATCACGATGAGGATGATTAGATGATGATGACGATGCTGCTGCTGATGACGATGATGATGATTGTAATGATGATGTTGAGTATGATGATGCTGCTAATGATGATGACGATGATGCTGCTGCTGATAGCTATGATGCTGATGCTGATGATGTTACGATGACGATGATGATGACGATGATGATGATGATGATGATGATACTGATGATGATGCTGATGATGATGATGATGAGGATGCTGACGATGCTATTGCTGATGATGATGACGATGCTGCTGCTGCAGATGATGCTGCTGATGCTGATGATGCTGCTGCTGCTGATGATGATGATTGTAATGCTGATGATGATGATAACGATATTGATGATGATTATGTTGCTGCTGATGATGATGGTGCTGATGATGCTGATTATGACGATGCTGCTGATGATGATGATGACGATGATGCTGCTGCTGATGACGATGCTGATGATGATGATGATGATGATGATGATGATGATGATGACGATGATGTTGATGGTGATGATGATGATGCTGATGGTGATGCTGCTGATGCTGATGATAATGATTGTGGTGATAAGGATGCTGATGATGCTGATGATGATGATGATGATGATGTTGATGATGATGATGATGATGATGATTATGAGGAGGCTGATGCTGATGATGATGGTGATGCTGATGCTGATGATGATGTTGCTGATGATGATGATGCTGATGATGATGATGATGATGATGGTGGTGGTGGTGCTGGTGATGATGATGCTGATGATGCTGATGATGATGATGATGATGATTATGATGATGATGATGATGTTGATGATGATGATGATGATGATGATGATGATGATGATGCTGATGCTGCTGCTGCTGCTGCTGATGATGATGATGATGATGATGATGATGATGATGATGATGATGATGATGATGATGATGATGATGGACAGAAGGGGACGCAGGAGGTGGTGGAGGAGGAGGAGGAGGAAGACGAGGAGGAGGAGGAGGATGAGGAGGAGGAGGAGCAGGAGGAGCAGGAGGAGGAGGGGGAGGAAGAGGAGGAGAAGGAGGAGGAGGATGAGATGGAGGAAGAGGAGGAGGAGGAGGACGAGGAGGAGGAGGAGGAGGAGGTGGAGGAAGAGTGGGGTGGGCAGACTCACTGGGGCTCAAGGCTTCGCGTCCCCGGAGGGAAAACGAACAGGAGGAGTGGGATGGAGACGAACAGTGGAAGGAGCAGGGGTGGAAGGGACGTCCCGGGGAGGGGACGGAGGAGGGGGTTGGCTCTTCTTCTTCCTCTCCTCTTTCTCTTCTTCCCGCTTCTCTCTCCTTTCCTCTCCCCCCCCTCTTCCTCGTCCTCATCCTCTTCCTTCCTGCCGTGCGGGAGAGTGAACCCCCTTTTCCCCCGTCTTCCTTCCTGTCTCTCCTTCCCCGCCACCTGTTTTGGGGCCTCCTGGATGTTCCTCTTCGCCACGGCCCGGCTGGACCCGCTTCGAAATCGGGGGGAGGAGAGGGTGCGAGGGAGGGCAACGGAGGAGCGGAAAGGGCGGGAGGGAGAGGGGAGATGCACAGGGGGAGGGTCCCCCCCCATCCTCTGCCCCCTCTCCCTCTCCCCTCCCCTCCCCTCCTCCTCCCCGCCTCTCCCTCTCCCCTCTCCCTCTCCCTCTCCCTCTCCCCTCCACAATTACTCAATATGAATATACTCTCCCTCTTCCCCTAATGGCGTCCGGGTGATGGCCGCGCACCCTCCGCGTACTGTTTTTTAACGCACAGGATGCCCGGGAAATCCCGGGAAACGACTCTCGCTGAGGCGCCGGCGTCATTTTTTCCCAAAATGCTGCTCTCGCGCCGGCGTCATTTTTTCCCAAAATGCTGCTCTCGTTGAGGCGCTGGCCTCATTTCTGCTCCCGAATCCTTCCCCTGATGGCGTCCGGGTGATGGCCGCGCACCCTCCGCGTACTGTTTTTTACACACAGGATGCCCGGGAAATCCCGGGAAACGACTCTCGCTGAGGCGCCGGCGTCATTTTTTCCCAAAATGCTGCTCTCGTTGAGGCGCCGGCCTCATTTCTGCTCCCGAATCGTTCCGAATCGTGCTCCCGCTGCAGCGTGGGCCTCATTTTCGGATCGGTGTTTGGCCTCCGTCGTTCAGGATGGCGTTCTCGCCCCAGCGCGGGCCTTTTTCTCGCGCGCCCATCCGCCCGCCACCACCGCGCCGCACCGCCACCACCACCACCACCACCACCACCACCACCACCACCACCACCACCACCACCACCACCAGCACAACAACACCACCACCACCACCCACCACCACCACCACACCACCACCACCACCACCACCACCACCCCCACACCACACACCACCCCACACCACCACCAGCACCAACCCCAGTACCAACACCACCACCACCACCACACACCCCACACCACCACCACCACCACCACCACCACCACCACCACCACCACCACCACCACCACCACCACCACCACCACCACCACCACCACCACCCACCACCACCACACACCACCACCACCACCACCACCACCACCACCACCACCACCACCACCACCACCACCACCACCACCACCACCACCACCACGACAACCACGCACACACGCACGCACGCACGCACGTGCACCACCACCCACTACGCACGCGCGCGCGGAGCCACAGGTCCGCTACGACACGCGTCCGCGGATAGAGAAAATCAGCGCCATGGTAAGGGATGGGAGGGAGGGGTAGGACGTCAGATATGACGCGAGCGCACCTAGCTTGCCTCCCCCCCTCCCTCCCCTCCTCCCTCTCCCCTCCCCTCCCCTCCCCTCCCCTCCCCTCCTCTCCCCTCCCCTCCCTCTCCCTCTCCCTCTCCCCTCTCCCAGCCTCTCCCCTCCCCTCCCTTCTTCTCTTCGTCAGAGTCCGAGTCCTTGCTGGGACGGCGTGTTGCCTTCCATGCGCTGCGCTGCTTGTGGCGCCTCCTCCAGGGCGAATGACTCGGCGCTGCATGATGATCACACCTGCAAGAAGGCATGCCGCCCATGACCTGCCGGACGAAGGACGCGGAATCACAGACGCGTTGTTGCACGACGGGGGGCCACCGTCCCATGTCCCCACGAGCCTATCGCACCAGACCTGTTGCACCGCCCCTTTGCAGCTGGACCCCGTGTTGGGTCCACCGGCTCCTCGGAGCCATCTCCCCGACGACGCTGAGCAGCACTTCTCGAGATGGGGGCGCGGGGGGCTCCCGAGCCCGCGCCCCGCCCGCCGCGGGCCCGCGGCCCGCCGCCCCGCCCGCCCGCCCGCCCAGCTGGTGTACAAGGACGTCGTGGACGCGCAGATCCGCGAGGAGGGGCGCCCTCCTCCTCCTCCTCCTCCTCCTCCTCCTCCTCCTCCTCCTCCTCCTCCTCCTCCTCCTTAGGACCTTAGGAAAAACGTTACACGGTCCCTCCATTTGTTTCCCTTACAGGTGGGGCCTCCCTGTCGCACCCCGAGGCCGGTCGAAAGGGCGGGCCGAGCGGTTCGCTTGAGATACCTTCGCCGTCTGTGATCCTGACGCTTCAAATTGTACAACAGCTTCACGGATGGGCCATATTGTTTTTCATTATACTCGGTCGCCTTGAGATAGCACAGGCCAAAAACGACTTGTGCTATTGCAGTCGCTCGCGTTTGACGTATAGTAAATCTTCGAACGCCGAGTTTTTTCGCATCTTCTGAAACCCAAGTCATGATGTCTCGGCTACTTTTGCAATTTTGTGCTCCGGGGACATCGAGAACGGCCCCTGTCCAAGTTTCTGCGTGCTATCTCGCCCCCTGTGTTGTGCTATGTGCGCGCTGTGCTATCCTCGCCCCTCCCCCCCATGATCCTCCCTGTCGCACCCTGAGGCCAGTTTTTAGGGTGGGTCGGGCGTATCGCCTGAGACTTCCCCACCACCTATGACTCTGAAGCTTAAAAAGGATCCCTGCGCTCCAGGAGGACCCGCGCCGCCGACACCAGAGAACCCCGCGACAGATGGCGAGGTGGGGTCGGTGGCTGGGATGTAGGGCGGGTCCGTTCTCTTCTCTTCCCTTCTCCTCCTCCTCCTCCTCCTCCTCCTCCTCACCCTCCTCCGCCTTCTCCCCCCCCGCCTCGCTCTCTCCCTCGCCCCCCTCCCCCCCCATCCCCCCGCCCCCCCGCACGCGTAGCATAGCACGCGGCCAGCATAGCACAACTCAGGAGAGCCCCCCTCTCTCGCCGCCAGGGCGGCGCTTTTTGGGGCGAGGTTTCTCCGATACATCCCCCTTCTCTCTTTGTTCCTTCTCTTTATCTCCCCCCATCCCTTCGGCCGGCGGGGTCGAGAGGATCCGCGCGAAATGCGCGGAGGATCCGCGCGAAATGCGCGCGAGGCTGAGGCAGGCCGAGGCTGGGGCTGAGGCAGGCTGAGGTTGAGGCTGAGGCAGGCTGAGGCTGAGGCCGAGGCTGAAGGCAGACTGAGGCTGAGGCTGAAGCAGGCTGAGGCTGAGGCTGAGGCAGGCTGAGGTTCGCTCTCTCCGCACGCGGCTCGCATAGCACAACTCAGGAGAGCCCCCCCCCTCTCTCGCCGCCAGGGCGGCGCTTTTTGAGGCGAGGTTTCTCCGATGCATCCCCCTTCTCTCTTTGTTCCCTCTCTTTATCTCCCCCCATCCCCTCGGCCGGCGGGGTCGAGAGGATCCGCGCGAAATGCGCGCGAGGCTGAGGCAGGCCGAGGCTGAGGCTGAGGCGGGCTGAGGCTGAGGCTGAGGCAGGCTGAGGCAGGCTGAGGCTGAGGCCGAGGCTGAAGGCAGACTGAGGCTGAGGCTGAAGCAGGCTGAGGCTGAGGCTGAGGCAGGCTGAGGCTCGCTCTCTCCCTCGCCCCCTCCCCCCCATCCCCCCTCCCCCCCCGCGCGCGTAGCATGGCGCGCGGCTCGCATAGCACAACTCAGGAGAGCCCCCCTCTCTCGCCGCCAGGGCGGCGCTTTTTGGGGCGAGGTTTCTCCGATACATCCCCCTTCTCTCCTTGTTCCCTCTCTTTATCTCCCCCGGTCCCCTCGGCCGGCGGGGTCGAGAGGATCCGCGCGAAATTAGCGCGAGGCTGAGGCAGGCCGAGGCTGAGGCTGAGGCGGCTGAGGCTGAGGGCAAGGCTGATGCTTGAGGCAGGTGTGGGGGGGGGGGGGGGAAAAGGGCCGGGCTGAGGCTGAAGCCCGAGGCTGAAGGCAGACTGAGGCTGAGGCTGAAGCAGGCTGAGGCTGAGGCTGAGGCAGGCTGAGGCTCGCTCTCTCCCTCGCCCCCTCCCCCCTCCCCCCTCCCCCCCGCACGCGTAGCATAGCACGCGGCTCGCATAGCACAACTCAGGAGAGCCCCCTTCTCTCGCCGCCAGGGCGGCGCTTTTGGGGGCGGGTGGCTCCGATACATCCCCCTTTTCTCTTTGTTTTTCCCCTCTCTTTATCTCCCCCCTCCCCTCGGCCTCGGGGTCGATGAGGATCCCGCTGGCGAAATGCGCCGCGAGGACTGGGCAGACGAGGCCCTGAGGCTGATGCAGGCTGAGGCTGATGCAAGCTGAGGCTGAGGCAGGCTGAGGCTGAGGCCGAGGCTGAAGGCAGACTGAGGCTGAGGCTGAAGCAGGCTGAGGCTGAGGCTCAGGCAGGCTGAGGCTCGCTCTCTCCCTCGCCCCCTCCCCCCCTCCCTCCTTCCCCCCCGCGCGCGTAGCATGGCACGCGGCTCGCATAGCACAACTCAGGAAAGCCCCCCTCTCTCGCCGCCAGGGCGGCGCTTTTTGGGGCGAGGGCTCTCCGATACATCCCCTTTCTCTCTTTGTTCCCTCTCTTTATCTCCCCCCATCCCCTCGGCCGGCGGGGTCGAGAGGATCCGCGCGAAATGCGCGCGAGGCTGAGGCGGAGGCCGTAGGCTATGAGGCTGAGGCAGGCTGAGGCTGAGGCAGGCTGAGGCTGAGGCAGGCTGAGGCTGAGGCCGAGGCTGAAGGCAGACTGAGGCTGAGGCTGAAGCAGGCTGAGGCTGAGGCTGAGGCAGGCTGAGGCTCGTTCTCTCCCTCGCCCCCTCCCCCCCTCCCCCCTCCCCCCCGCGCGCGTAGCATGGCACGCGGCTCGCATAGCACAACTCAGGAGAGCCCCCCTCTCTCGCCGCCAGGGCGGCGCTTTTTGGGGCGAGGGGTCTCCGATACATCCCCCTTCTCTCTTTGTTCCCTCTCTTTATCTCCCCCCATCCCATCGGCCGGCGGGGTCGAGAGGATCCGCGCGAAATGCGCGCGAAGCTGAGGCAGGCCGAGGCTGAGGCTGAGGCAGGCTGAGGCTGAGGCTGAGGCAAGCTGAGGCTGAGGCCTTGAGGCACGCAGGCTGAGGCAGAGCTGAGGCGAGGCCGAGGCTGAAGGACTAACTGAGCTTAGGCTGAAGGCAGGCTGAGCTTGATAGGCTCAGGCAGGCTGAGGCTCGCTTCTGTTGGCTCCCCCTTCCCCCCGCCCTCCCCGTACCCCCCCGCACGCGTAGCTCTCACGCGGCTCGCTAGCACACTCAGAGAGCCCCCCTCTCTCGCCGCCAGGGCGGCGCTTTTTGGGGCGAGGTTTCTCCGATACATCCCCCTTCTCTCTTTGTTCCCTCTCTTTATCTCCCCCCATCCCTCGGCCGGCGGGGTCGAGAGGATCCGCGCGAAACGCGCCCGACATAGCACAAGTCGGGCTCGGAAAAGAACGTTCTCGATCCAAAACATGGAAATTATTTTTCATATGCCAAACTCGCTTTCACGATTTGTGCTATGTCGTTCGTGCCATCCTCGAGCGACCGAGTATACTGGCGGCGAGCTCGTCCGCCACGCGATTGACATAGAAAAAAAGTGGCAAGGGAACCTGCGGCCGATTCATATGCTGGCCAGATGCGGCCCTCCACCATCCATCGGCGGCTGGAGACGCATGGGGCTGGGTCAAAGTTGTGGTACAATGAGCCGCCGCGCAAGGTGTTGCCATGGCTGGGCGCGAGCAGTTCGACTACCCCCCCTCCTTCCTCCTCCTCAGGGTGGAGGTGGTGGGTCGGGGGCTGCGTCGGGTCGAGAGCAACGGGATAGGCCCAGCTGGCCGCGGGCGCGCCGCCAACGGCAGCCTTGCGGGCCTCTGGATCCATCCCAACAGCGCGACCCTGCAGGGACACCAGCTAATGCGGGCAGCGGTCTTTCTCCCGACGTTCATACAGCCTGAGCCCCCGAGAAGCCCACACGTGAGTGTCGGTTTGGGTTGCGTGGGATACGCCTTTGAACTTGTTTTTCTTTGGCTCGGCCTGGTCAAGGGCTTTCTCCGAAGGTCCCGCTGAGTCGTCAGAAGAAGCGGGCGCTCGAGTTGAAGTTCCTCTGCAGGCCAACGCAGTGTACAAGGTGGGCGGTCGGGCCCTGGGCGGCCCAGTCGCCCTAGGCTCTGGTCAATGTGCTTGTGCCTAAGGCTCGGCACCTTAGGCCCCCGCCCCCTAACCACCTCCCCGCTATAGTAATGTTGGGAGAGTTGCTCCGACTGGAAACGTTGCTCGCCCAATTCGGTCTCCAGGAGGGCCGCACGTGCCAGGCGCGCGCCAGGCACCCGTTGGGGCCCAAGCGTGTCAGGTGCGCCTGGGGCGCCAGATGCGCGATGTGCGCGCCGCGTGCTCCAGCCGCACCAGGTGCGCCACGTTCGGGGCACGCGCAGAGCGTGCCAGGTGCGCCCGCGCACGTGACAGCGCACATCGGGAAACATGTCGGCCCCCACCGTCCTTGTCGAAAGCGTGTGCGCTATCGCGTCGGGGTGGCCATCATGGTGTCTGGTGGGCCTGCACACAGCAGGCAATCTGCCAGCACACCCGCCACCCTTGCCAAAACTGATGCAAGGTAACCACGGGGTGACCACGCATGATCCGTATTGATTAGTGATATGCAGGTTGTATTTGTTTGGCATGGGTGGTGGCCCTATGCGCAGCAGGCAATGTGATACCCCCGCCGTCTCTGTCGACAAACCATACAAAATGCTTACGGGGCCCACGGACATGACCCAGGAGGTTGACCCATCATGTATGATGTGTCTTTGTTATGACACTTGCAATGAGGGGTGTCGTTGTTCATGTTCGGCTGCCGGCTGCCTGGAGGAATGTTGTTTCCCCCAATCAGGGGGCAGTGATACGCCCCTCCCGGAAAGGGAAGAAAAGGCTTGATGAGGAAACCCATTAAACTACTCACGCCCAAAAGGCTTGATGAGGAAACCCACTAAACTACTCGTCGTCGGTCTCCTCCGTCTTCCCCTCTTCCCTTCCCCCTTTCTCCCTCCCGCCCCTCAGGGCCGGGTCGGGTGAGTCGGGACGGGCTTGGCCGGGCTGGGCCGGGCCGGGCCTTCCCCTCTCTTCTCTCCCTCCCCCCCCCTCTCCGCCCCCTGTTCCACTTCCGCCGCTCCTTTGGAGGCAGGTCCGAGCCGAGGCGTGTTGCTGGAGGGCGGTCGAGGTTGAGTGCTTGGGCTCCTTTGGTGTCAGAAGCTGGGGCCGATGCTCCCTCGGCAGGATTTGCTATTCGAAGAAGCGTGCCTCGAGGTGGATCGGGCGGCCTCGAGAGGTCGGGCCAGGGCGAGGACGTCAGGGCCCAGGGTCGACTCAGCGCATCGTCCCTTGCCCCCATCCCTCTGCTCTCAACGGGCCACAGGCCCCCGTCCCATGGGTCGCGCTGAGCCGCGGGAGGGGTGAAGGGGCAATCTCGACGGCGCGCTGGCTCAGTCCCCTCCATTCTCCCTCCCCTCCTCCCCTGCTGATGCCGGTGCGCTGCTCCCCTCCCCTCCCTCTCCGCAGCCGCTCTCTCTACAGTCTCCCGCATCCCCTCCGGACGCCCAGAAGCCAGCGTGGTCCGCCTCGGATTAGATCGCCATGGCCGGGGAGCAGCTGAAGCTGGAAGATGTTCTCAAGTACTGGATGGACCACAAGCCGTCCCTGAAGGCAACCCTCCGGGCAGCGGCGACCAGTGAGTCCAAACACCCAGGCGCGTGCTGCTCGAAGACCTTGTACGGGCGGGCCGAAAAGCGCCAGTGGGAACTCATGAACCCCGAGCAGCAGGAGTCCTGGCGAGCCGCGGCGGCCGCTGGGGGCCCCCCCCCGTCGCAGCCCGCCCTCGCGTTCACGGTCAGCCAGGGCGGCTCGCCCCCGGAAGGCCAGGGAGGTGCGGAGTCCCGGAGCGCCGCTCCAGCGCCGGAGGCCCGGGACCAGGCGGGCGCTTGCCCTGGGGCCGGCCAGAGCCAGGACTCGAGCTCTTTCCCGTCGTGCTGCGCCTGGTGCGGCAGGGCCCCCCTGTCTCCCTTCCAGCTCAAAGAGGGGCAGGGCCCCTTCCAGCACAAGTTCTTCTGCGGCGGGTGTTGGGACGCCTGGGAAGCGGAGCCAGCAACGCCCCCGGGGAGCCCCTCTGACCTGGGCCAGGAGCAGGCGCCCCAGCAGCACGCGGAGGCCCCGGAGTCGGCTGTTCTGCCCGAGGGGGCTGCGGCCCCGGAGCAGGAGGCCAAAGGGCAGGCCACCACCGGCGGCGGAGGGCCTCAGTCCGCGCGCGGCGCTCTAGCGGGCGCGTCCAGGGCCCGCCGGCTGCAGAGGCAGACAAGCACAACGTGGACAGGTGGGTGCGGAGGCTCCCAGACGGGAGCCTCCCGACGGACCGGATCGTGCTGTACTGGGCCTACACTCACCCGGTGAGCGGCCCCCTCATGGCCACTGGCAAGTGGTGCCACGTCCCCAAGCGGGATCCCGTGCCGAAGGGCGTGCTCCTGCAGTTCGGGCACAAGAAGGGAGCAGCCCATGTCTGGCTCCGCAAAGGAGGCCACGTGCACGTGTCTGCCAGCAAGAAGAACGGCGTCCAGGAGGCGATCTTGGCCAAGCTCGAGGCCTGGACCGAGCCCTGGAACAATGGCACCCCGCCAGCCCCCCAGCGGATTGGCGGCCCGCAGGCGCTCCCGCCTCTGCCGCCCCTGCCGCCAGCAGCATGGTCGCCGCCCCCGGCGTCTGATTGACCAGGCAGCCTAGCCTCGCGGTAAGACTTCTCGGGGGAGCCTCTACCCCTTGCGCTCTGTTTTCTCCCCCGCCCACCTCCCTCTTCCACACTCTAGGTAGGGCCCCCGTGCGCCCGGGGAGCGGCAGGCAGATGCTGTGCAGCATCTGTAAAGGAGCCGAGTCAGAACCCTTTTGTTCAAGTCCGCACAGGTAGTTTTGATGTTTCCTGCGTCTCCTCCTCCTCCTCCTCCTCCGATTCCTCCTCCTCCCCCCATCCAGCCTTTTGCCCAGCAGGCAGTGCATTTCCTGTGAGGATTGTGTGACGGACAGCGCATCAGTTGCAAAACAGAGCATAGGTAGAAAAAAGGGGGTGGAGGGGGTGGGTGGTGGGGGGGTTCTGTCTCTCCGCGCCGTCGGCCTCAGGAGGCCGTTTTTCGGGCCCCGGGGGGTCGCCTCGTCCCCTCTCCCTCCCGTCCTCCCGCTCCGCAGGGCCGGGCCGGGCGGGTCGGGTCCGCCGGGGCCAGGCCGCCCTCCCCTCCTCCTCCTCCTCCTCGGTCCCTTCCCTGCCTTCGCTCTTCCCTCCCTGTCGTCGTGCCGCTGCCGCCGCTTCCGCAGCCGTCGGCCGCCGCGTGTCGTCGTCGTCGTCGTCGTCGTCGTCGGTCGTCGTCGTCGTCGTCGTCGTCGTCGTCGTCGTCGTCGGCGTCGGCGTCGTCGTCGTCGTCGTCGTCGTCGGGGTCGCCGCCGCTGCCGCTGGGGGCCTCCGCGTGGCCTCGTGCCGCCGCGTGGGGGAGAGCTGGCAAGCTGGCCCAGGAGCGTGCTCCTTGGGAGAGTGCGAAGCCCAGCCCTCGGAGGCATGCCGGCCGCGGCAGCCCCACCGAGGCCAGTTGGGGTGCCCTCTCCCCCCGTCGTCGTCGTCGTCGTCGTCGTCGTCGTCGTCGTCGTCGTCGTCGTCGTCGTCGTCGTCGTCGTCGTCGTCGTCGTCGTCGTCGTCGTCGTCGTCGTCGTCGCCTCGGCGTCGTCGTCGTCGTCGTCGTCGTCGTCGTCGTCGTCGTCGTCGTCGTCGTCGTCGTCGTCGTCGTCGTCGTCGTCGTCGGGGTCGCCGCTGCCGTCGCAGGGGGCCGCCGCGTTCCCTCGTGCCGCCGTGTGAGGGAGAGCTGGCAAGCAGGCCCTGGAGCGCGCATCGGGGCGCCGAGGCCGCTGCCATTGGCCGCCGGGAGTCCTCGAGTCGTCGTGGGGGCAGGCCGTTGGAGGTCCTGGAGGTCCTTTCGGGCCTTCGGAGGCCCTGGGTGTTCCGTCGGGGGTCCTGATCGCGTCCCCGTTCCTCGGCTCTTGGGGTATCCCTTGTCGCCCTGTCCGGTGGCAGCTCTGAAAACTTGTGCCTTCGGTCCTGGGGGTCTCTGCCCATCCCCTTTCCCGCCTCCCTCCTTGCCCTCGTGTGCTCCCGCCCTCCCTCCCCTCTGCCCGGGGCACTGAGGGGGTTGTTTCCTGGTCCGCTGCTCGTTTTTGGGGTCTCGTCGTGGTCACGGCAGGATTCGCCTGGAAATTCTGGTCTGGTTTTGGAAGCTTCGGCTTCGGCATCTTTCGCCCCCCAGTCTCCTGGCAGGCGGGTCGGGTCGGGCTGGATCCTCCCCTCCCTGGGGTGGCTTCCTCTCCCTCCTCCTGTCACCGTCCCGTACCTGCGGGGTACGTCGACCAGGCAGCGTGGGGGGATCGGACGAGCCCCAGGCAGGTGCTCCCTGCCTGGCCCCCCCCACATATGGCGGGGAGTCTCTGAGTTGCCTCTTCTGCTTCGCCCTGGCCGGGGTTTCGGGCGGAGGTCCTTGTTGGAACTGTGGGAATTTTCAAAGGCTTGCACGGTTTTCCAGGGTCGGTTCTGTGCGCCGCCCTCTTGGCTCCGCGCAGGTCTTGGAAAGTGCACAGCTCTTACCAACCCTCCCCTCGACCCCTTCAGAGCTGGCGATCTGTCTTCCAGAGCCGTCGCAGCAAGGTCGCTTCCGAACCCTCCCCGGGTCGTGGCCCCTTGCTAAAAGGAAGTCTCGTCCGAAGCTTCCGCCGCCAGCTCAAAGGGAGCACACCATCCATCCATCCTTGTCTATCCTCTCTCTCCTCTCATCCTCCCTGCATCCGTCCTTCTCCATCTTTCTCGTACCCCCCCCCCCACATCTCTTCTCCCCCTCCCTCCACCTCCTCCTGCTCCCCCGTGTTGCCGTAATCTTGGCGCTTCGCGTATCCCCACCAGCCCATCCAGAAACGATTACCAGGTGAGTTGGTTAGTCAGGGGCGCCTGGAAGCACGCGGTCGCGCAGCTGTTTTGGAAGCGTGAACACAGGGTGGGCAGCACCCTGGGCCAGGAAACAAGGATCACACATAGTTCGGCGCAGTGAAGTTTAGGACAGAAATCAGTGCAGGATGCGCCGTGGTGTTCTCTGTGGTAAGTGTCTCTGGCGCAGGTTGCTGTATGCACGATCCGACATCGTGTTGGAAGGAGCGCAGAAGCTGCACATAGACACCGCCGTGCGCACAGGCATTCTTGTTCTCAAAACTGGGGGGCCGTACCTCGGGCCAGAAAAACAAGGATCACACATAGCTTCCCCCACTGAAGTTTGATATGGAAATTAGTGTGAGATACGCCGTGAGGTTCCCTGTGGTAAACGTCCATCCAGAAACGATTACCAGGTGAGTTGGTCAATCAGGGGCGCCTGGAAGCACGCGGTCGCACAGCTGTTTTGGAAGCGTCACAACAGGGTGGGCCGTACCCTGGGCCAGAAAATAAGGCCCTTCGCGCAGTGAAGTTTAAGACAGAAATCAGTGCAAGATGCGCCATGGTGCTCCCTTTGGTAAGCGTCTCTGGCGCAGGTTCCTGTATCTACGATCCGACGCCAGCGCCGCGCAGATTAGAGTCGCATCTCGATGGACATCCTTGATCTTAACCCTTGCACTGATTTGTATCTTAAACTCACGTGCGTTTCGAAATTGCTCAGGTGCTGGTGCTGCTGCCGGTGCTGCTGATGATGCTGTTGCTGGCGCTGCTGTTGTTGATGCTGGTGCTGATGTTGCTGTTGCTGGTGCTTGTGCTGCTGCTGGTGCTGCTGCTTGTGGTGCTCCTGCTGCTGGTGGTGCTGCTGCTGGGGCCATCTTGGGGGTAGGAGGAGAAAGAGGAGGAGGAGGAGGATGAAAAAAGCAGAAGGAGGATGGGGAAAAGGAGGAAGAGCAGGACAGCGGCACGGGGAGGATGAAGAGGAGGAGGAGGGAGGAGGCGGGAAGGGAGGAAGGAAGGCGCGGATGTCCCACGGCGGCTTGATTGGCAACACCGGTGAATTGGGAGAGCTCTTGTAGCGAAAGGTGTCGGGCTGTAGCTGCTGGTATCGTTGGTGTTGTCGTTGTAGTTTGTGCTTATGGTACCGCTGCTGCTGGTGTTGATGCTGGTGCTACTGATAGTGCTGCTGGTGCTGGCGATGCCTGGGACCATCTTGGGGGTAAGATGAGGAGGAAGAGGAGGAGGAAGAGGAGGAGGAGGAGGACAAATAGAAAAGGAGGAGGGGACGATGACAAGGAGGACGAGAAGTCGGGCTTAGGGGATATATTGTGGTGAGGGTTTCTTCGAAGCGTCGTAATGCCATTTTGGCGCCATCTTGGAGCCCTCTTGGGGTCCTCTTGGGGCCTTCGTGGGGCCCTCTTGGGGCTCATTTGGGGAGTCTTGGAGCCCTCTTTAGGGCTCTTTGGGGAGGCTTGGGAGGCCTCTTGGGGCCGTCTTGGGCCCCATGGCTAAAAAAGAAGGGGAAGTCCAATTCCCGTCGCCCCCTCGGAGGCTCACAAATGCTGTCTTGGAGCCGTCTTGGGCCGTTCTTGGAGCGTTCTTGGACGCTCTTGGGGCCGTCTTGGGGCCCTCTTGGGCCCCTCTTGGGGCTCTCTTGGGGCAACTTGGGGCCATGTTGAGGATGCCAAAGCCCATCGGAAGCGAAAAGGCGAGAATGCCTGAAACATTGATTTTCCCTAGGCTTTTGAAGGATTTTGGCATCTTGGAGGGTGCCGTTGAAGGCTCGAAAGGCACTTGGATCCGTCTTGGGGCAGCCTTGGGGCCTCTTGGATGTGTGTCGGAGGCTATCTTGAGCCATCTTGAGCTATCTTGGGCCATCTTGGAGGCCATCTTGCGCTCTCTGAGGCCCTCTTGGAGCCATCTTGGGCCAAAAAGGACCCTCTAACCCCTCGGGCCCGCGCCGTCCAGACCCAAGGAGGGGGGGGAGGTATATCAGGGAGGTTGGAAACGGAAACGCTCTAGACCACCTCCGCCCAGAGGGCTGGTGGGATTACGTAAACCTCTTCCTCCCCCATTCTCCCCCTCCCCCCATTTCTTTCCCTCTCCCCTGCCTGCTGCCCCCCTCCCCCGCTCCCCACCTGTATTCGCCTCCGTACTCCCTCCTCCGTCCCCCATCCATCTGCCTCCTCCCCCCTCGACGACCGATGACGACCCGAGGCCAGGCCGAGGGGTCGTCAGACGAGCCGACGCGGTGCGGCGTTTTGTGCCCATCAGGTTCTCGGGCTCTGTGCGCACAGTCCCCTCGCGACCGCGCCGTACAACGAGGAGGGCAAGGTCGAGTCTGCGAACCTATACGGCAACGTGGCTCAGTATGGGTATTATCCAGTTGCGCTGTCGCGCGATTCCGCCACCGCGCTCGGGCGGGCGAGTGGGGGGATGGCGCCTTTGCCTGGGGGGCGGGGCCACGAGCCCCGCATCACCAGATTTTGTATTTGGAGCCATAAACGCAGGGACTTGGCAACACAGGTGATAGCACTTTGGGTTCGATGTGTCGGGGGGGCCCAAATTCTTGATGCGCAAGAGGCGGAAGGACCCAACGCACACCAAACGCTGCAAGCGCGGTGGCGGACTTCATGGATTTGTGGGTCGCATGGGCCTCCTCCTCCCCCGAAGGCCCCAAGGGGAGTCTTGCTGCGCAGGGTCGATCGACCGTTTGGAGTAGGGGCGCGTCCCTGAACCGAGTCCCAATCTCGGAGACGGACGGGGGAGGGCAGAGGGGACAGGTTTTGGTAGGTATTGCCTCCCAGTCTAGTCTTAATTGGAGCGGAGGTTGATAAAATGCCCACCTCGCCAAGTCGATTAGCGAATTGCCCTTTTCGGTTCTCGAGAGCGTTGCGGCCACATTTTCCTTGGGGGTTTGCCTGCGGTTGCAAGCTGTGGTCCTGGGTCGTTTTCACTAAAGGGTTCTTGTCTTATTGGGGCTTCTGTCCACCCCCGACGGGGTTTGATCTCCTGGGTCAGCCGCGGGGGCGCGATGATAATCGCCCTTTGGGCGTCGCGGCCTGGGCCGGAGAGCTGCCCTCCTCCAAGGCTCCGGGGCGGCCTTACCGTGGCGCGAACAGAACCGCGTGCTGAGCATCGCGGTGCGCGATGCGCGAAGTTGGCTGAAACAGGAGATCCAGGCAAAGAACGGGCTGCGGATGCCCCATGGCGGTGGTCAGCGATCCCCCTCCCGAGGTCGGAACTCCTGCAAACCAGCGCACCTCGGTGATCGTCGACACCGGCAGCCGGCTCGTTGGGTTCCCATGCACCGGCTGCGAGCATTGCGGGAGCCACATCGATAAGGCCTTCGATTTCTCCCGGTCTTCGAAGAAACACACAGTTTCCAAAGCACGAGCTTTCGGAGGTCCCTGCCACTTTTTTAGGTCGGCGCTGGACCCCCTCCCCTGGGGCGGCGCCCCCGCTAGCACTGATCGCCCGCAAGGCGATGGAGTCCAGCGGCGCCCCAGATGATCCGCGCCGACCTCAGAAAGCTTGTGTTTATTATGTTGTGTTCGTTCTTCTAGGTCTAGCAGCGCCTCATGGGTCGGTTGCGAATCTGATACCAGTTGCTCCACTGGCTGTGTCGAGGGGCACTGCGCGTACTCTGAGACATATTCTGAGGGCAGCTCGGTGTCGGGGTACTTCTTCGAAGACGACATCGAGCTCGGCGACCTTGAGCAGAAGAATCCAGCAGTCAAGGTCAGACTGGGGTGCCACATGAAGGAGAACAGGCTCTTCTACTCGCAGCGCGCGAACGGCATCATGGGCCTTGCCCCGGGCGGCCTCGGCGACACCGGCTCCCCGACTATCCTGACGCAGTTGTTTGCGGACAAGCAGCACGTAAAGACCAGCATCTTTTCCATGTGTTTGTCCGAGTGGGGAGGTCTCAGGGGCAACGTCATGGGGGCATTGGCTGAAGAGGGGGGGGGATGCATTGATCCCAATCGCCCATTGATCGCCGACAGTAGAGCCCCCATCGCCCCACCTCGCCGGCGAACGTGCGTATCCGCTATCGGGGGCCCATCGCCGATCTATCGGCGATGCATCGCCGATTCAACTGGTGTAACTCGGAGTACTCCCGCTGAGTCTGGCCCAATCCCGATTTGTTGATTCTGGTTCATTCGGGCTGAACCCTGGGCTTAAGGTGTTGCCTCCGAGCTTTCATTCCCCCTCAGAGGCCGTCTGACCGTCGGAGGCTACAACGGGACCTCCCACAGGAAAGGAGGAGAGATCCAGTGGGTGCGCCTGCGCCCAGCCCACTACCACTTTGTGTTCCCCGTCGGGCTCACCGTGGGCCCCGTGAAGGACCCAGAGGGCGAGGCGGTGGCTTGGGGCCAGAGGAACCTCGGCGTGACGATCGTGGACAGCGGTACGACCTACACGTACCGTCGGGCCCCTGCCACCCCAGCCTTGTCAGCCCGCAGGTAGCAGGGTTCAGCGCAAACGGGGCTCAGCCAGAGCGCTGGATCTTGCAGGATCCTGCAAAGCCAGTTTCGGGCTGAGCCGGGTTTGGGGGCCGCGCGCGGCCCTGGAGGTGGCCGCGCATATTTGCCGAGCTTGTTTGGGAAGCCCCCCCAACAAAAAAATCAGAGCAGTTTTTTCTAACTTGGCTGAGCTGGGTTTGCGTTGAGCCGGACTGATCCACCCCAGCCACGATCAATTGTTCTTCATAACCAGTCCGTCGGGCCCCTCCCAGGGTCCGTTCCGGCCAGCTTCTCGAGCGAGCCGCACTGCTGTGGTCACGAGGTCCTCCTAGGAGACCCAGAAATGGATGAATTCATCTGAAGAAGCAGCACATACTGCATACATAATCGGAGGACCTCGCAGGCTTCTTGAATCGGCGCTGGACCCCCTGGCCTCTCCTCTGGCGCTGCTCCGCGCGTCTTCCGAAAAAGTGCATGTTTATTCCGATTTCTCTTCTAGCCACATTCTTGGAGGTATTTCCCCGTGCCCCTGTACGACGGAATCATCAAGAACATCGCCGCCTACTGCGCCGACCACGGCGGTTGCGCCGCCGAGAAGATAGACGTGGTGAACGCCGAGGGCTCGGAGTGCTGGAAGCTGCAGGACGCTGGCCGAGGTCCTGCGGACTTCCCGCCCATCTTGGCGGCGAGCGCCAGGGGGCAACGGCGAAGTGGACGGCGACGACGAGGTCAGTGTCTGTGTCGTGTCGAAGCTGGTTTCTGGAAGTTTCTGGAGCGCCTCGTCTCCACGGCTGGACGCAGTTCGGAGGCTCCCATGAAGGGCTTCTTAGAATACAGGGCGGCTTCGAAGAGGCGGGGCGCCTCCTGATATCTTCTCGCCCAGACTTCCAGCGTCACGATTTGTGGGGACCTGGGTCCCAGGATCTGGAGCTTGCTGTCTACAATATTCTGGCACGCTTGCATGGTGGGGGAGGGCTGTCAGCCCCGAAGGGAAAGCTTGACATGTCGCAAGGCGAGTGTTACTTGCACGCCCTTATGGCCCAGCACTGAATGAACAGGGAACCGAAGGGGGGAGGTAAAATGCCACGCAAGCAAAACTGCCAGAATCTGAATTAGAACACTATCTTCCGCCCGCTTCCACCGAATGCGAGGTGCGCCAAAGGCGAGGCCGTTCCTGAAACTCCCTACTGGAAAAGAGCGGCGAATTATCGATCGATACAGGACGCTCATCTTCCTCTCAGTCATCGTCATCACCAGCATCGTCATCAACACCAGCACCCAGCACCATCATACAACCTCTAGACGCCGCTCAAAGGGGTCAAACGCCCCCCAAGAGCCATGTCGCCCCCTTCTCCGGGAGCCAGTTTTTCACCCTGGATGTGTTTTACCGAGGTCTAGCCCCAAACGGGCCAGGCGTCCAGATTGAGGAAGAACACAGGCCATGCCGATTTTCAGTGTGTCCTGGTAGCATGTCGCCTCCAGTTCCAAGGTGCATTTCGACTAGATCGATTCGATTCGGTATCCAGTTGCCTGCGGCAAGTCCCGGTAACGTGCCAGCCCTGCATTCTGCGTGGCGATTGTTCGAGTGGGCGCGGGAGGCCATCACGTGTGACACATCCTGACCCCAGGCCTGGGGGAGCCGTGATTCATGATGATGACGATGATGTTGTCGATGCTGATGTTGATGATGATGCTGGTGTTGGTAGTGGTGATGACGATGACGATGATAATGATGATGCTGATGGGGATTATGATGATGATGATGATGCTGTTGCTAATGTTGATGCTGATGATACTGATGCTGCTGATGATGATGACGATGATGATAATGATGCTGATGATGCTGGCGATGTTGATGATGCTGATGATGATGATAATGATGATGATGATGATGATGATTATGATGATGATGTTGATGATGATGCTGCTGATGATGATGACGATGATGATGATGCTGACGATGATGATGATGATGATGATGATGATGGTGATGATGGTGATGATGATGATGATCATGATGATCATGATGATCATGATGATCATGATCATGAACATGATGATGCTGCTGCCGCTGCTGCTGCTGATGATGATGATGATGGTGGTGGTGATGATGATGATGGTGATGGTGGTGGTGGTGGTGATGAGGATGGTGGTGCTGATGATGATGTTGATGATGATCATGATGGTGGTGGTGGTGATCATGTGGGAGGAGAAGGACGAGGAGGAGTAGTAGGAAGATGAGGAGGAGGAGACATGCCGAGGAGGAGGAGAAATGCCGTCACATGTGGCATCTTTCGTCTTCACTAGGAGTCCTCATGGGATTCGATCGGGCCGTCGTGTGGCCCTCTCAGTCTCCAGTGAGGCAGTAGTTGGGGCTCATGGGGCCCTTTAGGGCCATCTGGTATGGGCCCTTCTTGGAGCCCTTCTTGGGGCCGTCTTGGACAGTCGTGGGCGCCTCTTGGACCGCCTTCGAGCCCTCTTGGGCCGTCTTGGGGCAGGACCCGCCTCGCTCATGCAAAACATCTCAGGGGTAACCCCAGGGGAGGATCGGCTCAGAAGATGGATGACCCCCAATCGTGCATCGATCCCCGACGGGGGCCCGACAGCCCACCCTGCTCAGGGTCGTGCGGCTTCGCTATCGAGGACCTACCAGGTCGACGTTTCCCCCCTGAGCCAGTCCCTCCCTACCGATGCCGCTCAATAGTGTTGTCGGCCGTCCCGACCCGATTCGATCCCGACATTCCGAATATCCGATGCGGCCCGATCTTCGCGTGGCTTCGTTGCGCATCCTGGCGCGGCCGAAACTTGATATGGTTTCGACTCCGTGCCCACGCGGCCCGATCCGACGCACAAGTCAGTTAGCCCCGATCTCGCGACTTGATGACGACGGATCGGCCGAACGGTGTTTCGATTTCGATTCCGTGCCGATGCAGCTCGATCCGACGCGCTTTTCGGTTCGATCTGGTGCATCGGTCGACGCTAAGTCCAGCTGGAGTGAGTCCATTTGCAGCCAAAGGGTTCCAACGGGTGAGCCTCTAACTGGACTTCGCCTTCTCTTGGGCGACGCCTGGTTCAGTTGGAGAAGGTCCAGTTGACTCCTGATTCGGTGTTGGCTGATCGAAGAGGACCGAGGAGGAGGATAAGGAGGAGGATCGAGCAGGAGGATCTAGAATCCGAATTCCCGATTCGATGCTGACTGATCCTGAGCACCCTCGCCCTGCCCGCTGCCGCGCGCCGCCAACCGTCGGCCTGCACTTCGAGGAGGGCATGAGGGTCGACTGGCAGCCCACCGAGTACTTGCAGGAGCGGGACGACAGCGGCATATGGTGCCCCAGCCAGTCTCGGGGCTCGAGAGACGAAGGTCAATGCAAGCGGGGGTCAGCCAGAGCGCCAGATCTTGCAGGATCCTACAGGGCCAGGGTTGCATTGACCCGGGTCTGGGTGCAGGATCCTGCAGGATCTTGCAGGATCTTTCGCATCGACCCGGGGTTTGGGTGCAGGATCTTGCAGGATCTTGCAGGATTCTGCAAGGTTTGACTGACCCGGGTCTGGATTGACCTAGGTCAGAAGATCCCTGATAGCTTGAACGGCGAGCCAGTCACCCTCGCTCTGTCGGCGGCTATGCAGGGGATATTTCAGGGGGGACTTGCTCCGGGGGGACGGAGGATGCATCGACGCCCAGTCGCCCGTTCATCGCCGATAGCGAGTCGATAGCCCTTTCCGCCCAGCTCCGCCCAGGACTTTGCGGTCTTGTTATCGAAGGCCTCAGCGATATGTCGCCAATTCGAGACGACAGCGGCATAGGGTGCCTAGCCAGCCCGAACGGAGAGAGCCAGTTCTGGTTCGATGATATTTTGCACGCGTGCGTGAATTCACGTCAGTTGAGAGACTTGTTGTACAAACGTTCGTAACACGAAGCTGGCCTCGGACATGTATGTGTGTGGCTTGGCGCGTACGTCCTTCCCTACCAGTCTCTCCCACTGAGGCAGTCCTCATGGGAGGAGTGTCCTGTCTGGCCTCCCTTCTCCATGTGGTGTCTGGTCGGCCCGAACGGAGAGAGCCAGTCTCGCCCTTCTAGTCGGCGGCTACGCGTAGAAGTGACCTTTCGTCGGAGTGACCTTTGGTGCGGCCCCACTGGATCGGGTGGTGCTAGAAGTGGTCCTGGCCCGAGATGCTCGCATTTTGTTAATCCATTGTTGGAGTACTGGGGCCGTGAGGGGTGCTCTGGCAACCATCTGCATCCTGGAAAGCTGTGGTCACCGTGGGCCAGGGCCACGTCTAGCAACACTCGACTGGTCTCCCCCCGATCGCCGAATGCGATGCGATGGCAGCGGCTTGTGCGCTGGGGTTGCCCCCTCCGCGCCCCCCTCTGACAAAGCGCACCAAAGGTCATTTCTGCCCAAGATCACTCTGGCGTGTAGCTGACTGAGGCAGACCTCTCTTTGCCTGCTTCCCTCCTCGCTCGCTCCTCCCTCCCCTCAATCCATTCGGGCTCAGGCAATTTGCTGCGAGTCCCTCCTCGGTACCTTCCCGTGGCGCTTGAGGGACATCCCCACTGCAGAGTTCCTATGTCTGCTCAGGAATTGGCTAGGCCGAGGTTTTCTCGCCATGCCTCGTCTCTGGACTGCGTGCATGGTGTGTGATCAGACTGACTACAAGGATATCTTTTGTTTGGCGAGGGGTCAGAAGTGCAGTGGTTGTCGTAAGTTCCTTTTTTGTCCGCACCGCCGGAGCTTGCTAAATGCATATTGCGTAAGGCCGCTTGCGTTGATGGTGATGGTGATGCAAGCGAGGGAAATTAGAATGCAGACAACCGTGCTTCGGTAGCTTTCTCAGAAGTACGGTTGGCGAGGCTAATATGGTTGTTCTTACACACTTGCAGCAGGCGCTGTCCCCGGCCAAAGATCCAGGTTGCAAGGCGGCACTCAAGGCGCAGGTCAAGCAGTTCGCGTCCAAGTCCTCGCTGATGGGGCCACCAACGTCGTCACAGCGAGGCAGAAGGCATATAGCTTTTGGAGGGGCATCTGCAACAGGCATGCCCAGGGTGTGACCGCTTGCGTTCGCTTTGAGAAGAACTTGCAAGCAGCTGGGGAGACGGAATATTTGAATTGTCTGGAGGCTGGCTTATGGCCAATAAGCTGTCAAGTCAGGTCGAGCAGTGGACCCGAGCCCAGTCTTTTTTATTTTCTTCGGTCGCAACGCAGCTCAACGTCCGACCGAACAGTTCTGGGAGCAGCTCGCCCAATCATAAGGCAATCATACAAGATGACTACGGTACATGCGAAGCAAACACCTCAGCCCCCCCCACGCGGTCAAACATTACGTGTGGCTGTTGGTCATAAGTTGCAGTTACTTCTCGAGAGCATTCCATGGAAAACGCTTACCTTGTCGCAGAGTTCCCTGCAACCAAAATGCCTTTCATCGACACAAACCAGCGTACATAATCAGTTCACCTCGTCCTGGGTCTGCCCCGGCGTTTGCTGCCGTCAGGTGTTCACCGCATGACAATTGCCGGCCAAGAGCCAGGAACGCACAGACGCGACGTCAACCGTCATCGAGCATTATCTCTGACTCCCGTCCATGCAACAACAGCGAACATACTCATTGCCCTCTCCAGTATGCGTTTGAAGCGCCTGCCCGAATCCTCCCAACTCTCATGCTCCAGCCTCGAGAACCCCACCACTCTCCGAAGCTTCTTCTTCCGACCGGCTGCCAGCCGCGAGCGATGTCTGCTGGTCATGCCCAGAGATGCCATGCCGTACAATATTGTAGGAGTGATCACAGATTCGAGCAATTTCAACGGAAGGCGCAATGTCCTGGGCCACCACGTGGGAAAGCCTCTTCCCTCGTTCGCCCGCACTCCTCTTCACTCGTCCCTCCTCCCTCCCTCTATCCATCCTCGCGGGGAGTAACATTCTATCAAAGGGGGGGAACAGCTCCAGCGGGCTGCCTTCAGCGAAGATGTCCACGATGTCACTTCGATCTGGATGCACATTGGGAACGTATCTGCTTGGACGCCGCAACACAAGGTGGACTGCACCACCAGAAAGACCCTCCCTGGCGTCACGCGATGGTGGTGTGGTGCCGGCTCTCTTGGCTCCAACGTGAACGGCCGGTACATGAGCATCAGTATAGCCTTACGGGGGATGCGTCGACCCCGAGTCGCCCTTTCATCGCCGATGGGGGCCTGGTAGACCACCCCGCCCAGAACCGTACGGGCTCGATATTGGGGATTTATCGTCGATCCATCGTCGATGTATTGCCGATTCCAGTTTGATGTTTGCCCTCTCTGGGCTGACCCCCCAAAACTTTTCCCTTCATCTTTAGCCTCCCCAGGTGCTCCACCTTCCTGGGGAATAATGTCTTCCAGACGGTGCTGGGGATATCCTTCATGCTCCGGCGCGACGTCATCTTCGACCTTGAGTCAGAACGGCTTGGCCTCGTGCCGGCGGATTGCCCGGAGCTCGGAAGGCAGGTCAAACCGGACATGTCGACACCAATAATTAGCATGAGGGCATGCAGAGCAATGCAGCGTACAGTCAAGATTCGAGGAAGGGAAAATTGAATAAACGTAGATTCTTGGAGCTCCGCGCGGATTTCTCAGATCGACGCCACTGGAGCCGCCTCTAGGGGTGTCGAGCGAAGATTCAAGCAAGCATCCATGTGGCTTCTTATTCTCATGACGCTGAAATCAGGACCTCTTCGGGCCCAGGAGGGGTTATGGTTTTCGGGCCGTCCCCTCCATCTGCATCGGGGGAACTATCCGTGGCAGAGACTCGCCGTGGCCAGAAGAGTCCCTTCGTTCCTCGAATGGTAGCGCGTTGACTGCAGGATGAGGGCATGCCGATTCATACAGCGTAGTGTAAAGCTGCAACGCAGGGCAACGTAGCGTAACGCGCCGTAGCGTAATCAGTGCAGTGCGAAGGCGTATCGAAGACGCCGCCAGTCAGCTACCTGCGCCCCCTGCGCCAGGGCCCACATTGGTCCATTCTGTGACTCTCCCGGTACCAACGGGCGCCTCGTGAGGTTGAGCTGCTTCTTGCGCTTCTCTGATGCTCCTGGCGACGACCTCTCTCTTGGGCCGTCTTAGAGTCTGCGACTTCTCTCCCCGAATCCCTGAGTTCCCCCCAAACAGAACCAGGAGGCTATTTGGACGCACCCCTATCATGCATCGACGCCCCTCCCCTACCGTATGTTCCCGGGAGGCTATTTGGACGCACCCCTATCATGCATCGGCAGCCCTGGCGGGCCCAGCGTGGACCCCGCTAGAGGCCCGTGCTCGGGGCGCATTTTCGGGACCTCCTGCCTGGCCGAAGCCAGCCGAAAACTTCCCCTCGTGATGCTCGAGGGTGTCACGGGAACAGCGATCCCCGCTTGCCCCCGGGCCGCTTTCGCCGTCCCGCCGCCCCTCTGGCAGAGGAGCACTACCAGCCGCCGCCCGTGGGCGGCAACCCCGCGCCAGCGGCCCCGCTGGCGCACCGGCTTTACTCCATCGGCGGGGTCAGAACCTAGATCTCCGACGATGACTCTGCCGTACTCAGAAAGAGGGGGCCTGGGAGTAACGGAGGCTCCAGAATTAAAAGTCGTCATCGTCATGGCGTTGCGTGACCGCCTCTTCCCCCCACCCTCCCTCCCTCAGGGCTGGTCGCTATTAATCGCCTGATGTCGACGCACGTGCCTCTGGCGATTTTGGGCCGCCCAAACATGTATTCTTTTTCGCCCTAGAGAGGAACTTTGACGTCTCGAATCAGGACGTTGCAAGTTTGTCACACCGGGCGTTCTCGCCCAGTTCCAGGCCCCGGGACCATCACATATCGATTTGACTTTGATGATGCAGCAGACAGGTGCGACTCTGGGCTCAGGTCGTGTTCTTCACGATGTTGCCTATTGTTGTGGTTTTCGGCCTGTGCCGCCGACCCCGGACTCCTACCCGATGTACAAACGTGGTAAACACTCTGGCAGTCCTGGGGGTGCTGGCATCGGGTTCTTTTGGCGCATGTGCTTGTTCTTGTCGGGGGGAGATGAGCTGGGGCCCTGTGGGGATTATCGAAGATGCCTACGGCGAATCACCGCCGCCCCCTGCCTTTAGAATCGCCCATGTGACCGAGCGCTGTTGCAAGAGCTCTGCCAAGCTATCGGACCAGGTGTCCCCCGAGCCGTTGTGGAAACCCTTCGGGAAACATTTAGGGGAGGATGCCGCGGAAGATCAGGAAGAGGCGGAGAAGGAGGAGGTGGAGGAGGTGGAGAAGGAGGAGGTGGAGGAGTAGGGGGCATCTTGAGCCTCCTGGGACATTCTTGGGGCCCCCTGTGTGCTTCTTGGGAGCCTCTTGGAGGCATGGGAGCCCTGTTGGAGGGGCTTCTCGGGATCCTCTTAGGCCGTCTTGGTGGGCTCCTGGCCCGTCGAAAGCTTCCTTGGGGGCCTCTCTGGGCCGACTTGGGGCCCTCTTGGAATGCTCCAGGGCTGCCTTAGAGGCCATCTTGGGCGTCTTGGAGGCATCCTCGGTCGTCTTTGGGCCCTCTTGGGGCCATCCTGGGGGCCTCTTGGGCCGAGGGCCATCTTAGAGGCCTCTTAGGCGATCTTGGGGCGATCTTTGGGGGCTCTTGAGCCGTCTCGGGCTGTTGGTAGGCTGAAAAGAAGCACATGCCAAAATCATTCAAAAACCTAAGGCGAATCAATGATTTTGGCCTCTTCGGGCCTCCCTGGAGACCCTCTGTCTTGGAGGCCTCGTGGGCCGTCTTGGGCCATCTTAGAGCCATCTTGGGCCGTCTTGGTGGGCTCCTGGCCCGTCTGACGCCGTCGGAAGCCGTTTGGGGGGCCTCTCTGGTCCGACTTGGGGCCCTCTTCTCTTGGAATGCTCCAGGGCCGTCTTGGCGGCCATCGTGGGCGTCTTGGGGGCCTCTTGGATCTTGGGGGCCTCTTGGGCGCTCTGGGGGCGATCTTGGGGGCCTCTTGGTCCGTCTTCGGCCGTCGAAGGCCGAAGAGGAGCAAATACGAAAATCCTTCAAACCTAAGGAAATCAATGATTTTGGCCACTTCGAGCCCTTCTGGAGGACCTGTCGGAGGCCTCTTGGGCCGTCTTGGAGGCCTCTTGGGCACCTCTTGGGCAGTCTTGGGCCGTCTTGGAGGCTTTTTGGGCGGACATGGAAGTATCTTGGACTCTTTTGGGCCGCCTTGGAGGCCATCTTGGACCATCTTGGGCGAACTTGGAAGCCATCTTGGGCCATGTGGACCCTTTTGGAGGCCATCTGGAGAGTTCTTTTGGAGCCCCGAACCAAAACCAAAAACGGTAGCGTCTAGCACGCCGGGCACCCCTGTGACAAGCACAGGGGGCGGCGGATCGAAGACGCCTACGGCGAATCACCGCCGCCCCCTGCCCTTTCGGAAGCGCCGATGCGGCCGACTGCTGTGGCCAGAGGTCTGCCAAGTTATTGGGCCATATGTTCCCCGAATCGGTCTTTACAGCCTTCGGGGAACACGTGGGGGAGGACGGGGAGGAGAGGAGAGATAGGAAGGGGGGGAATGGAGGAGGAGTTCTCTTGAGTGCCTTTTTGGCTACTCTGGGTTTATATTGGGCCACATGTGCGGTCTTGGAAGCATCTTGGGGGCCTCTTTGGATGCCTTGCGGCCTTCTTGGAGGCGTCTTGGAGGCCATTTTGGCCGTCTTGGAGGCATCTTGGAGGCCATCTTGGGCCATCTTGGCCGTCTTGGAGGCCATCTTGGGCGTCTTGGAGGCCTCTTGGGCCGTCTTGAGGCCCTCTTGGGGCCTTCTTGGGGGCCTCTTGGGCCGTCATGGGGCCATCTTGGAGGCCTCTTGGGTGCTGTTGGGGCGATGTTTGGGACCTCTTGGGCCGTCTTGGGCCGTCGGAGAGCTGAAAAGAAGAACATGCCAAAATCCTTGAAAAACCTAAGGAAAATCAATGATTTTAACCTATTCGGGCCTTCCTGGAGGGCGTCTTGGAGGGCTCTTGGGCCGTCTTGGAGGCCTTTTGCGGGCCTTTTGGGCCGTCTTAGACCATCTTGAGGCCATCTTTGGCCGTCTTGGGTGCATCTTGGAGCCATCTTACCCGTCTTGGAGGCCATCTTGGCCGTCTTGGAAGCATCTTGGAGGCCATCTTGGGCCATCTTGGCCGTCTTGGAGGCCATCTTGGGCCAAGTTGGGGCAACAAAGGCATTGACAGATGGATTTTCGGAAACTTACGGGTGGCCGGCGGGACGGGCCGAAGCCCACTGGGGAGTTCTTTTAGAAAAAGAACCAAAACCAAAACTGAAACATCCAGCACGC
>CAUYUJ010017027.1:0-144626 GCA_963575745.1 Prorocentrum cordatum | reverse complement strand
GCTGAGGCTGAGGCAGGCTGAGGCTGAGGCAGGCTGAGGCTGAGGCCGAGGCTGAAGGCAGACTGAGGCTGAGGCTGAAGCAGGCTGAGGCTGAGGCTGAGGCAGGCTGAGGCTCGCTCTCTCCCTCGCCCCCTCCCCCCCCTCCCCCCTCCCCCCCGCGCGCGTAGCATGGCGCGCGGCTCGCATAGCACAACTCAGGAGAGGCCCCCTCTCTCGCCGCCAGGGCGGCGCTTTTTGGGGCGAGGTTTCTCCGATACATCCCCCTTTCTCTTTGTTCCCTCTCTTTATCTCCCCCCATCCCCTCGGCCGGCGGGGTCGAGAGGATCGCGCGAAATGCACGCGAGGCTGAGGCAGGCCGAGGCTGAGGCTGAGGCAGGCTGAGGCTGAGGCTGAGGCAGGCTGAGGCTGAGGCAGGCTGAGGCTGAGGCCGAGGCTGAAGGCAGACTGAGGCTGAGGCTGAAGCAGGCTGAGGCTGAGGTTGAGGCAGGCTGAGGCTCGCTCTCTCCCTCGCCCCCTCCCCCCCCTCCCCCCTCTCCCCCGCGCGCGTAGCATATCACGCGGCTCGCATAGCACAACTCAGGAGAGCCCCCCACTCTCGCCGCCAGGGCGGCGCTTTTTGGGGCGAGGTTTCTCCGATACATCCCCCTTCTCTCTTTGTTCCCTCTCTTTATCTCCCCCCATCCCCTCGGCCGGCGGGGTCGAGAGGATCCACGCGAAACGCGCCCGACATAGCACAAGTCGGGCTCGGAAAACAACGTTCTCGATCCAAAAGATGGAAATTATGTTTCATATGCCAAACTCGTTTTCACGATTTGTGCTATGTCATTGGTGCCATGCTTGAGCGACCGAGTATATGTGACTCTCGCCTCGAAAGTGGCGACAGTTTCGCAGATCGCAGCCCCCCAGGGATGGTGAGGACCTCACCATCCCTGCGGGCCAGTTTGTCTCCCACCTCACCGTGAGGTGGGAGACAAACTGGCCCGCAGGGGCGAGCGAGGCAGGAAGCAGGGGGGAAGAGGAGAGGAGGAGGGGGCGGGAGAGGAGAGGGGAGGAGTCGCGACCGCAGCCGCTCTCGTCAAAACGAGAACCCAGCGCAGGAGGGTTGGGAAAAATCAGGACGGGATGTTTTTGGCCCTTTTGGGCCTCGGGGGGCCCTCGCCGGGCCTAAGGGGCCGTCAACAGAACGTCTCGGGACGAGAAACCGGTCCCGGGGAAAGGGCCGGGACTTCGGGGACCCCGTCCTGAAAGAATCAGGGCGTCGCATGTCTGGGCTCTTGTCGGGGAGACGTGATCACCCGCCTTCGCCGGAATGCGGGCCTGCCGACGCCGCTTGTCGGCGGCAAGCGAGGGGAGGAAGTGAGGAGAAGGCCCTCTCAGAAGGCGGCGGGACCTCTCAGAAGCCCTCGCGCTTTCCGAGAGAGTTTTTTGGGTGTGTCTTCCAAGAAGGCTCAGAACATTTCTCACGAGGCCGGCGGACTTCCGAGCCTTCTGAGAAGGCCCGCCCCTTCTCGCTGCCCCCTCGCGTTCGCCGCCAAGTTCGACGGGCCCGCCCTGAGCTCTGACGGTCGGCCTCGCGCAGAGGGGGGTTTAGAGGGGGAGGGGGGAAGGCTTCTTCGAGGCGCCCTGCTTCTTAGAGGGCGCGGGCCGTGTGTACAGACTTGGGGCCAGCGCCTTCGAAGAAGCAGCCTCATTCTGAGAAGCCTTCCCCCTGCCCCTACCCCCCTTGCATCCCCTTGTGCGCGCCCGCCGCGACGGTCTGGTTCTCGCGGGATGTTTGCAGCGGGAGCTCGCGTCGGATCTCAGACTCGGTCTCGTCGCTTTCCTGACGTCCCCGCCAGGCCAACCCGAGTCCCCCGAACCCGCGCCTTGCGTCTCCCCGAGCCTGCCGCGGTGCTGGGGCGGGGCGGGGGGGGGAAGGAGGCACCGCCGCCGCTGCCTCCGCCTGGGCCTCCTGCGAGGCCCTCGCCGCGCCACGGCTGGCTTCGCCGCGGACGTTCTCCGGTCAGAAGGCGCCCCAGGGGGAGGTCTGGAGAGCAGCGGCGCCAGTGCCTCCTCGAGGCCCGGGCGTGGCGACGACTCCGCGCCCGGTGTCCTCGCCCGACCTCGGGCCCCCGGGGCCCTGGCATGCCGCTCCTGCCCGGAGGAGAGGGCAGCAGAGGGGCGGGGCCCGGGGCTGCGCACGTGATTGTGGTTGCCCGCGGTGCTGCAATTGCCACGTGCTCCAGTGGGGTTCTGGCTTTCTCCCCGCACGCTCCGCGCCCGCACGCCTCACTCACACCCTCGCCTCCTGGGGAAGCCAAGAGGTACTCCAGATTTCGTATGAAAGGGAGGGGGTCTCATTTCGGGGGGGGGTCTCTTCCAGGCTATCTTGGAGGGCCTGGGGGGTCTGGGGACGATGTTTTGGAGGGTTCTCCCACGGGGGAGGTCTGAAATGGCTTGTCTTGGAGGGTCCAGACCCCCTCCCTTTTATTACAAATCTGGAGTACCGATGCTGCTACTTCCCGGACCTCTCTGTGGGTGCGTTCTGACCAGACTTTTGGGGCGAATTCAGCGGTGGCGACGCGGGCCTCTCATGGGAGGCCCAGAGAGGCGAAAGCGAGGGAAGGGTAATCAGCGGTATGGGTACCTCTTCCTGCTCTGATCCTCCTCACCTCCGCCCCTTTCCACCTCCTCCTCCTCTCCGACGAAGGCGCCTATACACCACCACCGTGCCAGGCCAGGGCCATCCTGGGCCCTAGGATGGTGTGCAGACCCTCCTGGCCTCGGCCAGGAGGGCGTATACACCATGCCATGGCCAGGATGGCCCTGGCTTGTCACGGTGGTGGTGTATAGGTGCCTTCTGCGTATCCTCCTTCTGACACCCCGCCCGCGCCGCACCCGCGTCCTCCTACCAGGCGCATGCACGACGGGCGCAGCATTGACAGGAGATGACGCGCGGCCACACGCAGCCGTGGACGCAGCACACGTGCAACCTCCTCCTCCTCCTCTTCCTCCTCCTCCTCTTCTTCCTCCTCCTCTTCCTCCTCCTCCTCCTCCTCCTCCTCCTCCTATGCACGCCACACGCAGGTAGGAGAGGGACGGCACCTGGCGCGCTCAGCACGAATGCATCGCACATACACGCAGTTGCAGCCGCGCGCACGCGCCCCGTACAGCGCCAGGCAAGACCTGGCGCGTGGATGGCATCATGCACCCCAGACGTATGCAGCACTATTATTAGGGCACGCACATGAGACACACGTCCACATGCAACCGCACAACACATACGCGTCGGATTCGGTGGCAGGCATGGCGCTTTCTCGACGCCAGAGGGGGTGCGCTGGGGGTGCGGTTGCTATGCGTTTCGGGCCCGCAAAGCGTGGCAGGCGTGGAATTTTCGACGTTGCATGGGGTGCCTTGGAGGTGCGGTCGCTACCCGTTTCGGGCTCGCCAAACGTTGCAGGCGGGTTCGGTCGCTATCCGTTTCGGGCTGGCACAGTGTGGCAGGCGTGTCCTCTCCTCGACCGGGGGTGCGTTGGGGGTGCGGTCGCTATCCGTTTCGGGCTCGCAATGTGTGGTAGTCGCGTCTTTTCCTGGACTCCACGGGGGAGCGCTGTGGATGCGGTCGCTGTCCGTTTCGGGCTCGCAACGCGTGGCAGGCGTGGCATTGTCTCGACGCCACTGGGGGTGTCTTTGGGGTGCGGTCGCTACCCGTTTCGGGTTCGCAAAGCGTTGCAGGCGTGGCACTTTCTCGTCAGCACAGCGGGTGCTTTGGGGGTGCGGTCGCTGTCCGTGTCGGGGTTTCGAAGCGTGACAGGCGTGGCGCTGCTTTGATGCCACGAGACTGCGCGTGGGGCGGGCGGGTGCGCGTGCGAGAGCTCGTGTAGTTTCCCGAACGGCAGACACCTTGGCTCAATCAGGGTTGGCGCGTGCGATTTCACGCAGGCGCGCCTACAATCTCTTTTGAAGGTGGCAACCGCCTTACCTGCGCGTAGCGGCTATGCCGCCCAGAATTGCTTGGGACGCCCTGCCACCCCTGTACTTGGCGTTGAAAAGCGCAATGATTCTGGTGGGCGGCGAGGTCAGCGTGGAGAACTTGCGCAGATGCGCAAACGGAACGTGCTGTCCGCATTTGATGCGTACCGCCGTCAGCTTAACAGTTGGTGGCCCGATACGATCTACGCGAAGTGCCTCGTGGAGTACCTGCGGAACCCTGCGCCGGGCGGGTTCCCTCCGGAGGCCTTCTCAGATCAGCCGGAGGAGGAAGGGGAACGCGACGGCGGACCGCCAGCGAAGGTCTGGCGAGTGCGCGAGGCTGGCAGCGTAAGCGCTGACCCAGAGTCTCCTTCCGCAGCGCTTGCCACGCCAATGAAGGCTGCGCCCGCGAGGGCCGCGCCCACGAAGGGTGCGCCAGCCCCCGCCGTCACGCCGTAACGCTCTCCGGCTGCAATGCTGGCTACCTCTCTTCGGTCCACTGGCGCATTTTGCGTTCAGGTTTCCCCGGGCCCGCGGAGACGGACGGACGACGGTTGCAAGGACCGTGGTCGCAGGATCTGCGACTGTTGGTCATCGCGGAATTTTTGTGCGTCCAGGCGGACAAGAAAGCTGTCGGATGGGACCAGTTTTTGGCTGAGAGACGAGCTGATGACCCACAGTGCCGTCCGTCAACGAAAAATAAAAAACGATTTAAATGAGTATGTGGGGTTCTTCGGTGGCGTATTTTCTTCGTAATGTCGGACCTCAGGGTGCGGGGGCCAGGTGATGGGGGGCGGGGGAGAGGTTGGGAGGGGGACGAGAAGGGGGATGATGAGGGTGGAGGGGAGAGGCGAGGGTGTCCGCGATTGCCGCGCATCGCAGGGGCCCTGCTTCCTTGCAGTGGGGGGTTGCCGCCGATCTGCACAAGGGGTATCCCCCAGATAGTGACTGCGCCAAATTGCCCGGCCACTTGGGCGGGTGTTCCGGGTTTCCGCCCGCTGGCCGTCCGTCGCCGCATCGTCGGCACCCTTTTGCGCCGAGTTGGTGCTCCAGGCCGGTGGCCGCCCGTCGCCACCCCGTCGCCGCCGTGCACTGGCCGGTGGCCGCCCGCCGCCGCTGCGTCGCCGCCCCGCGCATGGTAGAGGATCGCCAGGGAACCCTTGTCACAACACTCAGCGCTGCTACCCCTCAGAGGGGGCCATTGGTACAGAAGGCTCGTTCGTCGCCGGTGCGAGACCAAACCCCTCACAGGAGCAGTTTTCGGGCCCAGATGGTGACGAAGGATAGGGAAGGGGTGGGAGCAAGGACGAACAGACGAGAGTTGAGAAATGAGTCAGTGATGTTGGTCGGCAGGTGGGGGGGAGTTACCTCCTCCTCCTCCTCCTCCTCCTCATCCTTTTCCCAGTGTTCCGCTTTCTCCTCCTCCTCCCGGTTCGCCGGTTGTTTTTCATTTTCCCCCTCTTCTTCTGGTCCGCCGCCTACGCGGGACAGTCGCGCCGCTCTTTAAAAGGTTGTTTTGACGCCCATCCCATTGCGCCAACAAAAGGGTAGGAGGAGAAGGAGGAGGTGGAGGAACAGGTAGGTAGGTCGGTAGGTCGGCTGGTAGGGAGGTAGGTCGGTAGGTCGGTAGTTCGGTCGTTCGGTAGGTAGGTATGGTAGGTAGGTGGGTAGGCAGATAGGTAGGTAGGTAGGTAAGTCGGGGGGAGAGATGGTGACGAGGAGGAGAATAAGGAGGCGGAGGAGGAGGACGATGATGATGACGATGATGATGCGGATGATGCTGATGATGATGAGGACGAAGATGGAGATGAATACGCAGATGAATATGACTATGCTGAAATCTTATCATGATGACGACGATGATGATGATGATGACGATGATGATACGGATGATGATGAAGCTGTGCTGCTGATGATGATTGTGATAGTGATGATGATGGTAGTTTGATGATGATGATGCTGATGATGCTGATGATGATGGGGATACGGATGATGATGAGGATGAGGATGAGGATGAGGATGAGGATGATGATGAGGATGATGATGGTGGTGGTGATGATGATGATGACGTCGCTGACGACGATATTGTTAGGATAATGATAGTGATGGTGACGGTGATGATCATGATATGATGATGGTGTTGGTGATGATACTGATGATGATAATGATGATGATGCTGATGCTGCTGATGACGATGCTGATAATGATGATGGTGGTGATGATGATGATGATGATGTTGCTGATGAAGACGACGATGACGATGACGATGACGATGACGATGACGATGACGATGACGATGCCGATGACGATGATGATGACGATGACTATGGTGATGATGATGATGATGATGATGATGATGATGATGATGATGATGATGATGATGATGATGCTGGTGATGCTGGTGATGATGCTGATGATGATAATTATGAGGATGCTGCTGCTGATGCTGATGCTGATGCCGATGATGACGAGGAGGAGTAGGATGAGGAGGATCAAGATGAGGAGGAGGAGGAGGAGGAGGAGGAGGAGGAGGAGGAGGAGGAGGAGGAGGAGGAGGAGGAGGAGGAGGAGGAGTAACGGGGGGGGGTGCGGGGCGGCAGGGAGGGAGCGGGAGGGCATGATCGCAGGCCTCACCTCTTCGGGCCGCGCAGGAGATCCTCCGCCACTTCGTCGTCGAGGCCCGCGCCGCTCGGAGCCAGCACGGCGGCGGCGTGGGCGTCAAGGCGGGCCCTCGCTGCTTCGCCCCGTCCTCTGCCCCGGTCCCAGTCCCAGTCCCAAATTCGGTGCCCAGTTCTCAGTCTTGGCACCAGTCTCAGTCTCAGTCGTCTCAGGCGCTCTCTCTCTCTCTCTCTTTTTTTCTCCTTCTCCTTCTCTCTCTCTCTCTCTCTCTCTCCCTCTTGGTGTCTTCATACGCATATATGCACATTATCTATATCTGTTCCCACCCGCGACCCACCCGCATTCCACCCCGCGACCCGCCCACGACCCACCCCGTGACCCACCCACGACCCACTCCGCGCCCGCGCCCTCACTTTTATCCGCAACTACAGGGTGCTACACACACATCTCTCTCTCTCTCTATATGTAAAGCTATGTGTATATGTAAAGGCATGCGTACAAGTGTCTGGATACAGCACTGTTTCCCCCCCCCTCTCTCTCTCTTTCCCCCTTCTTGTCCATATCTTTATAGATGTAACACTATCACATGTTTTGTTTCGCTCTCTCTCTCTCTATCTCTCTGACTCTTCCTCTCTCCTTCATGCGCTTACTGACTAGCTCTTTTCTCCGCCCTCCCAGAAGTCCCGGTCTGAGTCCCAGTGGCGGCCCCCGTCTAAGTCTTAGCCTCTCTTTCTTTCTCTCGTTCTCTTCTTTCTCCCCCTATGTTCCCCTCTCCTCTTCTCTACTTATGTGTTTTGTAGATGCATTGTCTGCAGAAAGATTTTACACTTGTTGTTTCCTTATGGCTCTCGTTCTCGCTCTCTCTCTCTATCTTTCTCTCTCTTTCGCTCAGTGTCTTTATGTTATGTTTGTTTGTTTAAGTTGTTTGCTCTGTCTGCCTGCCTGCCTGCCTGTCTGCCTGCCTGCCTGTCTGTCAGTCAGTCTGCCTGCCTGCCTGTCTGCCTGTCTGTCTGTCGGTCTGTCTGTCTGCCTGTCTGTCTGTCTGTCTGTCTCTCTCTCTCTCTCTCGTTCCCGCTCTCGCTCGGTCACGCACTTGCTTGTCTCTGCCCTCTCAGAAGTTTTTTCCTCGTTGTGCATACGCACCCAGACGCCATCCAGTTCGGCGCTGCGCGTTTCACGGTGTCCCGCGTCTCCAGGCATGATGCCGAACCGTTGTCGCACGACGCGCGCAGGGACTGCACCAGCGCACGCCAGAGCTGCCGCCACGTGGGCGCGCCCGCGCCCCGCTCCTGCTGCTGCTGCTGCTGCTGCTGCTGCTGCTCCTGCTGCTCCTCCTCCTCCTCCTCCTCCTCCTCCTCCTCCACTCCTCCTCCTCCTCTCCTCCTCCTCCTCCTCCCTCTCCTCCTCCTCCTCCTCCTCCTCCTCTCCTCCTCCTCCTCCTCCTCCTCCTCCTCCTCCTCCTCCTCCTCCTCCTTCTCCCTCTCCTCCTCGTTCTCCTCCTCCTCCCCCCCCCCTCCTCCTCCTCCTTCTCCTCCTCCTCCTCCCTCCTCCTCCTCCTCCTCCTCCTCCTCCTCCTCCTCCTCCTCCTCCTCCTCCTCCTCTCCTCCCCCTCGTCCCCATTCTCCTCCTCCGCCTCGTTCTCTCCCCCTCCTCGTTCTCCTCCTCCTTCTCCTCCTCCCTCTCCCCCCCTCCTCATTCTCCTCCTTCTCCTCCTCGTTCTCCTCCTCCTCCCCCCCTCTCCTCCCTCTCCTTCTTCTTCTCTCCTCCCTTGGGCCGTGTTGATGCATCTATGGGCTCAGTCCCCCGGCTGATACCTCGTAGGAGGCACTTTCTCGGATGACCGATCCGATCCGATCCTCTCCTCCCTTCTCCTGCTACTCGTCCTTCTGCTCCCCCCATCTTCCTCCTCCAACTCCTCCAACTCCTCCTCCTCCTCCTCCTTCTCCTCATCCCCCTATCCTCTTTCTCATCCCCCAGTTCCCTTGCTGTAGTTTGCTTCGCGCATCCCGCAGCGGCAGCCACTGCCAGCGGGGTCGCTCTACAGAGGAGGGCTCTTCTTGGTTGCGTGTCACGCCCTCTTTTTTCAGACCTGCCTCTCCGGATGCAGGCCAATCTGGATTCTGGCTTCCTCCACACACCCGGTCTTTCTTCTCATCCCAACACGCCCGGCCTGTGCGTCGGGCTGTGCTCGCGCTCCATGCATGCCGCAAGGCTGAAGCTGTGGCGGCCCATGGGGACCAGCTTACGCCACCACAGCAGCGAGCCACAGTCGCAGCAGCCCTGCGCGCCCCTGACACTCGAGCGTGAGACGCTGCGAAGTGGCTCGCCTCAGGTACAGGTGGGGTGCACTGGCAGATGATGATGATGATGATGATGATGATGATGATGATGATGATGATGATGATGATGATGATGATGATGATGGTGATGGTGATGGTGATGGTGGTGATGATGATGATGGTGATGGTGATGGTGGTGATGATGATGATGATGATGATGGTGATGGTGATGGTGATGGTGATGGTGATTGTGATGGTCATGATGGTGATGATGATGATGATGATGATGATGGTGATGATGATGATGATGATGATGATGATGATGATGCTGATGATGCTGATGATGATGATGCTGCTGAGGATGATGATGCTGCTGAGGATGATGATGCTGATGATGATGATGATGATGATGATGATGATGATGATGATGATGATGATGATGATGATGATGATGATGATGATGATGATGATGATGATGATGATGATGATGATGATGATGATGATGATGATGATGATGATGATGATGATGCTGCTGATGATGCTGATGATGATGCTGCTGATGCTGATGCTGATGATGACGAAGTGGCTCGCCTCAGGCAGTGTCGATTCCACCGCGCCCAGCGACCCTTCACCAGCACAGCGGGCGGCTGCGGGCCCCGCCCTCCTTGGGGCTGGGCCCCGGCGCTGTGGTGCCTGTGCGCCCTCGACGCGGCCGCGCCACCACGCCCCTGTGCTGCGGCCCCTCGGGCGGCGGCTCCCTGAGGGCGAGGAGGAGGAGGAGGAGGAGGAGGAGGAGGAGGAGGAGGAGGAGGAGGAGGAGGAGGAGGAGGGGGAGGGGGGAGGGGGGGGGGGGAGAAGGAGGAGGAGAGGAGGAGGAGGGAGGAGGAGGAGGAGGAGAGGAGGTGGAGGAGGGGGGAGGAGGAGGAGGCGGAGGAGGAGGAGGAGGAGGAGGAGGAGGAGGAGGAGGCACCCCGAGGGAAGATCCTCCTTCTCATCCCCCTACCCCACCTCCTCCCTCCTCTCGGAGGCGGAGAAGGCACCAGTACCATTACCCTTGCCCTCCTGTCGCCTCTCTGGGCCGAGGCCGTCGTCATCACAGCTGGATTCGCCTCGAGATTCTGGTCTTCAGTCGGGCTTGTCCTTCTACAGGGGGAAAATTAAAAAATAGTTCAAAAATAGTCTGGGGACTCTTTTTTTAGTATTTTTTGACCTTTTGGGGGTATTTTTGGGGTATTTTTTATGTATCGTCGAAAATCCCCCTGTTGGGGGACACGCCCAACATAATCCTGGTCAGAACGCACCCCGGAAGAGGTGCGGGGAGTAGCTCTAGGCCTCCTGCCTCCTAGATGGGGTCCGAGTAGACAGGGTCGGAGGATCGTGCCGCATCGCCGGAGGATCGTGCAGCATCGCCGATGCATCGGCGATGCGGCTCGACGTGGAAGCCGATTTTCTCAACGTCGACGTCGCCGGTGCATCGCCGACACATCAGCGATGCATCGGCGATGCGGCGCGATCCTCCGACCCCATCTATTCCGACCCCATCTAGGAGGCCTCTATTGGAATGGCCTCCAGCCTGTGCCGCCGATCTGGTGGCGTTTCTGTTTCTTGCGCTTTTCGTTTTTTCTCTGGAGGAGGAGGAGGAGCAGGATGAGAAGGAGAAGGGGTGAAGAAGAGGATGAGGAAGAGGAGGAGGGAGGAGGAGGAGGAGAAGGAGAAGGAGGAGGAGGAAGAGGTAGGAGGCCTCTATTTTGGTTTCCCCATCATCCTCCCCCCAGCAATCTCCCCTCCCCCCAGGTCCTGAGCGACGTGGACGACACCCTCTACAGCAGCGGCGGCAAGTTCCCCGCAGGCGCCCCCCGCCTGCGACGGCCAAGGGAAGGAGGAGGAGGAGGCGGAGGAGGAGGATGAGGAGGAGGAGGGGAAGGAGGAGGAGGAGGCCGCGTGAGGAGGAGGAGGAGAGGAGGAGGAGGAGGAGGAGGCCGCGTGAGGAGGAGGAGGGAGGAGGAGGAGGAGGAGGAGGAGGGAGGAGGAGGAGGAGGAGGAGGAGGAGGAGGAGGAGGAGGAGGAGGAGGAGGAGGAGGAGGAGGAGCAGGAGGTCGTACTCCTCCCACACTCAGGGCCCATTTCGATCCGATCGATCCGATTCGATGGCGATTTCCGGCCGGCACGATCTAACTCGATTCCGATATCCCGACGGTCCGATGGGGTCCGACGCCTGCATGGCGCTGTTGTGCGTCCTGGCGCGGCCGATCCGACTCGATTCGGACTCCGTGCCGATGCAGCCCGATCCGACGTGCATTTTGATGCAAATCCGACTTCGATATGATGCTGACTGATCCTGTTTTCTTGTCAGAGCCACGGATGATTCTTCCGCCTTCTCTTGGTTCAATATGAGGGCTTGAACGCGCGCCCGTCCTTGTGCTGGCCTGCCGTTCGCAGTTTTTGACGCTTCGCGTATCCCCCGCCCACCCAGAGACGATTCGCAGAGGGCGTGAACATGGCTGCCGAAGAGCGCGTGAGGCCAAGAGGGGAGACACCAGTCAAAGTGAGCTCGGTCAGGAAGGAGCAGCCCAAGAGTAGCTCTCAACAGTGGCCAACTTGGGGCACCTGGATGCCTCTGGGAGCCCTCTGGGGGCCTTCCTGGGGGGCATTTTTTTGTGGCAGCCTCTGATGAATTCTTCGTTGGGCTCGCGGCCCTGTTGGAGCCATCCTGGAGGCCACCGGCGCAAGAAGGTGGATTTAGTAATCCACCTGGTCAGTAATCGCCTCTTGGAGCCCTCTGGGGAGTCTCCTCCTCCTCCTCCTCCTCCACCTCCTCCGGGTCCCCCTGGCGCTCTTGTGGGCTCCTCTTGAGGCCATCTTGGGTCAGCTTGAGGTCAGTGGAGGCCTACTGTTGTCCGTCGCGAGCGAGAGGGCGCGACCGCACATGTGTATGAACAACTTTGTCAGTTGTTGAAGGTTGTGGCCTCCCGGGGGGGTTCTTCGGGAGGCTGCGCGGCCACGTCGGCCATCTTGGGGCGATCTTGGGGCCTCCGTTTAGGCGTGATCCAGGTCATCTTCGCCCATTCTGGGCCATCTTGCGCCATTTTGGAGGCCGTCTCAGATTATCTGGGGCCACCGTGGAGCCGTTTAGGGCCATCGTGGATGCTCTGACCACTCTCGCCGCCCCCCGTCAAGTCTTAGCGGAGGGCTAGGGGGAGGGGTAGACCCCTCCCCGAAGGGGAAGAAGGGGGTTGCAAGAGAGGATGCGTCAATACACCTACGCCTAGAGGGCTGGTGGGATTTTCCTGCAGGCGTCATGGCGGGATGGTGCTGTATGTCGTTGTTGTCCACGCGTGCCTTTGTCCTTATCACGCCCGCGATTTTCTTGGTGGACGTCCTCGTGTGCCTGGCCGTGTTCTGGCTGGGGAGCACCGACGACGAGGAGTCCCACGACGCCGATCGCTACGCTTCCGGCACGCTGGACTCCCTGGTGTGCTGCGCCGTGCGCGTTGTGGCCCTGCCTCTGATGGCGGCCGTCGCCCTCCTCGTGTACAAGCGCACCGCGGCCTCCTCGCCCCTGCGAAGGCTGCAGCAGGCTCAGGCATCCCCTGATCATAGCCCTGAGTTGAGGCCGCAGGGGCCTATCGCGGACCCGACGCTGAGTGTCCCGCTGGCGCGCATGGGTGACTCCGGCAGCTTCGCGAGCTCGTCGACGTCTGCCTCGCTGCCCTCGCTGTTCGAGGCCCAGCGCGACCACGCGATCCTAATGAAGACAGCGGGCCGCCGGAGGACCCTGATCATGGCCTTCGCCTTCGTGGTGGCGACCGGCATTCCGAGGAGGAGGAAACATCGGTACCGCTGCTCGTTCTGGAGAGCCCTCGTCTCCATGGCCGGATTCTCTTTGAAATTCTGGTCAGGACGCACCTCGGGAGAGGTCCGGGAGGTAGCTGTAGGGGAACCTTTTGGTTTCCCCAGGCATGTCCTTCTATAACGGGCTGAAGTGCGTCAGCTTTCACTACGATCCGAAGCTCATCGTGTCGCAGGGCGCCCTGTTTGGACTGATCCTCTTCCTCATCAACGTCGAGTACTTCTGGCTGCTCGAGCTGTTGGACAAGCTGACGGAGGAGCAGGGCGAGATGATTCCCCACTTGCACATGCACCCCCTCTTCTTCGAGCTGGGATTGAAGTGCCACGGGTGTGATGTTTGTCATGAGGCGATGAAGCCTCCTCATTACATTGCCTATCGCTGCCGCACCTGTGACTTCGACCTATGCCCGCGTTGCCACAAGAAGAAGGATGATCCAAATGCTAGAGGCTTCGGCTCCAGAGCAGTGCGACGGGATGGCGAGCAGCTGACGACTTGGTCGTATTTCCGCCGCATCTTGGAACTGACCTTGGACTTCAAGATGACGTCCGCCAGTGCGCTTGTATGCCTCGTCGCTACGCAGAGCATGCAGATTTGGTCTCCGAGCGTTCAGGGATCTATCTTCGATTCCATAGTCAAGTACATGGCTCATCCCGAGCGTGGCAACGACGCTTTCGAGCGTGCGATGCTTGTATACTTGCTGGTGAATGCTCTCCAGGGCCTTTTCGGTGGCTTGAAGGCCTTGGCGCAGGATCTGGTGCTTCGGCAACTGGCATGCAGCGTACGGTTGAAACTGTTCCAGAGCGTCGTTCGAATGGACATATCTTTCTTCGACACGATGCACACTGGCCAGCTGACCTCCCGCCTCACTAACGACGCCAGCCAAATGGTCCAGCCGTTGAACACGCTGATGAACGATCTGATTGCGAACATCATGCTCCTCGTGGGTGGCATGTGCATGGCCTTCTACACGTCCTGGAAGTTGTCCATCCTGGCCCTGACTGTTGTGCCGCCGATCACATACATCTATCGGCGCTACGCCGAGTGGGGCCGGAAGGTGAACCGTTCGATCTATTGCGCGTACGGGGAGGCAAACAGCACGGCCACCGAGGCCATCCACAACATCCGCACTGTGCGCGGCTTCTCAACAGAGCAGTTCGAGGCGGAGAAGTACGGGGAGAGCATTAGCACAGCGCTGGTGCACGGAGTGCGCAACGCCTACGTGGGGGCCTCCGTAACTGCGTTCTCGACGTATCTCAACTTGGGCACCGCAGTCGTCATCCTTTGGTACGGTGGTTCGCTCGTGTGCAGCTCGATGGGCAAGACAATGAGCATAGGGAGTCTCATCACCTTCCAGCTCTACTGGAACATGATGAACAACGCCTTCATATCCTTGGGGAACGTCTTCAACGACCTTATCCGCTCATCCTCTGCCGCCGAGCGCGTCATCTCCCTCATCGATGCGCGGCCCGAGGTCGACCCGGACGAGGGCGAGCAGCTGCAGCGGCAGGACGTGCAGGTCCCAGCCTCCCAGATGGGGTCCTAGTAGGCGGGGTCGGGGGATCTCGCCGCTTCGCCAATGCATCGGCGATGCATCGGTGATGTATTGGTAATGCGGCGCGATCGTCCCACCCCACCTACCAGCACCCCATGTGGGAGGCCCCTTGCAGGGCCATCTGCGGCTGCAGAAAGTTGAGTTCCGCTACAAGACGAGGCCAGAAAACCTCGTCCTCAAGGGCATCGACATGGACATGGCTCCTGGCACCACCACCGCACTGGTCGGCAAGAGCGGCGGCGGCAAGAGTACACTGGTCCACCTGCTCATGCGCTTCTACGAGCCCACCGAGGGCCGCATCAGCCTCGACGGCAAGGACATGCGCAGCCTCTCGTCACGCTGCGTGCGCTCGTTCTGCGGGTTCGTGGCCCAGGACACGCAGCTCTTCGCGAAGTCCATCGAGTCGAACCTGGCCTACGGCCTCAACCGCGACTACAGCCACGAGGAGGTGGTCGCGGCGTGCAGGGCGGCCAACGCTCACGACTTCATCCTGGAGACCGAGGAGGGGTACGAGACCCGCGTGGGGGAGCGCGGCATGCTGCTCTCTGGGGGCCAGCGCCAGCGCCTCGCGATCGCCCGGTGCTTCCTGCGCCGCCCACGGCTGCTCTTCCTGGACGAGGCCACCAGCGCCCTGGACTCGGAGAACGAGTCCCTGGTGCAGGAGGCCCTCGACAAGCTCATCGCCGAGACGGGCTGCACCGTGGTGCTGATTGCACACCGGCTGTCCACAGTGATCAACGCCAACCAGATCGCCGTCGTGCACAAGGGAGCCATCTTCGAGCGCGGCACCCACGACGAGCTCGTCACCAAAGGGGGCGTCTATGCGCAGCTCGTGCAGAGGCAGATGTCCCGAGACGCGAGCACGGTGATGGGCGACAAGGCCAAGGGGAAAGATGCCCCTGCAGCAGGGGGAGCTGGAAAGAAGGCCATGCAGACGGAGATCGATGAGCTCATCGCTGAAATGGAGGACAGCTCAGGAGCGCTGAACCCTGCCTCGGAGGGCGCCTGAGGCATGAGTGAGCCCAGAGGCTATTTCCTCTCGCTCTTCCTCCCCCTTGTGCTGGTTCTGTGATGTACGTCGGAACGGGATTAGCTTCAATTGCTATTGGTCGACCCCAGCTTTTGCATTTCTTCCGCCTCAGCGGGTTTCCAGTGGGGACCCGGGGCACACAGCATGGACCTACAGCGGCTGCGTGTTGATCGATCCAACGGTGTGGAACATAAATAGCATGCTTGCGATGCCAACATAACATTTGCACCTATCTTCGCAAGGCCAATCAATCGTGGGCCCATGATCAGTGTATGCGCTTTCCTGGTTTGGCCACGAGAGGGCGTCTACCCAGATATCTGACGTGACGATTACTTCGGGACGTGGCCTCACGAAGGTCTGGACTCCTTCTCTGGAATTGTTGTTCCTCCTGAGTTGCTTTTTGGCAGTCCTGGGGCCTGAAAACGGGCCTGGCAGAGGCCGAACGCGCTGAACAAGCTCACGTCGCGATTGATTCGTGACGCCGAGAGGTCCAGCCATACAGTCACGACGCCCAATCAAAACGCCCAGGGCTCGGGAGGGGCGCTGGTTTTCTCGGCGTCGCTCGGACGTGTGCACGTGTTCCTCGACGAGGGCCATCGAGGAGCATTTTGGACCATCCTGCGGACAAACTGCGCGCGCGGAGCCGACCAGTGCATCGGGGAAGGGACGACGTCCGAGCGATGGCGGGTCTTCCGGCCCTGCCTTATGCAGGGCAGGGTTGGGGGCACCCCTGCGTGCCCGAGAGGCCGGCCGCGGGCGGCAGCTCGGGGACTTCGCACCGACCCCGTGCCCGGGTGGCCCCTCGTGGCCGAGAAGCGGGCTGTGGCCAGAGAGGAGCCGAGGCGGTTCCCACTCGGCGCTCCCGGCAGCACGATGGCTTCGCGCCGACCCCGTGCAGGAGGAGGAGGAGGAGGAGGAGGAGGAGGAGGAGGAGGAGGAGGAGGAGGAGGAGGAGGAGCGGGGGGTGGGCCAGGCAAGGATCGGCGCGGGGCGCACATGGCCGGCGCCCTCCCAGCACAGACCCCTGCGCCCCGCCGATCCTCTCCGCTTTCGTGGCTCGTCTTCCACCCAGCTTGGCTATTATTATTGTTCTTCTTCCTCTTATCATTCTTACTAGTATGATTCGTATTATTATTAATGATAGCATGTATATGGTTGTTTTTGTTATTTTTTTTGTGTGTACCATTTTTAGTCTTGTCTTGTTGGTATGCTTAACCGTATGGTGTTTTTTTTAGCATGTCTATTATTAGTAATAGCGCTGTCATTGTGATCATTACTGTTATGCTTAGTATCATCATTGCTAGTTCCATTATTATTCGCGTTATTAATACGGATAGTATTGTGCTTGGTATCATTGTCACTCTCGCTGCTACTATCTTTATCATAAGGATGATCAGTATCATTATCATCAGCAATATCCGTATCAGTATAATTCTCATTACCATCATCAGTATCATGCTGGTCATCCTTCTACTTCGCCTTCTCATTCTTATTATTGTTCGTGCTCTTCTCCCCTGCTGCCCTACTTTTACTTCCTACTGACTTGCCTTCCTCCCCTGCGTCTTCCTCTCTCCCTGCTTCCCTCCTCCCCCCCTCCCCCTATCTCCCCCCTCCTCCTTCTGCTCCCCTCCTCCTCCTCCTCCTCCTCCAGCCATTCTCCTCTTCCGTCTTGGAGGGACACCAAGATGGCCCCGCACAGCCTCTGGTGGGGGATCGCCTATTTTCCGCCCCAGGTATTCAGAGGCGGCTTGCTGCATACTGCCAGCATGTTACCAGCTTGGGTGGAGCGAACCGGCCGAGTCGTCCATCAAACTGTCTTTGCCGAGGAGGAGTGGCAGAGAGAGGCGCCGATCCTTTCGAATCGGCCTTCAGCTGGTGCAGAAAACAATGGGGGAGCTGATTCCGTCGAACCAGCGGGTCAGGGGCTGACTTGAACATGCTTGGCAGTGGTCCGTCGCGGGGAGGGTGAATGCGCGGAGCAGGAGGAGGAGGAGGAGGAGGAGGAGGAGGAGGAGGAGGAGGAGGAGGAGGAGGAGGAGGAGGAGGAGGAGGAGGAGGAGGAGGAGCGGGGGGTGGGCCAGGCAAGGATCGGCGCGGGGCGCACGTGGCCGGCGCCCTCCCAGCACAGACCCCTGCGCCCCGCCGATCCTCTCCGCTCTCGTGGCTCGTCTTCCACCCAGCTTGGCTATTATTATTGTTATGTTTCTTCTTCTTCTTCTCATTCTTACTATTATGATTCGTATTATTATTAATGATAGCATGTATATGGTTGTTCTTGTTGTTTTTTATGTGTACCATTTTTTAGTCTTGTCTTGTTGGTATGCTTAACCGTATGGTGTTTTTTTTAGCATGTCTATTATTAGTATTAGCGTTGTAATTGTGAACATTACTGTTATGCTTAGTATCATCATTGCTAGTTCCATTATTATTCGCGTTATTAATACGGATAGTATTGTGCTTGGCATCATTGTCATTCTCGCTGCTACTATCTTTATCATAATGATGATCGGTATCATTATCATTAGCAATATCCGTATCAGTATAATTCTCATTACCATCATCATTATCATGCTGGTCATCATTATACTTCGCCTTCTCATTCTTATTATTGTTCGTGCTCTTCTCCCCTGCTGCCCTACTTTTACTTCCTACTGACTTGCCTTCCTCCCCTGCGTCTTCCTCTCTCCCTGCTTCCCTCCTCCCCCCCTCCCCCTATCTCCCCCCTCCTCCTTCTGCTCCCCTCCTCCTCCTCCTCCTCCTCCAGCCATTCTCCTCTTCCGTCTTGGAGGGACACCAAGATGGCCCCGCACAGCCTCTGGTGGGGGATCGCCTATTTTTCCGCCCCAGGTATTCAGAGGCGGCTTGCTGCATACTGCCAGCATGTTACCAGCTTGGGTGGAGCGAACCGGCCGAGTCGTCCATCAAACTGTCTTTGCCGAGGGGGAGTGGCAGAGAGAGGCGCCGATCCTTTCGAATCGGCCTTCAGCTGGTGCAGAAAACAATGGGGGAGCTGATTCCGTCGAACCAGCGGGTCAGGGGCTGACTTGAACATGCTTGGCAGTGGTCCGTCGCGGGGAGGGTGAATGCGCGGAGCAGGAGGAGGAGGAGGAGGAGGAGGAGGAGGAGGAGGAGGAGGAGGAGGAGGGGAGGAGGAGAGGAGGAGGAGGAGGAGGAGGAGGAGGAGGAGGAGGAGGAGGAGGAGGAGGAGGAGGAGGAGAGGAGGACCCCCCCTTTCTCCTCCTCGCCACGCGCCGTCCCTGCCCCGTCGTGGCCGCAGGCTGCGACGACCGGTTCCCTAAGCACGCGATCTATCCGGGCTGCCTGAGCCTGTTTCGGACCCGCCGCGCCCTGGCCGCTTCCGCGCAGCGGAGGCAGAGGAATCAGAATCGGCCGCGCGCAGAGGAGGGCAGGGGGGAGGGGGGGGGGGAAGCTTCATGAGAGGAGGCACCCCCTGCTCCCGAGGAGCCTTCCCCCCTGCCCCTACCCCCTCTGCGCGCCGCCAGGAGGGGTCGGAGGAGTCAGAGGATGAGGAGGCGGAGGAGGAGGACGAGCAGGGGGAGGGAAAGGAGCGAGGGCGTGGGGGGCCGCCAGCGCCAGAGGAGCCAGATCGGCCGCCCATGCTCTTGCGGTCCCGGCCGCAGGATCCTGGACCGCACGCACTCCACTGGGCTGCCCTCCTGCAACCTGGTCTTCCTCTCGGCGAGGCCGCACGTGTTCAAGGACCGCTCTCGCGGGCGCCGTCGCTATGCGCTGGCCGCGGGGCGGGGCCCTCCTCCTCCTCCTCCTCCTCCTCCTCCTCCTCCACCTCCTCCTCCTCCTCCTCCTCCTCAAGCGCGGACGACGGCAGCATGGGGGGCAGCCAAAGCGGGGACGACGATATCCGCAGCTTCCTGCACAGTCTGGACAGCGAGGCCGTAGAGGAACAGAACAGGGCAGCCACCCAACCACGACAATACGAGCACAACAACACGAACGACCTACGATGGATCCGGGCCGCTTGCTGCACAGAGTGGTGGGCATCCTGTGAGCTGGCAAACGTTTCACAAGCCTGAATATTTTAGTGATATTCCTTGTCGAGGCCAAGGCCTCCACGCCATGCCCTAATGGGCACGGGCGGGTTCCCCAGAGGAGCGCTTCGCTTCGCTTCGCTTCCTCTTCCTCCTCCTGCGCATCATCATTAACATCATAATGATCAGCATCATCACGATCACCATCACCACCATCATCACCATCACCATCACCATAATCATCATCATCATCACCATCATCATCATCATCATCATCATCATCATCAATACCGTCATTATCATCGCCACCATCACAATCACTACCACCACCATCACCATCATCATCATCATCACCAACATCATCATCATCGTCATAATCATCATCATCATCGTCCACATCCATCACCATCACCGTCATCATTAGCATCAACATCACAATCATCATCAGCATCAGCATCATCATCATCATCATCACCGTCATCATCATCACCACAAGCATCATCATTCTCGTCATCCTCGCCTTCCTCCACCTCACCACCACCTCCGTAGCCATTTTGGCTCAAGCCATCTTGGCTCAAGGTCGAACCGTGCCGCCTCGCGGTTGAACCTTGGACATAGCCAAGGGGCGGGGCCCGAGCCGCGCTTCAGGGGTCGACAGGCGACCCCGCAGGCCTCTTTCGGCACCACCTCACATCTCTTTATCCCGCCATTCGCGGCGACCCCGCAGTCAAGTTTCCAGCCATGGCCGAGATCGCCATGAAGAAGATGCTGCAGGAACTCATGGAAGCGCAGACGGCCACCCTCCGCGCCGAGATCCAGACATCGACTGGAGGGATCCAAGGACAACTCACTGCCCAGGGTGCCGAGCTCGCAGCGCTCCGAGAACAAGTCTCTCGGCAGGAAGATCGGCTTCAAAAACTCGAGTCGGTGCGCAGTTCCACGCCAAGTACGGCCTCAGGTGGCTCATCAATTCGTTCTTTCTCACAGTCTGGGACGAAAAGTAGACGGGTTGACACATCTGCCATCGACCTAACCAACGATTTCGAGCAGGGTGATCTGAGGATCAAATATGTTGGAACTTTCCCGCGCCCACTGCTGCTCAAGACCCGTCAATCACATTTTGAACAGTTGAAAGCCAGATCCCCCAAGGAGTTAGGCGATGAGATTGCTGTCGAGGTCCAGTCCCATGGCATTTCGCAGGTATACAAACTTAAGTTCAAGACAGAGGACTCAGCCACTGAATTCCAGCGAAAGGCGAACATGGTTGGCATCTCTTGGCAAGACTTGCGCGATCAAAGTGTCCATCCTCTTCGTATGCGGGGAGATCTTCCTCTCCGCGTCCGCCAGAGGAAGCGGGCCTTCTCTAGCATCTACGTTTCCGTCAAACAGCTCGTGATGAAGAGCCCGTTGTGGGGCGCCACGTGCAAGCTCGGGGCCAACGGCCACAAGGGTGTATTGCAGGTCATATCCGACTCCGACGTCTACGAGCTCGTGTCCGCGAAGCAGGGCTCTGGATACCAGTTCACATTCGAACCGAATCAGGCCTCGTTGACGACCTGGGGCATCACCCCGACCACATCCAAGAGGTGCTTGATGACTTGCGAGGGTGTTTTTTTTGCAGGCCGACGCTCCAGCCAGGAGCGAATCTTTTGAGGGTATTGACTTTGACGTCTCTCTGGTGGGGGATGAGCGCGGGGGGCGCTGCTCGTCCTCCCCGCATGCTGCCGCGCCGTCGCTGCCGCTGCAGATCTCCCAAGCCTTCAGTGAATTTGGCGAGCCTTTGTTGGCTCCCGCCCCTTCTCCTTCCTCTGGGCCCCCCCCCCATGCCCTGTCGCCGAATTCGGGGGGGGGGGGGGGGGGGGGCGTCTAGCTTTCAGTCCTCCTCCTCCCAACCCTACTTCCCGAAAGACCCCTTCAAGATCACCACTTGGAACTCTCAGGCGCTGATTGGTTCTGCTTATTCTAACCAGCATCGCATTCGACGCAAATTTCATATCATACATTCTCTCCCCCAACACAACGACATACTAGCAGTGCAAGAGACCCGCGGCACCGAGGGTGACCTCCTCCCCCTCAAGCGGGACTTTAAGCAGCACTCCATCTTCGGTTCGTTCGCGCCAACCGCGAATGCTGGAGGTCTTCTCATCTTTGTCTCTCTGCGGCTGCAGCGACAATTCAGTGAATATGTATTTCGCGAACTTGCGCCTGGCCGTGTTGCCCTTCTCCAGCTCTCAGGACCCCGGGGGACCTTAAGCATAGTCAATGTTCACATTGCCCCCGACCTTCCCGAACCCGGGATCCGAGCCCAGTTCGGCTCTACTCGTCGTGCCCTCCCCTCGCCCGCTTCCTCTTCTCCTTTCATCCTCGGTGGCTTCAACTGTCTCGAGCTGGGGGGGGGGGGGGGGGTAGGTACTATGCTTCTAGTGGGGTTGAGCGTTTCTCTCCGTCCAGGCTCGCAGGGGCCTTCAGGATTATCTTTGGCGAGTTCGCAGAGCTCGAGCAGGACTCCTTCGCCCGTCGGCGCATTGCGACTTCCCCTTCCTCCTCTGCCTCGCATGCCCGCCTGGGCCGCGTCTTTGCGAATATTCCCACCGCCGGCCTCCTCGACCACAACCCCCTCAGTTTTACTCAGTGGAATGTCGCCGACTATTCTTTCCCCTCTGACCACGTCCCTGTCTATCTCCCCCTCGAACCTTGGAAGCCGAATGGTGAAGTTTTCCTGCCGGCATGGGTATTTAAGCGCCAGTCCTACGCCAGCATCTTTGAAGAGCTCGCCAATGGGCAAGAGTTTAGCTCCGACCCCACCGTGCGTCTACTCGAGGTCAAAGAGTGCATGGTCGCAGCAGGGCAACAATGCAAACGAGAGATGTATCGTCCCGTGGCCGCCGCTCGGCAAGACGAGATCGCATGTTGTCGCCGCCTTGCCAGATCCCATCGTGGGCGTATCCAGCGTGGCATCCAACTGGCCCTTCGGGCTCGCCCTGTCCTGAGAGAATTTTACGACCCCGAGCTTTTCTTATTTACCCATTGGTCTGGATTCCACATTCACCTGAGTCAAATGATGAGGGCTGAGCTTGAGGAGCAAGAACGCGACCTTCTGGAAGCAGATCGGTTGCCAACCAACTCTGCAGATTATCATCTGCACCGCATTCGGCGTCTCGCGCGTGCCTGGAGGGCCAGTCAGCGCACTGTAGCTTTGAAGGGTGTCATCGGTGCAGACGGCAGTGAGTTCGCCGAGCCCAATACCTGTGCCAAGATGCTCGCTGACCACTGGAGTGCAGTATTCGCACGTGGACATCAGTGTCCAGGAGCTGGGGCTGAATTTCTCCAGGACCTTCCCTCCCTCCCTTCGGGCCCCCACCAATTCGCCAACAGCACCCTCCAAAGGTTCCCCTGGGCCCTCACGCTTGACCAATTTCTCGACCTCCTGCACAGGGAAAAAGATTCAGCCCCAGGACCCGACGGCTTGCGCTGCAGCGCCTGGAGGGCCGCTGGACCTGTGGCACAGGAAGCAGTCTACGACGTTTATCTCCACCTCCTCGCGGGGAACCCGATGAGCTCGGATTTCAATGCAGCCGAGCTCGCCCTCTTGCCGAAAGGGGACCTCGGGGGCTCGGATCACGTCTACAAAACCGTCGAAGACACGAGACCGATCGCGCTATCGAATACCGACAATAAACTGATCAGCTGTCTTATCGCCTCCCCAATGTCGGAGGTCGCCCGTGACCGTCTTCATGAAACTCATCGTGGATTTATCGAGGGTCGTCGAATTATCGATAACGTTCTCGAGGTCGATTTCAATCTTGCTCACTGGTATGCCGTATGTGGAGAGAGGCGAGCTGGAGCTTGCTTCTGTGATTTTCGCGCCGCCTTCCCGTCTGTGCACCACTCTTGGGTCTTCAGGGTTCTGAGGGCGTGCAACTTTCCCGCATTCATGATCACAGCCATCGCATTACTTTATGCCAATATGCATTGTATCATCTCCTTTCGAGGTTCTGACCGGCGTCAAGCAGGGCTGCCCGCTCTCTGGTGTTTTATTTGCATTTGCGCTCGACCCGCTCCTGAGACAGTTGCACCGGCCCCCCATCGAGGCCCCTAAGGGGGTCGCAGCTTTTGCCGACGACCTTGGCCTCACCTCCGCTGATATTTATGCCGCTCTCCCTGCCGTCGCTCGTCAGATATGTCTCTTTGGGAATGGTGCTGGGCTTGCTGTAAATCTCAAGAAGTGTGTCACCGTTCTCCTGGATCCTGGCAGCGCTGAATCAGCTAGAGATGAATTCAAAAGAATGGGGATTCGTGTCGACCAATTCAAAATTCAACAGCATGGGAAGTATCTTGGGTTCTATCTTGGGTGGGACGCTCCCAGCCTATTCCTGGAATCCTGTCGCCCATAAGCTTGCCCAGGGGTCCCTCGCCATCAAAAAAATGGGGCTTGGCATGGCTAGCAGTGTCGCCGCTCATAATGTGTATGCTCTATCCGTTACTGGTGATATATCTCAAGGCTTCCGCCCGACCCCCCAGATCCTGCGCGCTGAAAGAGAAGCTCTGCAAGTTTATACGTGTGCTCCGAGACACTCTTTTCCGCAGGCGATCTTCTCACGGTTCAAGGACATAGGCTTCAAAGTGCAGGCGGGCGACCTTCGTATTCGTAGCCTTGCTGCGCGTCTTCGAGCAGCTATCAATTCTGACCTCTTTCCTCGGCTTGTCTCTCAACTTCAAGACACCCTTGAAGGTGATGGGTATTGTATTGCTTTTCGGTGGCCCCCTTATCTGAAGGACTCCCTCTTCTGGCAACTGTATCAAGATTTCCTGGGCTCGAGGTGCATTCAGAGGCTCCCCGAAGACATCCAGAAGACAACTGTCCAAAACAAACTGGTCCAGCTGATCACTCCCGACTTCCACTCCGAGCCCATTTCTGGTATTATCGCCCCAAGACTCAGAAAATGGGTACCCTCTTTAACTGGAGCCGAGATTGACACCTCATTCAGAGTCTTGCTGCAACGCAGCAGTATTGTGCCGCCCTTCGTCTTTGTTGCTCTGCTGAAATCGTGTTTCAACAGTTGGAACGCCACGAGGCGCTTTCGTCAAGGCGCCCAAGGCTGTAAGTTCGGTTGTGCATGTGTTGGCGGAGACGATCTGCTTCACTACGTGGTACGCCCCATCGTTCAGCCTCTTCTTGTCTAGCTTCTACCTGCTCTTCCAGCGCACTGGGGTCATGATCCACTGGGCGTCTTCCTCCCTCATCTCCCCCCTCCCGCGAATGATGCGGCTCTCCCATCCTGTCTCATTGCTCTAGATTGCCTCCACTCTGCTTTTCAGGCTCTGCGCACCCGCCCTGTCCCCTCTGCTGTACTCTCCCGTCAGACGGTTAAGGCGCGTCTCAAGGTAATTGTGCGGAGGTCCCCTCAATTGCAGGGGCTGCTCCGCTAGTCGTTCGTGGAGCCAGGGCGCGCCCCCCCCCCCCCCGGGGGGGGGGCCCGCCTCACCAACACCACCATCATCATCATTATCAGATTCATCATCATCAGCATTCCCATCATCACCACCATCCTCATCATCATTCTCAGCATCAGCAGCGGCGCCATCACCAGCAGCAAACTCATCATCCTCCTGATCAGTTTCGCCATTCCCATGACCATCACCACCACCACCACTATCATCATCATCATCATCACCGTCTTCATCCTTGTTATCCTCGCTATCACCATCATCGCCAGCATAGTCACCATTACCATCATCATTACCCTCATCATCACAATCATCACAATCATCGCCATCGCCATCCTCGTCATGATCATTAGCAACATTGTCGCCATCACCTTCCTTGCATTCACCATCACCATCACACTCATCATCACCATCACCACCATCATTCTCATCATCACCATCATCGCCACTATCACCATCATCACCACCATCTTCATCATCATCATCATCAATATCGTCATGATCATCAGCATCATCATCAACATCATATTAAGCATCATCATCAGCATCAGCATCATCATCATCATCCTCGCCACCCTCTTCCTCAGCGTCATCATGTTCGTAAACACCATCGCCATCACCATCGCCATCACCATCGGCATCGCCATCACCGCCACCCTCGGCAGCGGCACCACCGTGGTCATCCAGGGCCCCCGAGGTCTCGACCCCTCTTTTCTCCAACCGACCTCTGGCGGCCCGGCCAGACACGCCGAGGTGCGTCCTAAGTGCCCAGGTCGATGTAACGCCAGACGGATCGTGGGGGGCCAGACATCGGTAGGGCAGCGTGAGCGAAGGAGGGAGGGAGGGAGGGAGGGAGGGAGGGAGGGAGGGAGGAGGAGGAGGAGGAGTAGGAGGAGGAGGAGGAGGAGGAGGAGGAGGAGGAGGAGGAGGAGGAGGAGGAGGAGGAGGAGGAGGAGGAGGAGGAGAGGAGGAGGAGGAGGAGGCGGAGGACCAGTGGAGACCCCAGAGTCATCAACGATGTTGGAATGAACCCTCCCTCCAAGCTCCCTCTGCATAGGCCCCTGCGACGGCCCATTTCCATTGAGGGAACTGCCTCGTTGGAAGACAAACGTTTGACGATCCTGAAGCGTGCCAAAACAGTGTTCCCAGGATTTCAACGCCACGTACCAACCTGACTGCTGCGTCTTGACGATCCAGAATTTTGCCAGAACGCGATTTTCGGGCCTTCAACGCAGCGGATCAACATATGTGTTGCGCCCGCATAACCCTGAAACTTTCCAAAACAAAATTTCTGGAGCGTTGATCCTGGTAATCCGTGGCACTCTTACAATGTTTGAAGACGAGTGTGCGCGGCGCTGAGGCGTGAGCCACATTTTGAAAACGACCCGCCCTCAATCCGTGAAGTTTTTTTTTGTGTTTTAAACGAATGTGCGCGGCGCTGAGGCGAGAGCCACATTTTGAAACGGAACCGCCCTCAACCCGTAAAGTTCTTGCAGATTTTGAAGACGAATGTGCGCGGCGCTGGGGCGTGAGCCACATTTTGAAAACGACCCGCCCTCAATCCGTGAAGCTCTTGCACATGTTCAGACGAATGTGCGCGGCGCTAGGGCGTGAACCACATTTTGAAAACGACCCGCCCTCAATCCGTGAAGCTCTTGCAAAGGTTTAAAACGAATGCGCGCGGCGCTAAGGCGAGAGCCACATTTTGAAAACCACCCGCCCTTCCTCCGTGAAACTCCTTGCAGATTTTGAAGACGAACGTGCGCGGCGCTGAGGCGTGAGCCACATTTCGAAAACGACCCGCTTTCAATCCGCGAAGCTCCTTGCAAATGTTTACAACGACTGTGCGCGGCGCTAAGGCGAGAGCAACATTTGGAAGGCGACCCGCCCTCCATCAGTGAAGCTGTTGCCACTGTTTAAGATTCGCAGTCATAAGTGGTGAGGAAGTCTCAGGCGAGGCCCGCCCTAAAAACTGGCCTCGTTGTGCAACAGGGAGGACTTATCTATGAGGAGAAGGAAAGGAGGAGGAGGAGGAGGAGGAGGAGGAGGAGGAGGAGGAGGAGGAGGAGGAGGAGGGAGGAGGAGGAGGAGGAGGAGGAGGAGGAGGAGGAGGAGGAGGAGGAGGAGGAGAAGGAAGGAGGGGGGAGGAGGAGGAGGAGGAGGAGGAGGAGGAGGAGGAGGAGGAGGAGGAGAAGAATAATAAGCATAATAATGATAAGACGCAGAAGCATACACATAATAAACATATAGTAGTAAGAAAATAAGAATGCAATTCAGAAGCATAAGGAACTATTGTTCATAATAAAGAAAGCTAATATGAATCATATTATCAAATGCGAATACTAATAATACTATTAATAATAAGAGGAGCAAGAGGAGGAGGAGGAGGAGGAGGAGGAGGAGGAGGAGGAGGAGGAGGAGGAGGAGGAGGAGGAAAAGGAGGAGGAGGAGGAGGAGGAGGAGGAGGAGGAGGAGGAGGAGGATCGAGGCAGCAGTGTAGAATCGCAAGTGGCTTGTCGCAATTGTGCGCCGCAGACGTTGCGGCGAAGGTGCAGCTGGCTGCGCGCCCCATGCCCCCTCGTTCTTCGAAGGGGCTTGCTGGCATTTCCAGGGAGACTTGCCAAGCCCAATAGCTACAAGACACGTCAAATATAGTTTGACGGTTTTAGTTTTCGGTGCTTGCGTGGTGGGCGCTACTTGAATGCTGACGTGAGGTATCCGGGCCAGGCGCAGGGGTGTTCGCAATCCAGCAGTAGGTACCCTCACAGCATTGAAAGAACGCGTTTTCTGACAGGTGCCCGAACCATCGGGCGCTTCGATTTCGAACAGTGTTTCAATATGTTTTTGGCGTGGCCTGCAGCAGCAGTCAGCAGAGGTTGAAAGAGCAAGATTGCCGATCACCGAGGGCTCGACGACTCTTCTCCGATCGATCCTTCAGGGTTCAGGCCGGATAGGTGGAGGCAAGGCCTGTGCAGGCCGCTGAGGAGCCACGCGGGTCGAGGCAGGTCCAGGGCTGATCCGGCGAACCTCTGGAGAGGTCGTGGAAGCTCCAGCGCCTTCTTGGGGGCAGCGGAGAGTTTAGCACGCCTCTGGCCCGTTGGCCGGCGAGCTTATAAGGAGGAGGAGGCGGAGGAGGGGGCTGAGGAGGAGAGGGAGGAGGAGGAGGAGGAGGAGGAGGAGGATGAGGAGGAGGAGGAGGAGGAGCAGGAGGAGGAGGGGGAGGAGGAGGAGGAGCAGGAGGAGGAGGGGGAGCAACTAGGAGGAAGCTTCCTATTGCATGGGCGCGTTGCTTGGCGTTGTCTGGCGTTGCCTGGAGGTGCCTGGCGTTGCTTGGCGTTGCCTGGCGTTGCCTGGCGTGGCTTGGCGTTGCCGGGCGCTGCTTAGCATCGGGTGGCGTGGCCTGGCTCGGGGGTGGACAGAACCCCCAACAGTGACACGTCGATTAGTGAAGTGTCCGTTTTCGGTTCTCGAGAGGGCGCCGTGGCCGTTATTTTCCAGGCTTGCGCCCGCCAGGTTTGGGCCTCAGGTCGTTTTCACTAAACCACGTTTTACTAAAGGGGGGTCTGTCCATCCCCAACTGGAGTCATTCTGCACTGCTTGGCATTGGTTGGCGCTGCTCGGCGCTGTTTTGTATTGCTTGGCGTTGATTGGCGCTACTTGTCGTCACCTGGCATTGCCTGGCACTGCTTGAAACTGCCTCGCGGTACTTTGCAGTGTTTGGTTGGCATTGCCTGGCATTGCTTATTCGTGCTTTGCCTTGCTTGGCGTCGCTTGGCATTGCTTTGCATTTATCGATGTTGCTTGGCATGACTTGGCATTGCTTCGCGTTGCTTGGCATTGTTTGGCGTTGCTTCGAAGTGCCTGGCGTTGCCTGGACGCAAGACCAAGCAACCCTGGGAATGCAGTGAGGAAACAAGACCAAACAACCCGAGAAATACGGTAAAGAAACAAGACCAAGCGGCCCCGGGGAAACGTCACAGAAAGGACACAGGACCAAGCATCCCCGGGGAACGCCGGCCGCGGCGCAGGCCTGGGGCCCTGCGGCTCTTCAGAAACGAGCAAGAATCTCTTTGGCAAGCCAAAGTGGGGGGAAGACGACCTGGGACTCCTAGTACTCCTCCTCCTCCTCCTCCTCCTCCTCCTCCTCCTCCTCCTCCACCTCCGCCGCCTCCTCCGCCTCCTCCTCCGCCTCCTCCTCCTCCTCCTCCTCCTCCTCCTAGGCCCAGGGAGAGTGGCGGGACTTCCGGGGGCCCAGGGTCGAACGGACCGAGGCAGATGGGGGCAGAGGGCGGCGCTGGGCGAGGTCCCGGGCACCAGCCAGGGGAGGGCCGGGCCAGGCCCGCCAGCACGCACGACAAGCGCGACCAACCTTCGGTGCAGCCCAGTGCAGCTCCGTCCCGGGTCCCGGCGCTGCTCCCCCCTCGGCGCTCCCCCCCCGCCGCAGCCGGCAGCTCCGAGTGGCCCAGCTTCCTCTCTTCCTGTCGCGCCGGGGCTCCTCCTCCTCCTCCTCCTCCTCCTCCTCCTCCTCCTCCTCGTCCCTCCTCCTCCTCCTCCCCTCTCTCCTCCTCTCCTCCTCCTCCTCCTCCTCCTCCTCCCGTGCGTCGCGGCTGCAACTTGCATGCGGCGTGTCCCCTGTTGCCTCTCCACCGGAGCAGTCGCCCTCTGCCCCGCCGCCCACGCAGAAAAGTGGGCGTCGGCGGGTCGCCGCTCTGTGCGGGAGGGGTTGCCAGGCGCCTCGGGTAAAACGACGCGAAGATCGGGACAAAATCGGATCGGGATGACTCGAAATCTCTGAGAATCGGCGGGTTTGGAGGATGTACTGGGCGCCGCGGCCGCTCTCAGAGCGTTCCGGAACGCTCTGAGAGCGCGTCGGAACGCTCTGCAGCGATTTATCCCGATCCTAGCCCTGTTTTATCGGGTCCACAAGGGATCCCTCGAGCGGGTTCCTGGTGTTCTCGGTGGGCCGTCGCGGGCTCCCCAGGGCGCAGCGCGTGCGCACCCCGGCAGGGCCGCCGCGGCCTCGCCGCGCCCTCCGCGCTCCCTGGGCGCCAGTCTGCTCCCCTGCCGCGGCCACGGCCAGTGATCGGGAGGGGAAAACACACACAGACACAACGAATCGTCGAGTCCCAGGAACACGTGGGAAACTGTGGGAGATGGGGGGGGAAGACAACAGCCCAGAGAGTATGGGTAAACATGGGGAATCCTTTCAATGTTTTGCGTGCATTCGTTTGTGTGTCCCTGGGCCCCTTCAAAAGAGCGACGGTATGGGGACACAGTGAGTGGACACTCCCCCGCTCCCCCAAACTCGAAGTTGGCACGCGCGGGGGAGAGACTGCGGTCGAAGTGCAACTCATCAAACCCACCGCCAACTTTGAACGTTGGGGGGCGGTCGTTGACCGATGAATGTGGCATGCGTGTTCGCTATAATAGTCCAAGGCCTGGATGGGCTGTGAGGGCCGAGCAGGTGGGGTGAGCGCGTGCCCATCCGTGCCCTCAGGACTATGCCGAGGATCGGACGTACCAGCTGTTCAACAAGCTTGTGGAGAAGGGTCAGATGCACTGGCAGCGCCTGCCCGCCACTCTCTTTGGGGATGGAGGAGGAGGAGGATGAGGAGGAGGAGGAGGAGGAGGAGGAGGAGGAGGAGGACGAGGACGAGGAGGAGGAGAAGGAGGAGGAGGAGGAGTGTCCTTGTGGGTGATCAGGGCCCTGCCGGCGCTGGGCTCAACGAGCACATCCACGGTGAGCTTTGACTTCGTGGGCACGGCGGGCTCGCCCCGCGTCGACCAGGCGGCGACCTCCGCGCGCGGGTCGTGCACGGTCGAGCGCCGCGGGTGGCCCTTGAGTCGACCGACAGCGAACGATCTGCGCTATCGGGAAGCCGCTATGGTTCAAGGTTGGCCTGGGTTTGGCCTTTGAACTGTGTCGCCGTTGTCGTGAAAGGGTCCGTTCCTCTTGGCGTCGCAGTGGGCCAGCGCAGTGCCCGCGGGGCAGCGCCGGTCGGTGCCCGAGACCCTGGCGCCGGGGGCGGGAGGCCGGACGGGGGTCATCCCTGCCAAGAAGTCCACCGCTGAACGATCCGCGCGGTGTCAGGAACCAACGCTGGGGTCGTCACGACACGAACCTGCCGCAGCAGACCGAGTGGCAGTGCCACGTTCGCAGAGCGCCTCCCGACGAGCATCGTCGGATGCCAACCGCGGAGTCGGCGAGCACCAGGTGTCGCTCGGCAGCGGGTGCAGGCCAGTCGCCCTGCCTCTGCGGGTAGAGGCAATCTCTGGCCGAGGCGGGCAGAAGCAACATGCAGTTTGCTGCGGTTGGCCGAGGAATCCGAGTCGATGTTCAGAACGTTTTCTTTTGTTTGTTCTCCAGCTTGTCGCAGAAGGGCCGCGATCCCTGTTGACTTGCCTGCCCGTCGGGGGCCCGACGGAGGGTTGGGACAGGGCTGCCGCCTCTCCTCTTGCTCATCGTTCCCTTCCTCGCGCTTCTGGTCCTCCCCTTCCTCCTCTTCTCCCCTCCCCCTCCTTCCTCTCCCTCCGCCTGCCCTCCTCCGTCCTCCCTCGTGGCTTCCCTGTCCTTTCCCCCCTCCCTCATCCTTCCTCCCAGGGAGGCGGAGGAGGGAGGAAGGAAGAGAAGAAGGAGGAGGGACGAAGTGAGGAGTGATGGTGGTGGTAATAGTGAAGATGATACTGACACGGATAATGATATGCTTGTGATGGTAGCGGGTTGTAATGATGTGTCGTCGACGACGACGACAATGATGATTATGTTGATGATGATGATGATGATGATGATGATGATGATGATGATGATGATGATGATGATGATGATGATGATGATGATGATGGCGGTGATGGTGATGATGCCGACTGTGGTGGGGGTAATGATGATACTGATAATGATGATGACGACGATGGTTGGGGTAATGGTGATAATGCTGGCTGTGATGCTCATGGTGATTCTGACGGTGAAACCCAGCGGGGTGGTGTAACAATGGCAACACCTCTAATTGGTGGGAGGGCGATGTCTGCCCGCCTGGGATGGTTTGGATTCATGTGGCGTATGAGAACGATGAGGCAGCATCATACGTAATTTGCAGTGTCCCAGGGGCTGCCGACAGGCGGGGGGGGGTGACGGAGGTGGTACAGTCGTTCCTTCGGTCGACAGGAGACTCTGTGTGGTGCAGTCTACGGGGTGCAAGCTGTGCGTTGGATCCTATGTGGTGCAACTCACTTGCCGAACTTGAAGTTGTCAACTCCACTGCTCGCGCAATCATCCCACCCACCCACCCGCAACTTGGTTTGCAAAACCCATGCGGGACCGAGCACAGATATCGCTCCGGGGTCGTCTCAGAGCCCTCGGGGGCGTCTCAAGAGCGCCCCAAGAAGGCCGGAGAAGCAAGACGGCCGACGACGACGACGACGACGACGACGGCGGCGACGACGACGACGCCGACGTCGACGACGATGAAGACGACGACGCCGACGCCGACGACGACGACGAAGACGACGACGACGTCGCCAACGAAGACGGCGACGAGGGAGGAGGGAGGACGACGACGGCGACAACGACGACAACGACGACAACGACGACAACGTGGGAGGAAGGAGGACGGCGACGACGCGAACGACGAAGAAGGAGGAAGGGCGGCGACGCCGACGACGACAACGACGAGGGAGGAGGGAAGACGACGACGAGACGACGATGACAACGACGACGACGACGACGGTGACGAAATAGGAGAGACGACGACGAGACGCCGACGACGGACGACGACGACGACGAGGGAGGAGGAGGAAGGACGACCACGGCGACAACGACGACGGAAACGACCACGACGCCAACAAGGACGACGACGACGACGAACACGAGGACCGACACAGGACGACGAAGGCGACGACGACGACGACGACGCGGGAGGAGGGAGGACGGCGACGACGACGACGACGACGACGCCGCAAGAGCGCGCGCGCACGCTTTTGTTGAAATTCCAACGCAGCCTTATGTTTTTTGTAGGTTGTTTGGACGCGCGATGTTGAAATCCTTCCGAAACCGATGGGTTTTTAAGGATTTCGGCGTACGCGCGCGACGACGCGCGCGTCTGCACTTCGTCCCTTTCTTTGCAGAGGATTCTCGCGACGGCACACGCGCAAGGGCGTTCGACAGATTTCGACATGCGCGCGCGCGACGCCCGTTTGCTAGCATGTTGTGAAAATCTGGAAAAAACCAATGGTTGTCTTAAGATTCCGCAAGAGCTCGCGCGTAAGCTTTTCTAGCAAATCAGTGTTGCGAAGCCCTGTGTTTTTGTATGTTTTTTGGAAGCTCGATTGCGAAATCCTTCCAGCACCGAAGGTGTTTGAAGGATTTCGGCATGCGCGCGCGACGACGCGCGCGCGTGCACTTCGTCCCGCTTTTTGCAAGGGATTCGTGAACAATGCTATGTTCGAACAAAAAATGTCACCGCATAGTGTTTTTTACAAGGGAGCCTCAGGGGGGGTATACCGGTTGGCCTGGGACATTGTGATTTCAGATTTAGGATGGACATGTGGTCAGAATCATATGTGATTTACATCCCCGAAAGGGGGGCGATAACGCCGGGGGGGGGTCGAGTCTATTCTCTTTTTAGAAAGGAGAACCTATGTGGCTCAATATATGTTGTGCAGCCAATGTGGTGCATTCTATGTCAAGCCATCTATGCGGTGCAATCCGTGTGGTGTGAGCTATGGAATGCAATTTATTTTGTGTAAGCTATGTGGCGCAATATATGTGGTACAATCTATGTGGTACAATGTGTGTGGTGCAATCTATGTGGTGCAATTAATTTCTGCTCGCAGTAAGTTGTCCACCCCACTGCTCGCGCAAGCATCCCACCCACCCACCCGAAACTTGGTTTGCAAAATCTCTTAAGACCGTGATGGTGGGTACCAAATGGCACTTGGCAACTACAGCGACGCCGACGACGACAGCGACAACGACGACGCCGACGCCGCCGACAACGACTACGACGACACCGACGACGTCTCCAACGACTTCGACGACGCCGACAACGACGACGACGACGACGACGACGACACCGACGACGACGACGCCGACGCCGCCGACAATGACGACGATGACAACGACGACGACGATGACGACGCCGACGACGACGACAACGACGAAACCGACGACGACGACGACGTCAACGACGCCGGCGACGACGACGACGACGGCGGCGGCGACGACGACGACGCCGACGTCGACGACGACGAAGACGACGACGACGCCGACGCCGACGACGACGAAGACGACGACGACGTCGCCAACGAAAACGACGACGAGGGAGGAGGGAGGACGACGACGGCGACCGCGACGACAACGACGACAACGACGAGGGAGGAGGGAGGACGGCGACGACGCGAACGACGAAGAAGGATGAAGGACGGCGACGCCGACGACGACAACGACGAGCGAGGAGGGAAGACGACGACGACGACAACGACGACGACGACGACGACGGCGACGAAATAGGAGGGACGACGACGAGACGCCGACGACGGACGACGACGACGACGAGGGAGGAGGAAGGACGACCACGGCGACAACGACGACGGAAACGACCACGACGCCAAAGAGGACGACGACGACGAACACGAGGAAAGACAGAGGACGACGTAGGCGACGACGACGCCGACGCGGGAGGAGGGCGGACGGCGACGACGACGACGACGCCGCAAGAGCGCGCGCGCACGCTTTTGTTGAACATCCGTGTTGCGAAACCTTGTGTTTTTTAGTAGGTTTTTTGGACACACGATGTTGAAATCCTTCCGAAGCCGATGGGTTTTGAAAGATCTCGGCATACGCGCGCGACGACGCGCGCGTCTGCACTTCGTCCCTTTCTTTGCAGAGGATTCTCGCGACGGCACACGCGCAAGGGCGTTCGACAGATTTCGACATGCGCGCGCGCGAAACCCGTTTGGTAGCATGTTGTGAAAATCTTGAAAAGACAATGGTTTCCTTACGATTTCGCAAGAGCTCGCGCGGAAGCTTTTTTAGCAAATCAGTGTTGCGAAACCCTGTGTTTTTGTATGTTTTTTGGAAGCTCGATTGCGAAATCCTTCCGACACCAAAGGTTTTTGAAGGATTTCGGCATGCGCGCGCGACGACGCGCGCGTGTGCACTTCGTGTTATGTTAGAAGAACAGATGTCCCCGCGTATCGGTTTGTACAAGGGAACCTCAGGGTGACCGATACCGGCCCGCCTTGGATAGTGTAACCTCATACTTAGGATGGACATGTGGTCTCATATATGATTTACATACCCGAGGGGGGGACGGACAACGCCCGGGGGGTCGGTAGAGTCTCTACGTGGTGCAAAGCCTCGAGGCTCGCATCGCACATCCAACATTGTGAGCGACACGCGGCGGCGACGGGCGGCGGCGAGCCGGCCAGACTGCCAGCCAGGCCCAGATTGGCGGCGTCGGCGGGCGGCGACGGGTGGCGACGAGCCAGCCCGACCGGCAAGCAGGCCCAATTTTTTAGAAGATCAGCAAGAATCCCTGAGTGCAAGCACTGTTTGGGGAAAAGTGCGTTTTGATTTGAGGCTCTATCAACTTCTAGGACCAGAAGCCTGAACACATGGTACATGTGCACGAATGGAGGGTGGTTCCTTTTCAAGATGGAGCTCTTGCGTGGTACCTCCTCGGTGCTCATGACCCGAGGTGCGAGCTCGTGTCAGAGGTACACAGGTGTGGGTAATTAGTCCTTTTTCTAAATGGGGTTCTCGATGGGCACCTCGTTGAACTGTCTCATTTTTACCTCGGGACTTTCGCTTGACTGGCAGGCGCATGTGGTGCTGGTCTTCTCCAGGGGGCGCTTCCCGAAGTGGAGAGGATAGCATGCTGTGACTACTGAGGAGGGGGCCTGTGACGTGAGGGAAAAGTATCCTTGCAGCATCGTTGATGCATCCTGGGTTTACTCTGGTCCTTCTACTCCTACTCCTCCGTCTCCTCCTCCTCCTCCTCCTCCTCCTCCTCCCTCCTCCTTGGTCGCCGCGCCTGACGTACTGGCCCCCGCGGAGGGCTGCGTGCCTAGGGGGGCGCCGCTCGGCCAGTGCAGTGGTTGCTGCGATCCTTCGAGGAGGGCTCGCGTCGAAAGTCGTCTGGTCTCGGAGGAACCTTCTCAGAGTACAGTCTACAAGCCTCGTCGAAAATAATTTGAAACGCTGTTCAAACTCGAAGCGCTCGATAGTTCGGGCACTTGTCAGAAAACGCGTTCTTCAATGCTGTGAAGGAACTGCCGGATTTCGGACACCCCTGCATCTGGGCCCATGAGGGTGGCTGCCAGGGGGTTTCTCTCAACGCGCGTGCTAGTCTTGGGGGTCGCCCCTCGAGCGGCAAGGGACTCCTGACCCTAGGGGCTGCGCAACACTGGCTGCACCGCGGGGCTGCTCCGTGCGGTCTCCTCCTCCTCCCTCCTCCCTCTTCTCACCCTAGGCCTGCCAGGGGGGGTCACACCCGCAGCCCATGGTGACTTGCCCGGGCAGGCAGGAGGCCTTTCCGACAGGAGGGGTTGCGCAGGGGCGGTCTTTCCCGGGGGGGATCCGCACAGTCGCAGGCACAGGAGGCACGGACATTCTCAGGCGTAGGGGGTGGGAAGGGGTGGTCTCTACCGCGGCCGCTATCCGTGACGGTCGTCCAGGGCACAGCAGGCATGGATATTGGAGAGCGTAGGGGGTGCGCAGGGGGTGTCTCTCCCGCGGGCCGCTATCCGCGGGGATCGTCCAGGGCACAGATGGCATGGCATATTCTTCGACACCGAGGGGGCAGCAGGGGGTGGTTGCCCTCTCGGCTCTCTGCCGTGACGGGTTCGTCCAGGGCACAGCAGTTTTCTTCATGGCGTATGGTCAGCTCAGCACAGCACGCACAGCAGCGGTGCGCAGGGGCTGGTCTCTCACCGCGGCCGCTATCCGTGACGGTCGTCCAGGGCACAGCAGGCATGGCATATTCTCGACAGGGGGTGCGCAGGGGGTGGCGGCCGCTATCCGTGACGGTCGTCCAGGGCATGGCATATTCTCGACACCATAGGGGGTATGGTCTCGCGGCCGCTATCCGTGACGGTCGTCCAGGGCACAGCAGGCATGGCATATTCTCGACACCATAGGGGGTGCGCAAGGGGTGGTCTCTCACCGCGGCCGCTATCCGTGACGGTCGTCCAGGGCACAGCAGGCATGGCATATTCTCGACACCATAGGGGGTGCGCAGGGGGTGGTCTCTCACCGCGGCCGCTATCCGTGACGGTCGTCCAGGGCACAGCAGGCATGGCATATTCTCGACACCATAGGGGGTGCGCAGGGGGTGGTCTCACCGCGGCCGCTATCCGTGACGGTCGTCCAGGGCACAGCAGGCATGGCATATTCTCGACACCATAGGGGGTGCGCAGGGGGTGGTCTCTCACCGCGGCCGCTATCCGTGACGGTCGTCCAGGGCACAGCAGGCATGGCATATTCTCGACACCATAAGGGGGTGCGCAGGGGGTGGTCTCTCACCGCGGCCGCTATCCGTGACGGTCGTCCAGGGCACAGCAGGCATGGCATATTCTCGACACCATAGGGGGTGCGCAGGGGTGGTCTCTCACCGCGGCCGCTATCCGTGACGGTCGTCCAGGGCACAGCAGGCATGGCATATTCTTCTCGACACCATGGGGGTGCTGTAAGGGGGTGCGCAGGGGGTGGTCTCTCACCGCGGCCGCTATCCGTGACGGTCGTCCAGGGCACAGCAGGCATGGCATATTCTCGACAGCGTAGGGGGTGCGCAAGGGGTGGTCTCTTACCGCGGCCACTATCCGTGACGGTCGTCCAGGGCACAGCAAACATGGCATATTCTCGACACCATGGGGGTGCGCAAGGGGTTTTCTCTCACCGCGGCCGCTATCCGTGACGGTCGTCCAGGGCACAGCACGCATGGCATATTCTCGACACCGTAAACGGGGTGCGCAGGGGGTGGTCTCTCACCGCAGCCGCTATCCGTGACGGTCGCCCAGGGCACAGCGGTATCGGCGGGGCAACGGCCACCAACATCATTCTCACATGCTTCACTTCAGCTCTCATCTCTCCAGCCATCATATACGTATGTGGGGTTCCTCGGTAGCGTAATGGAGGCCCCACGCTCGCAGAGGCCTGGGCGAACATGGGGCTCCTAAAACCCCCCCAAAAAAAAAAAAAAAACCATACGAAGGACCCAACCATATGCAGGTGTGAGTACCGCAATTGTGATTCCCTTTTTCGGTGGTGATCCCTATGGGGCAACGAATTGTGCTAGTGGTGTGCCGAAATGAATGGCGTGGTACACACCGCGAACGAAAACGATTGATCTGAGTACGTAGGGAGATTGAGCGCGGGTGAATCTGAGCGTGAGTGCGTCTGACTGTGAATGAATCTGCGGGCGAGCGAGTCTACGCGCATGAATGCGAGTAAGCCAATGCATGGTGCCTTTGTATATGAATGCTAATAGTTTGTGAATGACTGCCTCTAAGTACTCGTGACGCTGGGCGTGGCCGCCGCAAGGAGCTTCCCCGGGACTCCCCGACGGCATCGCCCGCGCGCCGCGACGCCACCGCGAGGATCGCGCCCGCTTCCTCCCCTTCTTTTACTCCCTCTTTGCCCGCGCACTCAAAAGTCCAAGGCTGCGGGCGCAGCGCAGCGCGGAGTCCCAGCGACGCGCGCAGGTCGCCCCGGAGGGGTCCCAGCGACGCGCGCGGGTCGTCCGCTGCGCGCAGCAAAGAGAGATAGCTGGCTGGCTGATAGCGGGCAAGGCTCTTGCCTCTGGGCAGAGCGACGACGGGCGAGGGAGGCGCGGAACTCCGACGGCCTCCGACGGAGGTGTACTGGGTGGGGGAGACGCGTGCGGACTGCGCCACGGGGACCCTCGGTGGAGCTCCCTATGGGGCCACGAAGCGCGTGAAGGGTGTGCCGAAATCGGTGTGCGGGACGCATGCGGGCACACCCACTGGTACCTTCGGTGGAGCTCCCTATGGGGCCACGAAACGTGTGAATGGGTGTACCGGAATGGGTGCGCGGGACGCATGCGGGCACACCCACTGGGACCTTCGGTGGAGCTCCCTATGGGGCCACGAAACGTGTGAGGGGTGGGCCGACATGGGTGTGCGGAACGCATGCGGGCACACTCACTGGGACCTTCGGTGGAGCTCCCTATGGGGCCACGAAACGTGTGAGGGGTGTGCCGAAATGGGTGTGCGGGACGCATGCGGACGGCAGCACTGGACCTTCGGTGGAGCTCCCTATGGGGCCACGAAACGTGTGAGGGGTGTGCCGAAATGGGTGTGCGGGGCGCACGCGGACGGCAGCACTGGGGCCTTCGGTGGAGCTCCCTGTGGGGCCACGAAACGTGTGAGGGGTGTGCCGAAATCGGTGTGCGGGACGCATGCGGACGGCAGCACTGGGGCCTTCGGTGGAGCTCCCTATGGGGCCACGAAACGTGTGAGGGGTGTGCCGAAATGGGTGTGCGGGACGCATGCGGACGGCAGCACTGGGGCCTTCGGTGGAGCTCCCTGTGGGGCCACGAAACGTGTGAGGGGTGTGCCGAAATGGGTGTGCGGGACGCATGCGGACGGCAGCCATGGGGCCTTCGGTGGAGCTCCCTATGGGGCCACGAAACGTGTGAGGGGTGTGCCGAAATGGGTGTGCGGGACGCATGCGGACGGCAGCACTGGGGCCTTCGGTGGAGCTCCCTGTGGGGCCACGAAACGTGTGAGGGGTGTGCCGAAATGGGTGTGCGGGACGCATGCGGACGGCAGCCATGGGGCCTTCGGTGGAGCTCCCTATGGGGCCACGAAACGTGTGAGGGGTGTGCCGAAATGGGTGTGCGGGACGCATGCGGACGGCAGCACTGGGGCCTTCGGTGGAGCTCCCTGTGGGGCCACGAAACGTGTGAGGGGTGTGCCGAAATGGGTGTGCGGGACGCATGCGGACGGCAGCCATGGGGCCTTCGGTGGAGCTCCCTATGGGGCCACGAAACGTGTGAGGGGTGTGCCGAAATGGGTGTGCGGGACGCATGCGGACGGCAGCCATGGGGCCTTCGGTGGAGCTCCCTGTGGGGCCACGAAACGTGTGAGGGGTGTGCCGAAATGGGTGTGCGGGACGCATGCGGACGGCAGCCATGGGGCCTTCGGTGGAGCTCCCTGTGGGGCCACGAAACGTGTGAGGGGTGTGCCGAAATGGGTGTGCGGGACGCATGCGGACGGCAGCCATGGGGCCTTCGGTGGAGCTCCCTATGGGGCCACGAAACGTGTGAGGGGTGTGCCGAAATGGGTGTGCGGGACGCATGCGGACGGCAGCACTGGGGCCTTCGGTGGAGCTCCCTATGGGGCCACGAAACGTGTGAGGGGTGTGCCGAAATGGGTGTGCGGGACGCATGCGGGCGGCAGGAGGAGAGGAGGAGAGGAGAGGAGGAGGAGACGCGGGGCACCGTCTCTTCAAAACGAGGACCCAACACCACAGGATGGTTGGGAACAAAAAACAAAAAAATACACAGTGTTTGGCGCCTTCGATGCAAGGAACTGCTGTTTTGTTTTCTTTCTTTTTTTTTGAGGGGGGGGTCTCATAATCAACGAAACACTGTGTATTTTTGGTTTTTGGTGTGGTTCTGGGTTTTGGAGGCCCCATGCTCGCAGAGGCCTCGGCGAACATGGGGCTCCTAAAACCAAACAAAAACAAAAAAGCTTAAACTACACAGTGGTTCGTTGATCCTCAGACCCAAAACGAGGACCCAACACCACAGGATGGTTTGAAACAAAAGCATGTCCTTGCATCGAGGGCGCGAAACACTGTGTATGTTTCGTGTTTTTTGTTTCTTATTTTGGAAAGCAGAAGGGTGCTGGGGAAGGGGGCGAGAAGGCGAGGAGGATGCTGCTGCTGCGACTGCTGATGATGCTGATGATGCTGATGCTGACTGTGATGATGATGCTGGTGATGGTGATGGTGATGATGATGATGATGATGATGATGATGATGATGATGATGATGATTATGATTATGATTATGATGATGATGGTGATGATGCTGATGATGATACTGATGATGATGATGCTGCTGCTGACGACGATGCTGATGATGATGATGCTGATGATGATGATGATGATGATGGTGATGTGGATGAGGAGGAGGAGGAGAAGGAGGGGGAGGGGGAGGAGGGGGATAGGGAGACGACGGGAGACGGTGAGGCTGAGGAGGAGGAACAGGATGTTGATGATGATGCTGATGATGATGCTGAAGATTATGTTGATGGCGATGCTGATCATGATGCTGATGATGATGATGATGCTGTTGCTGATGATGACGATGATGATGATGCTGATGCTGCTGATGCTGATGCTGATGCTGATGCTGATGCTGATGCTGATGCTGGTGCTGCTGATGATGCTGATGCTGATGCTGATGCTGCTGATGATGATGATGGCGATGCTGATGATGATGATGATGTTGGTGATGCTGATGATTGGGGGGCGCTGGGGGGGGGCGAGCATATATATATATATATATATATATATACTAGAACCATCGCGCGCGCTTCGCGCGCGCTTAGATTCTAGCTGGTCGAATGCTGACCGCATTGAGACAACAAGCCAAGCATGAATAATGAGGTCAACATTCTCTGTTTCCTCCTGCCCCTTCCTCATTCCTCCTCCTCCGCTCTCATCCGCCGGCCGACTGGTGATCTGTTGCCAAGCTATGGGCCAGGACAAATTCAGCGCCGCAGGGCCTTGCACTGTGCTATGGAATGCCATGATACACCATGCTGCGGTATATAAGCGCAATGCCACTATGCCGTATGCAATGCAATAGCATGATATAATCTATAGTGCGCATTGCATGCCATGCCATGCTGTGATGTGAAATGCTATGATAATAGATGGGATGATACGCTGAGCCTTACCATGCGATGTTTCCTACTAAGAACGATGCTACCGCGTTACATGGTATGCACCGACACGACAGACCGTGTTATACAATGCAATGCAATGCAATGCAATGCAATGCAATGCAATGCAATGCAATGCAATGCAATGCAATGCAATGCAATGCAATGCAATGCTATGTTATGAGCTGCTAGGCTAACAAGCAACGACAGTCAGAACAACAACGGGGCTGTGATATTTACATGTTGTCTGCTTACTGTTGCGCAGAATAGTATGGTGCTGTTCGATTAATGTGTACGCATTGGAATGCCATTGTACGCCACGATGTGTCATCAGACAGGAGATGCAATGCAATGCTAGGCAATGTTACGTGGTGACGCGCAGTGCTAGGCTCAGCTAGACACTGCTATGTAATACAATGATCTGGCATGCTGAGCCATACTGTGATATGCACTGACACGGTTAGCTCTATCGTGCTGTGCCGTGACATGTCATCTCATGCAGCGCTGCGATGCCACGATCGGCTAGGCGGTCCTTTGTCATGCATCGGTATGTTTTGGAGGCCTCTTGGGGGCCTTTTGGGGTGCTCTTGGGGCCTCTTTTTGGGCCTTTTTGGGGCCTCGTGGGGCCTCTAGGGGGCCTCTAAAAACATCTTGTGCTCTATTGGGAGCCTCTTGGGGCCTCCTGGAGGCCTCTTGGGGCGGAAGGCTCGAATTTTCGCTTCGTGTTCCCGCTCTTGGGCCCCTCTTGGGGCCGTCTTGGGGCCCTCTTGGGCGATCTTGGGCGCCTCGTGGGCCGTCTTGGAGCGCTCTTGGGCCGTCTTGGGGCTCTCTTGCGCCGTCGTGGCGCCCTCTTTGGGCGCCTCTTGGGCCGTGTTGAGCTGATTTCTGGGGCCTCGTGGGCTGTCTTGGACTGTTCAAAGCACGAAACGGCGAGAACACGAAAAACCGTCAAAACCATAGAAATAACAAACTTGTTTCGCCTCCTGAGTGCCTCATGGGGGTCCTTTTGAGGGCATCTTGGCCGTCTTGAAGCCCTCTCTTGGGCTGTCTTCGAGACATGTTGGACCAATTTTGAAACGCTCTTGTGCGGTCTCGGGCTCTCTTGGAGCGCTCTTGGGCCACCTTGGCGCCCTCTTGGACGTCTCTCGGCCCCCTTCGACGGTTTTTGGCGCCGCCCGCTGGCAGCCCAGGTGGCGGAGCTTCGCCGTGAGCTTGGCCGTGCACGTAGCGTCCCCGTTCCGACGCCCCATTTGCTGGCAGAGCCCAGTGCGACCACGCCCAAGGGTGGCGCTGGTGCGAGTGGACTTCTGCCGAGGAGCGTTGCACTGTTGCGGCCGCCCCCCAGTCCAGCCAGTGGCTCCCTGGTGCAGGCCCCAAGGCCTAACGCGGACGCCGAGGTAGCCGCAGCCAAAGCGGCCGTGATGGCCCTCAGGCGCTTCAGTAGCAAAGCCGACCTCAACGCCGCAGCTGGCGCTTGGTACGACCGCGTGCGCAGTCTTGTCGGTGACTCCACCGATGGCCGCGTTTCGATGCAAACCGTCCTTGCCGCGAATTGTATGTCGACCTCGGACCTCTACGACTGCGTGCAGGCACTGGGGGTGCAGATAGTTGCAACCCCGCGAAAGGCCAACCAGTGCTTGCTCCTACCCCGTGCGCGTTCCCGAATGGGGACCCAGCTCAGCCAGGGCTGGATATCGCGTGGAAGATCGCGCCGGCTTGCAGGCTGACCATCCAGATCGTTGGAATGAAAACTGGGAAGCTAGTGGCCAAGAGCCGGCGCGCCGCTTTTGAATCGCACATAGACGAGCTGTTTCTTGTCCTAGGCGCGCCCATCGACATCAAGTCGGCGGCCTCCCCGGCCCCCCCCCCCCAGCGGGCGGAAGCGCCGGTTTCATTTCCGTTAAGCCGCGTGACTTGCTTGAGGAAAGCGTCAGCGAAGCGCGGCGTCGGCAGGGGACGCCGGCGATCCGCCTGTTGTTTCCCTGCAGGGATCGTTGTGGCGTCTTCCCTTTCCGCTGCCCCCTCCTCTGCCCTTTCGCCCTGCTCCCCGTCGACCTCGCGCCGCGCGGCGTATAAACCATATCGGTTCTGTAAGCGACGCTCCTTGGTTCGGCGGCCTCGGGGCGTGGAGCGGGCGAGGAATGGTGCGCTGCAGGCCGCTATTGTTGTTTTGCTTGCTCCGTTTGGCTTTCTTCCTTTCTGTTTCTGGGGTGTTTTCCTTCCTCTTGCTCTTTCCCGTTCATCCCGTTCCCCCTTTCCTTCTGTCTTTCCTTTTTCTTTTTTTTTGTTTTTTCTCTCTCTCTCTCTCTCTCTCTCTCTCTTTCTGTGTCTGTGTCTGTGTCTGTGTCTCTGTCTCTGTCTCTGTCTCTGTCTGTCTCTCTCTCTCTCTCTCTCTCTTTTTCTTTTTTTCTCTCTCTCTCTCTCTCTCTCTCTCTCTCTCTCTCTCTCGCTCTCCTCATCCCTCCTCTCCTCCGCCCCCCTCGATCTGGCTGTGAAGCGGTGGTGGCGACGGCGACCCGCGACTGTGAGGCAGGAATCCGGCCCTGTCCTGGAGGAGAGACGAGGTCAGCACCCCTTTTCAGTCTGATTGGGAAGGGGTGTCTAAGATGATGTTGAAACAACTACGTGGTTAACTTTTCTCTTTGGCTTTTCCTTTTGTCCTGGTTGTGCACGTCCTAGTGTGAATGTGTGTAGGTTGCCTCCTTGTGTCAATGTTTTCTGCTATTGTCTTTGCGGTGCCAAGTGGAGAATTTCCAATGCCCCGCGCGCCGCAGTTCCTAGTGGCACGAGCCGGCGCTGCGTATGGCTGTCGGCGCCGCCGCGATGGACCCGAGCAGGGAGCACGCGCAAGTGGCGATTCTCGCCATGGAGCCGCTGCGGGGGGAGATCGCGCGCTGGCTCTCCGGACGAGTGAGGCGACTCGAAGCTGCCGCCGCCTTGAGGGACGCAGGCGCGTTGGTTGACATCGCGCCTGCGACCCCGGCAGGGGTTCATCTACAATTATGGGCTCTTGTAGACCCGTTGTGAGCATTCTGTACGGTCCATGATGATTATATACGGCGGGAGGTCGTGCCAGCCTCGGCGACGAAGGCAGCGGGGGCCCCTCCAGTGGCGTCGCCATTTGTGGAGGGAGTTGCGCCTCCTGCAGCCGCCAACACGCATGTTCTCTCGTCGCAGTCTGCGCCGGCCCAGCCCGGGTTAACGATAGCGATCCTCAATCCTGGCCGTAGTGGTTCCCTTCATCTCGGCAGCGATCTTATCTTAGAATGGCGGTCGGGAGCCGTGGCTCACGCATTAAAGGACCAGGGAGTCGACCTATGCATCCTCCCGGGGGCACGGTTCCCTAGTGGTGTGGTTCTGCCCGCGGGCTTTCCGTTTCAATGGAATGGTCCTGGATCGACAGGCTGGGGCACGGTGGGGATCTTCATTCGCCCCAAAATCTGGAACACGCCCTCTTTATCTGTCGTGCATTCTCTCACATGAGCCGCGCTGTTGCTGCCTCCATTGCTGTCAGCGTCCAAGGGATCGGCAATTTGAGGCGTTACTTAGAGAAGCGGGGCTGCAGGCTTTCAACCCCCCTGTTACGACACATGTTTCGGGCACCTGTATAGATTTGTTCCTTGATCCCCGTGGGGGCGCCCTCCCTGTGCGTGTTGTGAGCGAATTTGTAGGCCTGTCTGATCATGGGTTAGTTGTGGTTGCTGTCCCTTGTAGCACTGCTGCGCAGTCGTCAGCGGGAATTGGGCTGGGCGTGTTGCTTAGACCTCTGGTGGAGAATGGGAAACGAGCCTCAGCGAGGTTGCCGACGCACTGGGCGCGCTTGTAGTTGCAGTGGAAACTGCGAAGACTTCTCCATGGCTTCGGCCGCCGTGGTTCGGCGAGCAGGCAACCCGCCTCCAACGTCGCCTGCTCCTTCACGTTGCCGCCTGGTGCCGCGACGCAGTTAAAACTTTAGTTGGTCGCGCCTCCTCGGCCACGCGTATGGTGGGAGTGCCAAGCCAGTCCCGGTGCGCGCCCGCGCGCGTCACCCTCGACCCCTCGGCCTTCCCTACCCACTCGGCCTTCAGAGAGGCGGCTGCCGCGGAACGTCGCAAGGCTGGTCATCGTTACCTTGATTTGCGTGCAATGACTGCGGGCGCGGCCGAGCGCTTCCTGTCTGGTTTCTTCAAGCCGCCCTCAGCTTTCAGCGTCCAGCTGGTGGGCCCAGCCGCAGGGCGCGCCCTCAGCCCCAGCAGCATGATTGACTTTATTCCTGGTGGCCTTTTTGCCAGAACCCAGAACGATTTCCCGCAGAATCTTGAAGACAGGGGCGACCTGGCGCGTGCTGTTTCCACTGTCCGGCAGTCCGGCGCGGGCGCGGGGATCACTTGCCCGCCACTACCGTGCGCCGAACGTGAAGTAGAGGCAGCGCTTGCGTTGCTGAAGCCTGGTAAGCGCACGGTGCCTCTGTGCAACGCGGCGTTGCGAGCCAAGATTGAGGAGGGCTTCCGCTTGACAAGGGCCTTGCTAAATCTCGGCCGTGCGCTCTGTGTCACAGCCCGGCTTTGGCCCCTTAGGCATTTCGCGCCTATCCGCAAGTCTAGGCCGGCATCGGTGCGAAGAGTGTCCTCGTTGCGCCCAATTAGTTTCACTTCCGACGTGGCTTCGGTCCTAGACGCTGCTTGGATCGCGCGTGACGGAGCCAAGATCGAGGCCTACTGCGGGCCCGCTCAGCAAGGGGGGGTCGGGGACCCAGTTTCCCTCGTGTTCGCACTCACTTTGCACGCGCAGTTACGTGGCGCGCAAGATCTACCCACTTGGTTTGCCGTGGCCGACAACAAGTGAGCTTTTGATGTGGCCGCCGTAAATGGTATGCTCGGCGGCGTGTTCAACGCCGGAGTGCAGGGGGCGGACTGGCTACTGTTGGACGACATCCTGGCACAAGACCACCAGGCCGTTGGTCTCCATAACATGCTGTCGCTCGGCACAGCTCAGGGTAGGCGTTTTTCGGCGCACGCTTGCAACGCGCAGCTCAAAGCGTTACCCGGTGAAATAGTGGCCGCGGTGCCAGGGGGCTGCGCCACGGTAGTCCCGCGGTTAGCCCGGAGTGCATTGTTTGCTGCGTGTTTGACTTCTCCTCCTCTAACTGTGGCGGCAATGCCAGACCGTGCGCTTCCAGCGGCGGCAATTCTACGCGAAGTAGGTCGCGCGGCGTGCGTGGAGCCCCCGCCGTGGCCCAATGCCCAGCGAACGCTTGAGGCGTCGCTCCAGTCCAGGCCAGCTCGGCGAAATGGCGCAAGCGTCTTGACTAGATGGCCTAAGACAGGGCTGACCTTCGTGGCCTGCGTCCCGATGTCCTAAGTCCACCCAGTCACCGGTGACTAAAACCGCAAAGAAAAACAGATGGACCAAAAGGCCTGGGGCCACTGCGACAAAAGGCACGAGACGAGACGCGAACGCCGCGGCCCGAGACTCGACAGCAGCGCTTGCCCACCAACCGCGGCAGGACAGGCTTGCAGCCGTGTTGTTGCGAGACGTGCACGAGCGCGACTGGTGCCCCAACTTGCAAGTGCACCGACGGAGCAGCAGCCCCCAACCTCGTCTCCCAGAAGTACCCCCAACCCCACCTACCCCAGCCGACGAGAAACGAAGAGGAAGGAACGGAACGGGGGAACCAATGGGAAGGTGACGACGACGACGACGACGACGACGACGACGACGACGACGACGACGACGACGACGACGGACGTTGTTTTGCCTCACACAAGTCAGCATTGTTCCTCCTTTCTTGCTCCGCGCAAGACCAGAACATGAAGGCGGCAACCGTAAAAAAAAAAAAAAAAACATAACGTACCGCCACGACCTGTTGCGAACGCATGACCACAATAGCACGCCAAGCACCTCCACATGCGCAAGAATAAATAGCATCATGCAACCAAGCATCCAGAAATCGCACACCGCACCGGAACAAGCTGTACGACCAAACTGGGCACCAAGAGTAAGAGCGACATCGGGTGCAGGAGCTAATATCCTCCGCCCCCTCTAACCCTTTCCGCCCGTGTACGTCCTGTTGCGTTTCGAGCAAGAGCGGTGTCTAGCACGAGCGGCCCTCTCGCAATTCCAATGCGAGCTCGCCAGGCAGCGCCACTGCCCTCCCACGTTGCTGTTGGTCATGTGGAACACTCGTGGTCGGAATTTCTCCCTGCCCTGTCCTGGCTCACTGCCCTTACGTGCGATCATGGAGAGGCCGCTGATCGCCAGGATCGCGCGCATGTGCGAGAAATGCCCTTCCCAGTCCATCAAACAACACTGATGTCATTCGGGTTGGACTTTGGGTGTCCCCCGCTGACCGAGCTCATCCAGGTAGATCGTGTCCATACAGGGTTCGTCGTCGTCTCAGTCTGCGTCCGAGTGGTTGTGCGTCTGGCCTCCAGCCTGCTGCCGTCTGAACCTTGCGACTTACTGCCCGCGCGCTGACTTCACGCACCCGTTGCTGCGCCGACATGATTGTGAAACCCACGCGCCATTTGCGGTGGACTCTCTGCGATCAAATGCCCAAGGACGACAACGAAAACAGTAGAAAAAAACAAAAAATGAGAGACCCCCATGCTTGATGGAAAGAATCGCACATGAATCCACCGCGGAATAAGCAAAGCGAGAGAGAGAGAGAGAGGAATAGGAAGGGAAAGGGGAGAGGTACACGGAGGGGGGGGGGGGGCGGACGCAGAGGAGAGTCAGGGAAGGGGACGGGGACGGGGAGGGAGGAGGGGATGTGGAAGAGAATAGGGTGCTGAAGGGAGTCGAGAGAAACAAACAGTGGAAACCGATAGGCAAAAGACACGATCCAGCGCCACCGATCAGATAACGACGACAGCGGCGGTGACCACGTCATGGAAAGAGTACGGACCGCAACGCGCAGCTATCCACTTTGAGTGTGCTCCGAGGCGTCCGATCACTCTTATAAGGGCCAAGGTTGCCCTCGTTGGCCGTGTGCTCCTCTGTCTCTCTCCAGAGTGCGTTCCGTGCTATTGGTTTGGTGATGCCATGGATGGTATTCCCCACGCGACCACGTGCTGCAATACATAAAAGATACAACCCACCTCAATTCAAACACACACACACACATCAGCCTGAACCAAAAGCTCGACGTGGGCAAGACAGAGGAGTTCTCGAAGTGGCTTTGGGGGCGAAACTTGAAGCTTCGTCGGTCGTCGTGGGCATGCCGGATGAAGAAAAGGCAATATTGCGAAAACCTCCAAGACTGAAAAGAAAATCTGATATTCCTGCAGATAGGAAGACTATGCAGCTGTTTAGGGCCGTTGGGGGGCGCTGTCGGGAGGCCGTTCGAGGCTGTCTTAGGGGTGCTTTGGGGGCTGTCTGGGACCCCTCTCGGCGTCCTCCCAAGCCGTCTTGGTGCCGCGTTGCTTTCTGGGGCTGTTTTGGCGTCGCCCTGGACAGTCGCGGACCCGACCGAGAGCCCTCGCGGAGACGCAGTGAACTGTCTTGGAGCGATGCTCGGAGCTTCGTCAGCCATCTTTGAAGCTTCGAGGGCCGTGACACACAGATTAGAAACCTAGAGAGAAAGTATGAATTCTCATACCGAGAACTTTCCGGACGCTCTTTTGGGGCTGCTTGGGCATGTCTTGGGCTGTCTCCACGGGTTCTCTTCGGCCGTCTGGTCCCTCTCGGGACCGCTTCGGTCCTCGTGGCCGTGGTGGGGGGTCGCTTGAGCTCGTCTTAGCGTTCTCTTGGCGCGTGATCGGGGGGCCGTCTCTGGGGCCTCTTGGGCAGTCTTGAAGGAGTCGCATGAGGCTCTCGCACCTCCAGGGGCATCTTGGGGGCACGAAGCGGGTCTCTGGGGCCATCTTTGGGGAACAGGCTCCCAAAGCCCCGCCGCTGTCACCCGCCTGGGCGTGTTGTGGTGCCCTTCTCAAGGTTGTCGGCCATCCTGTGACCTCCTGGACCAGCTTGGGGCGTCTTCGCACACTGTTGGGCCGTCTTGGGGCGATCTTGCTGGCCTCTTGAACTGTTTGGAGCGTAGAAACCCGAAGCAAGGATAACGCTGAAATCATGCAAAAGCATAAAGAGAATAAGTGAATGTCGACTCTCGAAGCCCTCTTGGGACCAACTTGGGCCCTCTTGAACGATTTGGGACCTTTGGTCCGTTCGAGACGCGTCTTGGGCCGTCTGAGACAGATCCAGGCCGTCTTGACGGTGACTCGAAGCCGTCTTGGGCCGCCTTGACGGCCGTCTGATCGCCCGCGGGGATGGTTTGGGGCTCCCCAGAAGCGGGCCCGGCACCCAGCACCCGCACTTGCGGTCAAGGTCGGGGCCGGGGGATCCCGGGCCCAGTTTCCCATTATATGTATAAATAACCTGATACTGGAGAAAAAAAACGATCAAATCCATTTCGGGCTATAAGGCGATGGGGCTATTGCGCTATGGCGCGATGGGGCTCTATGGAGCTATAGGGCTAAGGGGCTATAGGGCTATAGGGTCATAGGGTAATAGGTCTATGGGGCTATAGGGCTTTAGGACTGTAGGGCCATAGGGCTATAGGGCTGTAGGGCTATAGGGCCTTGGGGCTATGGGGCTATGGTGCTACAGGGCTATAGGGCAATAGGACTATGAGACTGTAGGGCGATGGGGCTATGGGACCATAGGGCTATAGGGCTATAGGGCTATGGGGATGTAGGGCTATGGGGCTATATAGCTATAGGGTTATAGGCATATAGAGCTGTGGGGCTATGGGGCTATAGGGATATAGGGCTATAGTGCTATAGGGCTATGGGGCTATTGGGCTACGCGGGCGGCACTGTAGATTTGACCGTCACGTGTCATCCGCTGAGACCCCCCGCCCCCCGTAGAATCTTAGCGAAAGGTTTCTGGTCCGGCTGCGGTTCCAGGCCCAGGGGCTCGCACCATGTAAGAACAAATAATACTAGATACAATCACTCCGCCCCACAAAACATGGGATGGGAAATCACTCCGTTCTGGCCCAACTTACACCCTATTCACTCCGTGTGGTCGTCACAGTCGGCTGCTTCATCATCTGCGTCATCGTCGTCGTCATGCCCGCAATGCTGTTAATTCAGTGTGTTCGTTTGCACGTTGAGGCCGAGTGGCCCTGGACACCCTTAACCAACGCAGTCGCTCTTGCTTCGGCTGCAGCTTCCCAAGAGATTTCACGAGGGCTTCCAGACTGCAGATGGGGTCACGCTTGCGTCTTGAACCGGTCATCGGCGGCATGCGGCGCCTTCTGATTCTTGTCAGCCGACGGTCAAAGACCATGGTACCTGGCAAGTATTGAACTACAGGGCTCCAAGGTTCTAGGGCTATGGGGTTATAGGGCTATTGGGCTATAGGGTTATGGGGCTATAGGGCTCTAGGGCTCTAGGGCTGTAGGGCTATAGGGCTACAGGGCTATAGAGCTATAGGGCTCTAGGGCTCTAGGGCTCTAGGGCTATAAGACTAGAAGACTATAGGGCTATAGGGCTATTGGGCTATAGGGCTATTGGGCTATAGGGCTGTATGGCTATTGGGCTATGGGGCTAGAAGGCTGTAGGGCAATAGGCTATTGGGCGATAGGGCTGTAAAGCTATAGGGCTATAAGGCACACGGGTAATTGGGCACCCCGGCACCTGGGCACCCGTGTACCTGGGCACCCGGGCACCTGGGCACCCGGACACCCGGGCACCCGGGCGGCCTATCAAAGGCTTTTTAGGGCTACAGGACTACGGGGCTATTGGGCTATAGGGCGATGGAGCTATGTGGCTAGAGGGCTATGGAACTATAGGGTCATAGGGATATAGGGCTATAGGTCTATAGGGCTATAGGGCTTTTGGGCTATAGGGCCATGGCGCTATTGGGTTGTAGGGCTATAGGGCTATGGGGCTACGGGGCTCTGGGGCTATGGGGCTATAGGGCTATAGGGCCATAGGCTATGAGTATTTAGGGCTGTGGGGATATAAAGCTATACGACCGTAGGGCTATAGCGCTATGGGGCTATAGGGCTATGGTGCTATAGGGCTATAGGGCTATAGGGTCATAGGACTATAGGGCTATAGGGCTATAGGGCTATAGGGCTATAGGGCTATAGGGCTATAGGGCTATGAGGCTATCAGGTTATGGGACTACAGGGCTATAGGGATATAGGGCTATAGGGCTATAGAGCTATTGGGCTATAGGGCTATAGTGCTATGGGGCTATAGGGCTACTGGGCTATAGGGATATAGGGCTACAGGACTATAGGGCTATACGGCTAAAGGGCTAAAGGGCTAGGGCTATAGGACTATAGGTCTATAGCCATAGGGCTATAGGGCTGTAGGGCTATGAGGCTATAGGGCTATAGGGCTATAGGGCTATAGAGCTAGAGGGCTGTAGGGCTATAGGGCTATACCCAGGCACCCAGGCACCCGGGCACCCGGGCACCCGGGCACCCGGGCACCCAGACGGGCCACGGAAATCGGCGGCAAAGCTCACCCAACCATATGAATCCGCTAGGACCCCCACAGAGGCAAGCTCTGATTGGGGAATGAATCCGCTAGGACCCCTACAGAGGCAAGCTCTAATTGAGGAACTAGCGTGAACCCGTGGATGAAGTCCACAGAGCTGTGCGAGTCGAAGTTTGCCAACGCGCGCTTCTGCTTCTGTCGCGGAAAATGAAACCCATGCCTTCGACTTCGGGAGGCCATCCTTGAGGTCCTCCTAGCGCCATCCTGCGGCGTCTTGGGGACCTTTGGGGCGGCCTGATTGGGCAGAATCGGGGCCATCTGGCACCGTGTTCGGGCCTCTTTGGATCCCATTGGGGGGTTATTGAGCCGTCTTGGGGGCCTCGTGGGGGCCTCCTGGGCGGTCTCGGTATAATCTTGGGGGCCTGTTGGGCCGTCCGGGGGCCCTGAAGCTTGGCAGCGCGAGTAGTTCGAAATCATGTAAAGATCGAAAGAAACTTGAGGGTTCTGCCCCCTCGGGGCCCTCTTGGGGGTCCTTGTGGGGCCCCCTGACTTTCGGACAGTCTTGAGAGCACCTGAAAAGTCTTGGGCAGTGCCTGAGCCCACTCGAGTGCATCGTGGGCTGTCTCGAGTCCGTCTTGGGCAGACTCTGAGTCCTCTCGGGCCGTCTTGGGGTTCTCTTGGCACCCTCTGGGGCGACTCTGGGGTTCCCTGGTACTGCGAGGACCGGGAGAGCACACATAGCCACACAGCGTATTTTCTGACTCATCTGGATAATACGAAGAGCACAAGGAGACGGAGAAGCAGAAGGAGGCGCCGGCGGAGGAGGTTTCCAAAAGTTGTTCCTGCTCCAGATGGCTCCAAGATGGCTTCCAAGATGGCCAAGATGGCCCAAGATGGCCTCCAGGTTCGCCCAAGATGGTCCAAGATGGCCTCCAAGACGGCCCAGGAGAGTCCAAGACGCCTCCAAGCTCGCACAAGAAGCATCTCAGACGGCCCAAGACGGCCCCAGGGGCCTCCAAGAGGCCCCCAAGACGGCCCAAGAGGCCTCCAAGAGGTCCTCCGCGAGAGCCCGAAGAGGCCAAAAGCAATATTTTCCTTGGTTTTTCAAGTATTGTGGCTTTTGTTCTGTTCGAGCCTTCCGACGGCTCACGACGGCCCAAGGAGCCCGAAAAATCGCCCCTAGAGCGCCCAAGAGGCCTCCAAGATGGCCCTATGACGGCCCAAAGGCCCCCAAGACGGCCCCAAGACAGCGCCAAGAAAGCTCCAGAGGCCTCCGAGACGCCCAAAATGGTCTCCAAGACGGCCAAGATGGCCTCCAAGATGAGTCCAACACGGTCAAGATAAGCTTCAAGACGGCCAAGATGGCCGCTAAGACGGCCAAGATGGCCCAAGATGAGCCCGAGAGGTTCCAAGATTGCCCCAGAAGAGTCAAAGAGGTGCTCCAGAAGGCCCGAGGGAGCTGTTCCGACCGCCTAAGACGGCCCAAGGAGTCCCCGACCTAGTCCCAGAGGCCTCCCAGATGGCTCCAGAACGGCCCAAGAGGCCTTCAAGTCAGCCCCAGGAGGACCCCAAGACGGCCCAAGAGGTCTCAAAAGCAGCCAAATTGGTCTCCAAGATACCTCAAGACTGCTGAGATGACCTCTAAGACGACCAAGATGGCATCCAAGACGGCAGAAGTATCCCCAAGCGAGCCGAAGGTGGCCCAAGAGGCGCACAAGATGCCTCCAACACAGCCCAAGATGCCTCCAAGACGTCCTCCAGGAAGGCCCGAAGAAGACAAAACCAATGATTTGCCTTAGGTGTTTGAAAAATTGTCGCATGTGCTTATTTTCGGCTTTCCCACGATCCAAAACGGCCCAAGAGGACCCCAAGATCGCCCAAGAGGCCCCAAGATGTTCCCATGACGGGCAAGACGCCCCCAAGACGGCTCCAAGACTGCCCCTAAGACGGCCTCAGCGGCTTCCAAAACGCCCAAAAGGCCTCCAAGACGGTACTGAAGCGCCCCAAGGGGGCCCCAAGTCGGTTCAGAAAGGCTCCCAAGACGGCCTCCGACGGCGTCAGACGGGCCAGGAGCTCCCTAAGACGGCCAAAGAGGCCCCCAAGAAGTCCTCAAGGAGCCCCCAAGAGCTCCCAAGAGGCTCCAGAAAGCCCCCAAGAGGCCTCCAAGAGGCCGAAAGAGTGCATCAAGAGGCGCCCCCAGAACGCCTCATCCTCCTCCTCCTCCTCCTGCTCCTCCTCCCTCTCCTGATCCTCCGCGTCATGCTCCTCCAAGCGTTCCCCATCTGATTTCCGCAGCAGTTCAGGAAACACCTGGTCTGATAGCTTCGCGAATCTCCAGCTCCAAACGTTTGGCCATAGGGCTTCCAGGAGACGACTTAGAAACGCCCCAAGAAACTCCAGCGAGGCTCCCCCAGTAGCCTCCGACGGCGTCAGGCGGGCCAGAGACGCCTCCGACGGCGACGGACGGGCCAAAACCGTCCCAGGACGGCCAAAGAAGCCGCCAAGAAACCAGCAGGAATCTCCCAGGTGGCCCCGAGATTCTCCAGAGACTCAAAAAGGGTATCTTCCTTCTTCATTTCCTCCTCCTCCTTGTTTGTTCCTCCTTCTCTTTCTCATCTTCTTTGTGTTGATCCTTCATATCATTGCCTCCTCCTCTTCACGTGCTCCCCGAAGGCTTTCGAAACCCACTCGGGGAACGCGTGGCCCGATAGCTTGGCCAAGCTCAAACCCAACTTTCGGCCACGCAGGCGCTTCCAAAGAGGCAGGGGGCGGCGGTGATTCGCCGTAGGCGTCTTCGATCCGCAGCCCCCATGTTGATTTATCATAGGGGTGCCTGGCGTGCTAGATCCTATCGCTTTTGGTTTGGGTATTTCACCTACCATCCTGTGGTGTTGGGTCCTCGCTTTGAAGAAACGGTCCCCGCGTTCCTCTCGTTCCTTCTTCATTCCTTCCTTCCTCCTGCCCCTCCCCCATCCCCCTCCTCCTCCTCCTCCTCCTCCTCCTCCTCCTACTCCTCCTCCTCCTCCTCCTCCTCCTCATCCTCCTCCTCCTCCTCCTCCTCCTCCTCCTCCATTCCTTCTCCATTCCTTCTCCTTCTGAAAACTTCTCCCTGTCGCACCCCGAGGCCAAATTCAAGGGCGGGCCGGGCGTTTCGCCTGAGACTTCCATACCATTGATGACCCTGAAGCTTCAAAAAGTTGACAACAATTTCAAAGATGGAGGGCGGGTGGTTTTCAAGATGTGGCTCTCGCCTTCGCGCCGTGCACATTCGTTTTCAACATTTGCAAGAGCTCCACGGATTGAGGGCGGGTCGTTTTCAAAATGTGGCTCTCGCTTTCGCGCCGTGCACACTCGCTAGAAAAAGTTGCAAGAGTTTCACGGATTGGTGGCGGGTCGTTTTCAAAATTTGGCTCTCGCCTTAGCGCCGCGCACATTCGTTTTCAACATTTGCAAGAGCTTCACGGATTGAGGGTGGGTCGTTTTCAAAATGTGGCTTTCGCCTGATCGCCGCGCACAGTCTTCCTAAAAAATTGCAAGGGATTCTCAGATTTAAGGGCGAGTGGTTTTCAAAATGTGGCTCTCGCTTGAGCGCCGCGCATAGTCTTCATACCAATGAGTAAGAGGTTCACGGGTTCCCATGATCGACGTACTAGAAATGGTGTTTGAAAGGATTCACGATGAAGAGGGCGCAGCATTTACGATGATTCGCGGTGCTGAAATTCCAGGAATGACGTTCTGGTACGGTTCAGAATCGTCAAGACGCAACAATCAGGTCTATCCGTGGCGTTGGAATACCGAGAACAATGTTTTCGCATGCGTCAGTGTCTTCAAACGGTTGTTTTCCAACGAGGCAGGTCCCTGTGGAAATGAACCATTGCATGGGCGTATGAAGAGGGGGCTTGGGGTGAGGGCTTGTTCCAGCATCGTTGGTGACTCTTGGGGTTACACTGGTCCTCCTCCTCCTCCTCACATCTTTCGTGGCCCCATAGAGAGAGCTCCACCGAAGACCCCAGTGGCACCGTCCACCTGCACTCATTTCGGCGCACCCCGCACACGTTTCGTGGCCCCATCGGGAGCTCCACCCAAAGCCCAAGTGGCACCGTCCACATGCGTCCGCCACACCCATTTCGCACCCCTCACACGCTTCGTGGCCCCATAGGGAGCTCCACCCAAGGCCCCAGTGGCACCGTCCACATGCGTCCGCCACACCCATCTCGGCACACCCCTCCCACATTTCGCGGCCCCATAGGGAGCTCGACCGAATGCCCCGGTGGCACCACCCACATGCGTCCGACACACCCATGTCGGTACACCCATCACACGCTTCGTGGCCCCATAGGGAGCTCCACCCAAAGCCCCAATGGCACCGTGAACGTGCATCCGCCACACCCATTTCGGCACACCCCTCACACGCTTCGTGGCCCCATAGGGAGCTCCACCCAAGGCCCCAATGGCACCGTCCACATGCGTCCGCCACACCTATGTCGGCACACCCCTCAGACGTTTCGGGGCCCCATGAGGAGCTCCACCCAAGACCCCAGAAGCACCGTCCACATGCGTGTGCCACACCCGCTGCAGCACACCCCTGACAGGCTTCGTGGCCACGTAGGGAGCTCCACCAAAAAAAAAACACATGGCACCGTCCACATGCGTCCGCCACGCCTATTTCGGCACACCCCTCACACGCCTCGGGGCCCCATAGGGAGCTCCACCCAAGGCCCCAGTGGCACCGTCCTTATGCGTCCGCCACGCCTATTTCGGCACACCCCTCACATGCTTCGTGTCCCCATAGGGAGCTCCACCCAAGGCCCCAATTCCACCGTCCACATGCGCCAGCCACACCCATTTCAGCACACCCCTCACACGCTTCGTGGCCCCACAGGGAGCTCCACCCAAGGCCGCAGTGGCACCGTCTCATGCGTCCGCCACGCCCATGTCGCACCCCTCACACATTTCGCGGCCCCATAGGGAGCTCCATCCAAGGCCCCAGTGGCACCGCCCACATGCGTCCGCCACGCCCATTTCGCACCCCTCACACGCTTCGTGGCCCCATAGGGAGCTCCACCCAAGGCCCCAGTGGCACCGTCCACATGCGCCCGCCACACCCATTTCGGCACACCACTCACACGCTTCGTGGCCACGTAAGGGGCTCAACCGAAGGCCCAAATGGCACCGTCCACATGCGCCTGCCACGCCCATGTCGGCACACCCCCACACGTTTCGTGGCCCCATAGGGAGCTCCACCGAGTGCCCCAGAGGCACCGTCTACATGGGCCCGCCACGCCTATTTCGGCACACCCCTCACACGTCTCGTGGCCCCATGGGGAGCTCCACCGAAGATGATACTCACGACTGCGTGCCAGGAGAGAAAGAGATAGATCGAGGGAAAGAGAGATAGACAGATAGAGAGAGAGGGGGGCGGGAGGGAGGGAGGGAGGAAGAGAGAGAGGATGTTTTTTTCTTTCCAACCAAGGCATGTCGAAAACCACAAGGAACACCGCATTGGCCGAGGTTGGTCTTTTGCGCGCCCGCCGCAGGCAGATGCCGTGATGGGCAAGGTCATCAGATGGGCTGTTTCTGAAACGTAATCGTTGGTGAGGGACTTGGCCCCTCTGACATCGGCAGAGGTCGCACTCTTTCTACCTGCGCCGCCCAAGCTTTTCACAGCATCGAATCGCGGGTTCGAGCTGACACACCCGCGCCTGGAAGCATGCCCGAGAGGCGCGAGGCGCGCAGGCGAACCCCGTGCAAGACGGCCCCAGGATGGCCCCAAGAGGGGGCCCCGAGGGGTAACCCGAACGGACATTTCGAGCTCTCGGCCCCAAGAGTCGCCCAGGAAGCCCCAGAGGCCCCCAAGAGAACCCAAAGAGGCCTCAAGAAGCCTCCAAGAGGCCCCACACGAAGCCCCCAAGACCCCCAACAGGACCCCAGGAAGCCCCAAGAGGCTCCAAGAAGCCCCCAAGGGCTTCCCGGAAGCCTCACTACTGCTCCCCAGAGACTCCTGAGAGCCCTCAGAAGACCCCAAGAAGCATCCATGAGGACTCTGACCCACAACCCAAGTGTGTCTCGAAACTCTGCTGAAGCTCTCTTGAGCCATCTTGGCATCCAAAAATCTCCTCGAAGACATTCCTATCTGCCCTACCGTTCCCCCCGGGCACGAGCACACCACCACGCAGCCACAGTGATAAGAAACGAGCTGGTGGACTGAGCGAAGCGATTAGAGAACTCCTCCCTGTCACACCCGGAGGACAGTCGGAAGGGCGGGCAAGGCGGTTCACCTGAGACTTCCTTACCATGTATGATCCTGAAACTCAGACATTTACAACAGTTCCACATCTGGAGGGCGGGGTACTTCCAAAATATAGCTCTCGCCTGAGCGCCGCACCCATTCGACTTAACAAAATTGCAAGAGCTTCACGGATTCAAGGCGGGTCGTCTTCAAAATGTTGCTCTCGCCTTAGCGCCGCGCGCATTCGTGTCACGGATTGAGGGCGGGTCGTTTTCAAAGTCTGGCTCTCGCCTTAGTGCCACCCATTCGTTTACTCAAAACTGCGAAAGTTTCACATATGGAGGGCGGTAAAATGTTGCTCTCACCGTAACGCCGCGCACATTCGTCTCAAAAACTTGCAAGAGGTTCATGGAGCGTCATGGCTCACAAGCCAGCAACAATATTTTGAAAGGATTCACGATTTTCATGGGCGCAATAATCACGCTGGTTCGCGGTGCTGAAGTCCCAGGAATGGCGTTCTGCCACAATTCAGGGTCGTCAATACGCAGCAGTCAAGTTCATTCATAGCGCTGCAGTCCCGAGAACGGTGTTTTGGCACTCTTCAGGATCTTCAAACTGTTGTCTCCCGACGGGGCACTTCCCTAAGCGGAAATTAATATTTGCAGGGGCATATGGCGAGGGAGCTTGGAAGGACGGTTTATCATAACATCGTTGATGAGTCTTGCGTTTACGCTTGTGCTCCTCCTCCTCCTCCTCCTTCTCCTCCTCCTCCTCATGCTCCTACTCTTCCTCCATTGTCTTCGCCTCTGCCTCCTCCTCCTCCTCCTCCTCCTCCTCCACCCCCTCCTCTTCCCAATCGTCATCGTTTTCACCAACACCACCTTCATAACCAACACTATCATCATCACCGTCCTCCTCCCCACACCGCACACATTGACGATCTGAAACCCGTGATGCATACTCGATGTTGATTTGCAAGCTCGCGCAATAAGCAGTCGGTAGCCACGAATACAAACGCGCTATACGAAATACGTTCATATATATATATATATATATATAGCTGGGACCACGCGCGGTACGCGCGCGCGCCTAGTTTTTAGCCGATTCCGCAGTCATTGTCAGTAGACTTTGCACGAATCCACACACCCGAACTTACCAAAGGAGAAGGGCCCCGAGCGTAGGCCACCCTTGGCGCGTGGTGCCAGGCTTTCTGAAGGATGGCACCGGGCTCGTGGGGCACTCACGGAGTCCGTCGACCCCTTTGAGGTCATCAAGGCGTGTGAGATTCGTCCCCCCCATTATCCCTCTCGGACAGGGGCGGGTGAAGGGGGGGAGCGAGCAAGATTGCAGCGGAAAGTGCTCAGCGAACTTTGCCCGTTTGACCATGAAAATCCCCACTATCAAACGGGCAATCGGCAACACTTCCCTTCACATTCTCAGCTTGACAATGGGGATCACACTATAAAATTGGCAATCGGGTACCAAGATGACCCGTTTGACAACGGGATTCCCTGTCAATTGGGCGATGGGAGGTCAATTCGCCCGCTTCGGCCTAGCCCCCCCGATTGCTCATTTGAATGTGGTCCCCCACGGTCAAACGGGCAATCAGAGCTCAAATCCCGCGACTCGCCCCCCCGCCGACTGCTAATTTGACAGTGGGCCCCCACTGACAAATGCGCAGTCGGGGCTCAACTCCCGCGCCTCGGCCTGCCCCCCCAGTAGTCCATGTGACAGTAAGCCCCAGCTGTCAAATCGATAATCGGACTTCCTTAGCCGGCCAGACCTGGCCCCGACACAAGCCATCTTACAATGAGGCCCCACTGCCAAATGCGCTAGCGACCTCCTCCCTCTCGCCTTGGCTGGGCATGCACGTTTGCCAGTGGAGCCTCACTGTCAAATGGCCAGCCCCCCGAATGGCTGCCCGTGTAGCAGTTTAGCCCCTGGAGCCACGTCCATGCTGCAAAAGCATCATGGAAGACCACCGAAGAGCCGCGCAAGAGCATCCCGATGACCCCTCACGAGCTTCGCAACGACAGGGGCCCCATAAGGGGGCCCCGTACTAGCAGACCATGGAACATCGAATTTGACAACTTACATGTTCGGCCTCCCCATGCTCGCGCCATCCAGTGCGTCTCCATGGCAATTTCCACCGCTCATTTGGGTGCGCGGCCATCCCATCTGCATCAATCGCAAAATCATCGCGGCCTGGTTGGCACCGAATACCCGAGTCCGAAGCAACTGGATGCAGGCGGTGAGCCGTCAACATGGTCACCGCCGTAAACCTCGTAGAGTTCCTCGGGCGCGGTTTTTCCTGGTGGCCACAAGTCTTCACTCCACCGAATGCCTCAGTGGCAAGGTGCCGCATAGCGTCGCTCCGCCCATTTGGGGGCACCCCTCAATCATTGCTTTGCCCCGCGGGTGGCTGGCTGGTCTGATTGGCGGCAGCAGCTATAAAAGTTCTTGGCCCTGGAAATAGAATAAGGCACTGGGGCATAAGAACTGTTCGCTTCACGCGGCTAAAGAATACAGCGTTTGCACATTGTGACTTCAAGGACTTCACTGCGAGCTCACTGGGAGTCGCGGAAGAGTCCTCTAGAAGCCCTCTTGGGGCAGAATTGAGACGCTCTTGGGCGTCTTGGGGCCCTCTCGGCCCATCTTGGGCCCCTGCGAAAGCTCCCTTGAGCCCCTGTTGAAGGAGTCTTTGGGCTGTCCTGGTCCGTCGTGGAGCTTTTTGGGGACCATCTTGAGGTCCTTTGGGCGCCTCTGAGTCCCGCGCAGCCCTCTTGAATTCATCCTGAGCGGAAAGAACTGTCATAACGATTACACATAAGACTGCCGCAGGTTTGACTGTTGTTGGTCGTCTGGATACCCTCGTGGGGCCCCCTGGGACTATGTTGGGGGCATCCTGGGGCCCTCTCGGGCTGCACTGAGGCCCTGTTAGACAACGTTAGCGACGTCTTGGGCTTTATTTCTTCGGATGTTTCTGTCCGATTGGAACAAAATACAGCAGGCAATGTCTGCGGTGCCAACGGAAATGAACCTCCCTGCTGTATGCGGGTGTATCCCACTGGGGGGAGATTGTTGTCCCCCCCCTCGTGGTTTCCTTTTCCCCTCAAAGGTGTCGTGACTTCATGTTTTCCCTCGGCGGGTCTTGTTCCCCTCGAGGCTTTTTCTTTCCTCCAAACTTGCTTGTTTTCTTCCACCAGGAGGGGGGGAGGGCACGGGAGGGCCGGGGGTGGGGGGGCAGAGGCCTCGAGATTTGTTCCCCCCCCCCTCTCGAGGGGAGGCCGGAAGGCCGAGCCAGGGAGGCCTGGCGGGCGCTCCAGCTCGGTCCAGGCCCACTGGGGCTCCAATCTGCCGGCCCAACGGAACAGAGGTGTGCGACAATAATTTCCGGCAGTAGATTTCCAATTCGCGCGCCCATGGCGGCCCCCGCGAAAGCTTCACATACGTAAAATGCAGTGGCCAACGAACATCCACGGAAAAATACATGAACATCGCATGTCAACGAAAATCGGACGTCGACGATAACTTATTATAGAAAGTAAAACCAGTTGGGCGTCGAGGAAAATCAGCAAAAGATCAACCGAACATCAAGATGTGAAAAGATCAACAACGAATAAACGAACGTCGCAAGTTTACGAAAATCAACAAAATCTAATCAACGTCAGAAATCCGAGAAAACCAGATCTACATATATATATATATAAGAACATTCGATTCGATTCGTTTCGCGCTCGCTCTCGGATCAGTCTCCGTGCCCATTAGGGCGCGAACGTTCAGGCCGTAGCCTCTCTGTGGAACGCCATTTGATTAGAATGGGGTGCGACTGCTAACATGAAACAAGCGTGAATCGCTGGCGTCGTGGTGCATGCTGATGTCATGTCTTGCAGTTCTGGTTCTCCGCGCTGGTGCTCCGATGAATCCCTCCTCGAACTGCAGCCAGAATGTAATGTCGGCGGCTGTCGTCATCCATCTGATGTCGTTCGGGTCGCGAGGATGTCGGAGGTTCTGCGGGGTAACCAGGTTTCGGTCAGGGAACTGGGCTCGGAGGTAGTTCGTCAGCTTGTCATCCCAACGCTTGGCTTGTCGGCCTTGCGCTCGCTGTCCGTTTTGACGGTGCTTGTAAGTAGGGTGCCAATGGACGACAGATTCTGTCCATCTGTGAGTCGGGTGGTTGGCCACAGTGTTTGCGAAGCGCCATGTCAGACGTCGCTCTGTAATAGTCCAGAGCTCCGCGTTGTGATGCTGCATGAGATGTGTTGCACGGTGAGTTGCTCGGCGCACGAAGTCGACCCATGGCTCAAGGTCGTCGCTGTTGTCGGCGATGTGTTCTTCAAATTGTGTGTCCTCGTGGGCGTGGTCGTCGCCGGTTTCAAGTCGATCGCTGTCTACAGCGTCTGTGGAAAATGTAGCGTCGGAGTCGAGTGTCGGATGCAGTGTAGAAGCTGTCGCGGTGTATGGGACGATGAGGTGGGATGATGGTCGTGGCTGTCGGCGTCTTGGTGTGTTGATGCTCATGCGGATCATACGCATCTGGGTGGTGTGCAGCTGCCGCCGTTGAGATTATGTGAGCGTCCACTTTGCTGAAGCATAGTGGTGTGGGCGAAGCCGTCGAATCGAAGAGCCGGAGCCGGTGAGAAAGAGTATAGCTTGAGCTGGTCAATTCGTGCTTGTGGTGGTGGTAAATTGCCCACGATGACCCGAGTCCGTGTTGTAGCTCCGTGTCCGTCGCGCTGTGAAACGTGACCTTCTGGCCAAGGTACTTAAGTTTGCCAGTGTGTGGTAGCATTTCGATGCTCATGCCTTCGATGTCTGTTGTGTGTGCGCATGCTCTGCCTGTGCGCTTGCTGAGGTTCATCATAATCTTGGTCTTAGCCGGGTGTAGCTCAAGACCGTGGCGCCGTGCTGCCACGACCATGTCGGCGAGCATGGTTGTCAATGGAGCACGTCGTCCGCAAAGCGGAGGTTGGTGAGTATGCTCGCTCTGGTGTCGCCGAGTTGTATTCCATGGTTGGTGGCCGCCCACTTGTCGGTGAGCGGTTGCATGATGTGCTGCAACAGCGAGTTGAACAGCAGGCTGCGGAGAGGGTCACCCTGTTTGGTGCCTCGGAGTAGGGCGAATGGTCGGCTCTTGACGTCGGTTTTCACCGCGGTGTTCTGACCGTGGTATCGTTGATGGAGTATGGCTATGCAGCCAGGCTGTACGCCTTGCGTGCGGAGTGCTTGTCAAAGGTTCCTGTGTTCGACGGAGTCGAAGGCCTTCTTGAAGTCGAACGCCGCCAACCATAGGCTTTGACTCCATTCATTGGCAAATTCACATAGGAGTTGGAACGTGAAGAGGTAGTCGGTCGTGGAGTGGTGAGGTCGGAATCCAGCTTGGTCGGCGGTCTGTTGCTTGTCGAGTGTGGGTTGGAGGCGGTTGTACAGGAGGCGGCTGTAGAGTTTGTATAGCAGTGGCATGGTGCAGATTGGACCGCAATTGGACGCTTGCGTTAGGTCTCCGCTCTTGGGGATGACGGTGATGAATGTTTGTCGCCAGCTGTCTGGTGGGAGGGCTCCAGGTCTAGAAACTGTGTTGTAGAACAAAACCTACAAACAGACTTGCAAGCAAGTCAAAAGTAAAGAATACCTACAACCAACTGCAAACAAAACCTACAAACATTTCAGAGTAAGTGAAGAATACCAGCGGAAAACACACGAAACTCGATCGTTGACGAGAAAACTGAAAAAAGGACAGCCCTAGATACGAAATGGAAAGCCGACGAAGATCTAGCGATAATAAGCGCAAATCGAGTGTTCACGAAAGTCAGCGAAGGACCGACGACAATCAAATGTCGACGAACACAGGCAAAACACTTACGAAAATCGAGCACCCCTCACGAGCATCGTGCCCCATGGCCCCCTCTGGAGGCCCCTAATCAGCCTCTCAAGGCGGCTCAATGGGGGCTGCTGTCAGCACACCCCTAATGCACTTCGTGGCCGATCCCCGGATGCACTCAAGCGGCCATCAAGACGCTCAACGGATCCGCATTCCAGCGCACGCTTCATGCACGTTTCCCAGGGGGCCTTAGCAAGCCCCCTAAATAGCTTAAGAGAGTCTCATTTGGGTGCCAATCCTTAGCGCACTTCGAGGTCCATCGATTTCCAAAAGGCGCTCAGCTGATCATCGAGACAGCTGCATGGATCTCGTTTCGCCACACCCCTCGCACACGAGCGTCGACAAGAACATTGCAAAAAAGAAGATACGAATTGAACTGCCGACGCAGATCTAGTCAGAATAAACGCAAATCGAATGTCCACGAAAATCCATGAAGAATCAACGAATGGCGGATCTCGACGAAAACCAACGAACACATGCTTACGCAGGACGAAAGATTTCCCTCTTGACGTCGAGGAAGACCACCCCCGTCCCCGGAAGAATCTTAACACGGGGGGGGCCTGCGGTCGACGGATCCCATCCTTGTCGGTTCCCGGAACGAATTTAATGTCAGAAATTCAAAACGGCGTAGAAATGGGATCCGCCGTAAAAAAAATCCGGCGCGGACTCCGTGAACCAGAAATGGGATCCGCGCGCACGGAATGGGACCCACCGCGATTTCACGATTACGGTCAGGTTGGAAATCGGACCCGTGCGACCCTCATTGGGTTCGCCGATATGATTTCCCAGGGGGCCCGTGCACCGCGCGGGACCGTGAGGTTCAGCGCCAAGAAGAAAAAACGTTCGGAAATTCAAAACGGGGTAGAAGTGGTATCCGCCAAGAAAAATAAGGTCCGGCGCGAATCCCGAAAATGAGAAATTGGATCCGCGCGCACGGAAGTCGGATCTACCGCGATTTCACGATTACGGTACGGTTGGAAATCGGACCCGTGCGACACTCATTGGGTTCGCCGCTATGATTTCCCAAAGGGCTGGTGCACCGCGTGGGACCGTGAAGTTCAACGCCAAGAAGATATAATTTTCGGCATGGGGATGCATGCGGAAATCGAGTACCCCTCGCTCATATGTGTGCCCCATGGACCCTCTGGAGGCCCTTAATTAGCATCTGAACACGGCTCAGTGGGGGCTGATTTCAGCACGCCTCTCACGCACTTCGTGGCCCGTGAACCCTGGATGCCCCCAATTGGTGCGCAAGTCGAAATGGATCCGCATTTCGACACACGCTTCACGCATGTCGTATTCCAAGGGATTTTAGCAAGCCTCAAAAATTACACAAGTGAGTTGCATGTTGGCACGCATCCCTCGCGCAAGTCGTGCCCCATCGATTTCCAAGAGGCCTTCAGCCTCAGCTGCCCATCGAGACAGCTGCATGTATCCCAATTCCGACATACCTCTCGCGCAACTCGACCCTCATGGACCACAGCCTCAGTCTCCAAGACACACTCCATCTACTCAACAAACCCCGTCGCCAACACCCCTCTCATGCACTCAACCGCCTCCGCCCCCAACACACCACCAAGCTTCTCATTAGCCTCCGACCCGCCGCCGCACGCGCCCGCCCGCTTCCGTCTCCGACGCGCACCCCATCTCCTCAACAGCCTCCGCCTTCAAACTGCACGCGATTTTCAACAGCCCCTTTCCACGCCCCACCTATATACTCAACAGCACCCCGCTGCAAGAGCGAGTCGAGTCTTTGGGAATTCGGTCAAAATCCCGAAACGCCCGCCGCCCGACCGCCGCCCGCCGCCCGCGACCCGCCCTGCTTCCGTTTCCAATACACACACACACACACACACACACACACACACAAACACACACACACACACACACACACACACACACACACGCACACACACACACAGACACACACACACACACACACTCTTACGTCAGCGGCGCAGAGGAGCCAGAGGCGAGGCGAGGCGAGGGCGCCACAGTCGGGCACACAGGTGTGCCCGTGCCCTTTTGGGCAGGGCGCAAGAGGCCGTGGCCTCAGATCGTGTCCGAATAGACGTCGTGGACGAAGTTCCTCAAGAACCAATGCACCAACAAGGCAAGGAACGATATGCGTGCGAGCCGGGAGAAGAAGAAGGCGTGACACTCTTACGTCAGCGGCGCAGAGAAACCAGAGGCGCAGTTCACGGATGGAGGCGTCAACTGCACACACACACACACACACACAAACACACACTATTTACTCAACAGCCTCCGTCTCCAACATCACATGCCATACTTGACAGCCCCCGTCCCCAACATCCCACCCATCTACTCATCGCTTCCGTCCCCAACACACATCCATCTACTCAACTGCCTCTGCCCCGAACACCACACCCGATACTCGACAACGTTTCTTTCCAACAACCCACCCATCTACTCAACAACGTCCCGCAACATTAGAGAGCGCATTGGAATTCTATCAAGACTTTGACCCGACCCGACCCGTTAGGGCCCGCCAGACCCGACCCGACCCGTCAAGGCCCGGCCGCCCGACCCGGCCCGATCGGTTAGGGTCCCCAAAGCAAAGATGCTGAAAGCCTTTCATGGTTGACTCCTGTCGTTGTAGTAATCCTCCCCCATACTCCTCCCCCATCCTCCCTCCACATCCTTCTCCTACTCCCTCCTCCTCCTCCTCCTCCTCCTCCTCCTCCTCCTCCTCGTTGGGCTGTGGCTTATGTGCCTCACCCCCCTGGTAGCCTTCTCACGAGAAGCTTTCGAGGATTGCCTGACCTGACCTGACCTCCTCCTCCTCCTTCTCGGCGTCGTCTTCCCCCTCATCCTCTTCTTCCTCCTCTCATCCTGCCACACAAAGCCCACCAAAAATTGAGCTAGAACGTGTTCCGTAAAGTTCCTCGCTTTTCTGCTCGCCCTCCGCAACCTCCTTTGCCTTCTGCCCGTGCCCGTTCGAAAAAGCTGGGAACGCATGTATTCGCCTGCGGATCGTTCGTGGATGGGCTGTTGAGGATACGTACGCGAATGATCAACAGTGTTCTAGATTGGTGATCTGAATATCTCAGCCTCATAACATCACGATGTGCTTCAAATCTCAGCCAAGAGCGACATGCCGAAAAAGAACAGCCCTCCACCCGTGCAATTGTTTGGCCCCATTGGTTCCCCCTGGGGCCACCTTGGGCCGAATTGGAGATTATCACTACTTTCCGCTGAAGAAAGAGGTCGAGAGTCGGCAGGTGGAGCCCCGCGACCAAGCCCCTCGCCGACTACGAAGCCGGCGGCAGCTGCGCTCTCAGGCGAAGAAGAGAAAGGCGATGGCGGCCAGGTCTCGCACTAACGACCTGACGAGCCGAAGCTGCATGGCCGAGCCGAGGCTGAAGAACCACGGTCGATCTTGCGCTTAACAGAAAAAAAGATTCGCCCAGCAGGCCTGGGTCGGCTCTCCGGGGGGGAATGATAAAGATTTGAGCGCCAATCGGTCGCGAGCAGACGAGCGGGGTTTTGGACGCTTGGCCTGATTCTGGGATGCTGCTGAAGAGACGGCTGGCCAAAACACATTGGAGACGGCGGACCCTCCCCGGCAGAGTGGGCCATGTAACCCTACTCTGCCATCGAGCCTCGAGGGTTGACACAGACCCCCAGCACCAACGTCGTCGTCATCAAGAACATTAAGAAGCCCTTGATTGAAACCTGCTGCGATCGCTTCGCAGGTGCGCGCGGCACACTGTGCGAAACAGCTGGTCGACAGTTCCAAACCAGCATCTGGCAAACTTTCGCGGGCATTTGAACGACACCGACGGGAGAGACTAATCACCGGCACACTGCTAAAGTCAATGTCGAGTGAACAGGCGCGGACTTAGAGGAACCGAAAACATTGGCATGAACTCTGGGAAGACCGCGCGCTTGAGTGCGCACTGGATAACTCCTCCCCTGGCGCGCAAAGCGCGTCACGCTGGCAGGGGCCAGGAGAGAAACCCAGCATGGGGAAGAGACTTCTGTGGCAACTCATGGGAGCCTCCCATGTCGTCATCTTGCTGGCTCTTGCGATCGACGCTAACCGACGCTTATCGACGCTAGTCGACGCTAAATCGGCCTTGACCGACGCTGAATCGGCGCTTTCCCCTCGACTACGAGACACTATCGCACGCTAATGCACTCTGAGGGTGAAATTTCGAGGACATACTCCCATGAGATGCTACTGACAGAGGGACACAAAGACAGGGCAGTCAAGCAGGCGCGGCTCCAGCGCGGGCAGTGCGCGCCGCGGCCGACTCGCTTAACGCGCCGCTGTTGCTGCTTCTGGCGCGGCACAGCTTCTCGAAGCACGGCCTGACCAAGTCGTCCATCGCGCGCTGGCAGTGCCCCTCCTGCGCAGATGGGCTTCCAGACGCCACTTCTGGCGTCCTGCAAGAGTGACCCTGGGCAGTGACCCCTCGGCGCACAACTTCAAGGGGCCGCAGGGGGGCAAAATCCAACCGCGCGAGCCAGTGCTGGGAGGACCCCTGTGGGCCCACACCAGAGGTAACGCTGGCAAAGGGTCACTCTTGCGCATAGCCGATGCCCAGCCAGGGTCCTCCTGAGCCTCGGCATGGTGCGCCCTCTTGCCAGGAGGTTCTCTGCATCATCCTGGGGCCCAGGATCGCCCAGGCCAGGCAGGGCGGTGTCCAGATGCCTTCTGCGAACGTCCTTCTCCAGCGCTAACACCAAACTGGTCACCTGAGCGACGAAAAGAAAAAAGCCTTTCACGAGACGACACGGCGGCCTCACGCAGCGGCGTGCGCGGGCCGCCAGCACCGCAAACCGCGTGGAAACGCAGGCGGCTTCTGCCCGAATGTCGGGGCAGTCGACTCTGTTTCTTTGCGTCGCTGACCTGCTTGTCCAGCCGCCTTATGTCGTAGCTGATCTCGGCCATCTCCATGCTGGTAGCCTGGCCCTTCAGCTTCTCACATCCCCTCAGGAAGTCGTCCAGCTTGATGGCCCCATCGTTCGAGGCATCTATGAGCTTGAACAGCGTGTACGCGTCTCGGAAGTCAATCTGGAGGGCCTGGAAGTAGGCCTTCATCAGATCGTCCCCGGCGATCAGTTCGAGCTCGTCCATAGTTATAAGACCCGAGTTGTCGTCGTCGATGGCCCCGAAGAGCTGCTGCAGCTTTTCCGCGCAAGCTCGCCTGTTGTCGATGATAGACTTGGCGACCAAGTCTGGATTTCGCTGGGTTGTCTCTACGGCCGAGCTGACGAACACACCTGCGAAGCCCATAAATTCGCTAACCCCCGCATGCCGTTTGAATAAGGGGGCGAGGGACGGCGGGGTCCACGAGCTCCCTAGCGCATCTCCCGAGCTCTCCGAGCATTCAAGTCCTCTCTCGGACGCCGCCAGGATCCCCAGGATGTCTTCCAAGACGGCTCCAGAAAGGCTCCTGCACTGCCAAGAAGCCCCCAGACAGCTCCAAGTGGCCACCTGGCCTTCAAGGAAAGCCCCAAGAGGCCAAGACTCGTCAGAAAGTCATATCATTTCGCAGTTGCGCTTCCGATGGGCTCATGATGCCTCAATATGGCTTCCAGATCGTCCAGGTGACGCTCTAAGACAGCTCCGAAAACCCCAAAGAGTATCTGAACAGCGTCCCAGAGGAGACCAAGAAGCAAGCGTTCTGGATCCAAGCGGGAGCCCAAGAGGCCTCCGGCCCCAAAACACCACGAAAGCCTCGAAGGCTCCCAAGCGGGCCCCAAGAGACCTTCAAGAGGTCTGTAAGAGGCTTCCAGGAAGGCGCCCAAAAGCTTCCAAATTCAGCAGAATTGTCCTTCTTGTTCCAATGGGCTGCTGGGAATATAAAGAAGCGCAAACAAATACATTTGCTCGTCCAGCTTCCGGAGGTCGACGGAATGGCGTACGTAAGCCTCTTGACTAAGCACCACCACCGGGAGGCCGTGGAAAACATTTTCGACGCGGAGATCCCACTGTGTGCTTCTCAGCTACTGGCAATTCCGACTGTGAGTGTTTGAACGAAAAAATGGCAGCCAATAGCAACTGAGCGCTCCATGGCGGCTCACCCTTGGAGCACCCAAATGCTATGATTGCTACACCGGGATGCTCCTGGGACTCTGAAAGGAAAGAGTTCGGGGGTGCCTAAACCAGCGTTTCGTCTGAGAGGTCCCACAATCTGGGCGCGAACTGGCAAGTGTAACGCCCCCATGGCGGCTCCCCGTCGGGGTAAACAGATCATATGCCTACTACATGGCGGTGGTCATGAGGCTGTGAACGGAGGAGTCGGGGGTGCCATAACCAGGGAACTGCTCGAGGCATCAGCATCATCTCAGTGCGACCGGGCAAATGCAACATCCCGTGGCGGCCCCTCCGCAGGTGAGCGCGAAACTGCAGTTGTCCTACCCCCTGGCGTCTCCCCCCTGGGGTGCTCACATGGTGTGCCTGCTGTATCGATGTTACCCTGAGGCTCCGAAGAGACAGGAGTCGGGGCCGCCAAACGAGCGAACCGCTCGACACCTCCCCACAATCTGGGCGCGAGCGGGCAAAGATCCTACCCCGCGGCGGCTCCTCCACGGGGTGCTCACATTGTATGCCTGCCACTTCGAGTTGACCATGAGGCTTCCACAAGATTGGGTCCAGGTCCACCAAGCAAATAAACCGCTCGAGGCATCCCAGAAATATGGGTGCGACTGTCCTGCATCCTGGCGGCTCCTCCCTGGGGCGCTCAAATGCTACGCCTGCTATACCGCGACGACCGTGTAGCACTCAAAAAAAAAGCCTGCGGAGCAGATTACGCAAACCGCCCGAAGACCTCTCCACAATCTGGGCGCGAACGGGTTCCCTACCTCCTGCTGGCTCCCCCGCGGGCCCCTAAAATGCCAAGCCCGCTACATCGCGACAAGCATGGGGTTCTGAAGAGAAGAAAGTCCGACCAACCGAACAGACAAACCGCCTGACACACTCCACGATCTTGGCGCGAACGGGCAAATGTCCTACACTCTGGCGGCTCCATCGCGATGAGCAATGGGATACGAAAGAAGCAACACTTTATCAACTAAACCACATTCTGGACTCGAATGGGAAAACAAAAATTTTCCTGGCGAAGGACCCAACCATAAGCAATTGTTCGTAACGCGTTGTGGGTGCCGCTTTCAGTGGGGCTCCCTATGGGGCCACGAAATGCTGCCTTGGGTGGGGGAACCGCATACGAACTGCGCCACTGGGGCGGGCCTTCGGTGGAGTTCCCTAAGGGGCCACGAAACGCTGCCCTGGGCGGGTGAACCGCATGCGAACTGCGCCACTGGGGCCGCCGGTGGAGCTCTCTATGGGGCCACGAAACGCTGCCCTGGGTGGGGGAACCGCATGCGAGAGCAGCCACTGGGGCCTTCGGTGGAACTCCCTGTGGGGCCACGAAACGCTACCCTGGGTGGGGGAACCGCATGCGAGAGCAGCCACTGGGGCCTTCGGTGGAGCTCCCCATGGGCCCACGAAACGCTGCCCTGGGTGGGGGAACTGCATGCGAACTGCGCCACTGGTGCTTTCGGTGGACCCCCCCATGGGGCCACGAAACGCTGCCCTGGGTGGGGGAACCGCATGCGAACTGCGCCACTGGGGCCTTCGGTGGAGCTCCCTATGGGGCCACGAAACGCTGCCCTCGGTGGGGGAACCGCATACGAACTGCGCCACTGAGGCCTTCGGTGGAGCTCCCTATGGGGCCACGAAACGCTGCCCTGGGTAGAAGGACCGCATGCGAGAGCAGCCACTGGGGCCTTCGGTGAAGTCCCCTATGGGGCCACGAAACGCTGCCCTGGGTGGGGGAACCGCATGCGAGAGCAGACACTGGGGCCTTCGGTGGAGCTCCTATGGGGCCACGAAACGCTGCCCTGGGCGGGGGAACCGCATGCGAACTGCGCCACTGGGGCCTTCGGTGGGGCTCCCTATGGGGCCACGAAACGCTGCCCTGGGCGGGGGAACTGCATGCGAGAGCAGCCACTGAGGCCTTCGGTGGAGGTCCCTATGGGGCCACGAAACGCTGCCCTGGGGTGGCGGGACCGCATGCGAAAGCAGCCACTGGGGCCTTCGGTGGATCTCCCTATGGAGCCACGAAACGCTGCCCTGGGCGGGGGAACCGCATGCGAGAGCAGCCACTGGGGCCTTCGGTGGAGCTCCTATGGGGCCACGAAACGCTGCCCTGGGTGGGGGAACCGCATGCGAACTGCGCCACTGGGGCCTTCGGTGGAGCTCCCTATGGGGCCACGAAACGCTGCCCTGGGTGGGAGAACCGCATGCGAGAGCAGCCACTGGGGCCTTCGGTGGAGCCCCCTATGGGCCCACGAAACGCTACCCTGGGCGGGGGAACCGCATGCGAGAGCAGCCACTGGGGCCTTCGGTGGAGCTCCCTATGGGGCCACGAAACGCTGCCCTGGGTGGGGGAACCGCATGCGAAAGCAGCCACTGGGGCCTTCGGTGGATCTCCCTATGGGGCCACGAAACGCTGCCCTGGGTGGGGGAACCGCATGCGAGAGCAGCCATTGGGGCCTCCGGTGGAGCTCCCTATGGGGCCACGAAACGCTGCCCTGGGCGGGGGAACCGCATGCGAGAGCAGCCACTGGGGCCTTCGGTGGAGCTCCATATGGGGCAACGAAACGTTACCCTGGGCGGGGGACCCGCATGCGAGAGCAGCCACTGGGGCCTTCGGTGGAGCTCCCTATGGGGCCACGAAACGCTGGCCTGGGCGGGGGAAACGCATGCGAACTGCGCCACTGGGGCCTTCGGTGGAGCTCCCTATGGGGCCACGAAACGCTGCCCTGGGTGGGGAAACCGCATGCGAGAGCAGGAACTGGGGCCCTCGGTGGAGCTCCCGATGGGGCCACGAAACGCTGCCCTGGGTGGGGGAACCGCATGCGAGAGGAACCACTGGGGCCTTCGGTGGAGCTCCCTATGGGGCTACGAAACGTGTGAGAGGTGTGCCGAGAGCAGATGCAAGGAGGGGGAGGAGGGGGAGGAGGGAGGAGGGGGAGGAGGAGGAAGGAAGGTGGGACGCGGGGCGCTGTCTCTTCGAAACGAGGACCCAACACCACAGGATGGTTGGGAAAAAACCTGGCGGCTCCCTCTTGGGCTACTCAAGTGCTCCGTGTGCTACGTCGCGATGAGCATGGGGCTTTGAAAAGGTAGAAGTCTGATCAACTAAACAGACAACCGCCGAACCCATCCCCACAGCCTGGGCGCAAACGGGCAAATGTCCTACCCTCTGGCGGCTCCTCCTTGCCGTGCTCAAATGCCACGCCTGCTACGTCGGGCGTGCGTTAATCTGAGCGCGACGTGCATGAGTTATCGGGGGATCTGACGGTGAGTGAGTCTGAGTACGTGTCCGAGTGTCAGTGAGTCTGAGTGTGAGCGCATCTGAGTGTGAGTGTGAGTGAGTGCGAGCATGAGTGGTCTGATTGCGATAGAAAAAGAAGGAAGAGGGAGGTGAGGAAGTGGAGGAGTCCAAATCATATCCAGAACCCCATACGTGTGACGTGCGGAAACATTACGCTACCGAAGGACCAACATACTTAATTAAATATGGTGTGTTTGCTTATGTTTTCCATATATGCGCAATCCTGCGTCCTGAGCCCTCGTCGCGAATGTTCCTTATGTGTCATCCAACGCCATATTGCTTGCCACGCTTTGCGAGCCCGCAACGGATAGGGAGACCACCCCCAGCGCACCCCCTGTCGCGTCGAGGAAGTGCCACGCCTGCCACGCTTTGCGAGCCCGCAACGGACGAAGATACCACCCCCAACGCGCCCCCTGTCGTGTCGAGGAAGTGCCACGCCTGCCACGCTTTGCGAGCCCGCAACGGATAGGGAGAGCACCCCCAGCGCCCTCCCCCCTGTGGTGTCGAGGAAATGCCACGCCTGCCACGCTTTGCGAGCCCGCAACGGATAAAGATACCACCCCCAGCGCACCCCCCGTGGTGTCGATGAAGTGCAACGCCTGCCACGCTTTGCGAGCCCGTCAAGGATAGGGAGGCCAACCCCAGCGCATCCCCTGTGGTGTCGGGGAAGTGCCACGCCCGCCACGCTTTGCGAGCTCGCAGCGGATAGGGAGACCATCCCCAGCGCACCGCCTGTGGTGTCGAGGAGATGCCACGCCTGCCACGCTTTGCGACCCCGTCACGGATAGGGAGACCACCCCCAGCGCAATCCCTGTGATGCCGAGGAAGTGCCACGCCTGCCACGCTTTGCGAGCCCGACACGGATAGGGTGACCACCCCCAGCGCACCCCTTGTGGGGCCGAGGAAGTGCCACGCCTGCCACGCTGTGCGAGCCCGCAACGGATAAGGAGACCACCCCCAACGCGCCCCCTGTCGTGTCGAGGAAGTGCCACGCCTGCCACGCTTTGCGAGCCCGAAACGGATAGGGAGACCACCCCCAGCGCACCCCCTGTGGTGTCGAGGAAGTGCCACGCCTGCCACGCTTTGCGAGCCCGAAACGGATAGCGTCCCCACCCACAGCTCCCCCCCTGTGGTGTCGAGGAAGTGCCACGCCTGCCACGCTTTGCGAGCCCGAAACGGATAGCGTCCCCACCCACAGCTCCCCCCCTGTGGTGTCGAGGAAGTGCCACGCCTGCCACGCTTTGCGAGCCCGAAACGGATAGCGCCCCCACCCACAGCTCCCCCCTGTGGTGTCGAGGAAGCCACGCCTGCCACGCTTTGCGAGCTAGCCTAGCGTCCCCACCCACAGCTCCCCCCCTGTGGTGTCGAGGAAGTGCCACGCCTGCCACGCTTTGCGAGCCCGAAACGGATAGCGTCCCCACCCACAGCTCCCCCCCTGTGGTGTCGAGGAAGTGCCACGCCTGCCACGCTTTGCGAGCCCGAAACGGATAGCGTCCCCACCCACAGCTCCCCCCTGTGGTGTCGAGGAAGTGCCACGCCTGCCACGCTTTGCGAGCCCGAAACGGATAGCGTCCCCACCCACAGCTCCCCCCCTGTGGTGTCGAGGAAGTGCCACGCCAGCCCGAAACGGATAGCGTCCCCACCCACAGCTCCCCCCTGTGGTGTCGAGGAAGTGCCACGCCTGCCACGCTTTGCGAGCCCGAAACGGATAGCGTCCCCACCCACAGCTCCCCCCTGTGGTGTCGAGGAAGTGCCACGCCTGCCACGCTTTGCGAGCCCGAAACGGATAGCGTCCCCACCCACAGCTCCCCCCCCTGTGGTGTCGAGGAAGTGCCACGCCTGCCACGCTTTGCGAGCCCGAAACGGATAGCGCCCCCACCCACAGTTCCCCCCTTCTGCGGTCTCGATGAAGTGCAACGCCTGCCACGCTTTGCGAGCCCGAAACGGATAGCGTCCCCACCCACAGCCCCCCCCCTGCGGCGTCGAGGAAGTGCCACGCCTGCAACGTTTTGCGAGCCCGAAACGGATAGCGCCCCCACCCACAATTCCCCCCCTGTGGTGCCGAGGAAGTGCCACGCTTGCCACGCTTTGCGAGCCCGAAACGGATAGCGTCCCCACCCACAGCTCCCCCCTGCGGTGTCGAGGAAGTGCCACGCCTGCCACGCTTTGCGAGCCCGAAACGGATAGCGTCCCCACCCTCAGCTCCCCCCCTGTGGTGTCGAGGAAATGCCATGCGTGCCACGCCTGTGCCACGCCTGTGCTGTGCTGTGCTGCGTTGTGTGTTGTGCTGTGCTGTGCTGTGCTGTGCTGCGGTGAGCTGTGCTGTGCTGTGCTGTGCTGTGCTGTGCTGAGCTGAGCTGAGCTGCGCTGTGCTGTGCTGAGCTGAGCTGTGCTGTGCTGTGCTGTGTGCTGTGCTGTGCTGTGCTGTGCTGTGCTTTGCTGCGGTGAGCTGTGCTGTGCTGCGCTGTGCTGTGCTGTGCTGAGCTGAGCTGAGCTGAGCTGAGCTGTGCTAAGCTGTGCCGCGCTGAGCTGAGCTGAGCTGAGCTGTGCTGAGCAGCGCTGCGAGGAGGAGGGGAAGTGCGAGGTGAGACGCGGGTGCGACGCGGCAGGGAAGAAAACCAGAACCCCACTAAGCACGCGGGGGATAAAGGTACAAACATGCGACCCACAATTCCGAACAAGGCTTCCACTTCGCGCCTGCGCTGGCGCCGACAATCTTCGTTTGACAATGTGCGCAATTAGTTGCCACATTTGGTCGCCGTTCTGCCCATTGCAATCTGGTGGTGGTGCGTCAGATACGCCGACCCCCCCCCCAAAAAAAAAAAAAAAAGTACTCCGACGGTGGGACCCCGCACGATAATCTGTTTAGCTTACCCTTTGCCCTTTCCTCTTCCTCCTGGCGGACACCCTCTCCTCTCGCCCCCTGCACTGCCCTCTCTTCCCCTTTCTATTTCTCTTCCTCCTCCTCTTTCTCCTCCTCCTCCTCCTCCTCCTCCTCCTCCTCCTCCTCCTCCTCCTCCTCCTCCTCCTCCTCCTCCTCCTCCCTCCTCCTCCTCCTCCTCCTCCTCCTCGCGCCACCTCCTCCTCGTCGTCGGCCTCCCCCATGCCCCTTCCCTCCTCATCCCCCTGCCTTTTCTCCATGTGCACCTCCCCTTCCCCCTCGTCGGGGCAAGCAAATCCATTTTCCTCAGCGCCGTCGCCGCCTCGGCCAGCGCGCGCGCGTCTGCCGACGGCTAGATCGCGAAGCCGTCGGGACAAACCTTCGGGCTGGGCCGTAGGGCAACCTCGCAGGCCGCCGGGGCGTGGGAGCTAGCCGCTGGGACAACCCCGCGGGCCTCCAGGCGCGCGCCGCGGCGCTCAGGCGGGGGGCAGCATGAAGCCCAGCTCTGCCGCGAGCTGCTCCGCCTCAGCCCTGGAGTCCACCGCTCTCTTGTCGAACTCCTCGAGCGCCTTCCGCAAGGACGCCGGCGGCCCGCGCCCCAGGAACTCTCGCGCGGGCGGCCGCAGGATCAGCATGTTCCGCACGCACGTGGCGCGGGAGAACATGACGTAGAGGTGCAGCCACCACATATCGTCCGACATGCCCGTGCGGCCAGCGTCCCCATCCCTGGCGCAGTCGATGGCGACGCCCTCGCGCAGCGTCTGGCCCTGCGACAGCGTGGAGGTCAGGTAGGACGCGTGCGTCAGTGTGAATCCCGAGCGGCGCACAGTGTGCGCCCCCGAGCTTTGCCACGTGAACTCCTGCTCGCTGGGCCTGAACATGAGCAAGCTCCTCGCCCGCGCTCCGGCCTCGCCGTCGTCGGCAGCGCCATCGGCGCCCTGCTGCAGCACCTCGGCGACCTCCTTGTAGATCGGGGGCTCCTGGAAGCCGTGCACCTGCAGCCAGATTCCCTGCGGTAGGTAGCGGGGGCGGAAGAGCTGGCCCGGCGCGCACTCCTCGTAGTCCCGCTCGTCGTCTGCGTGAAACTCGATGGACACGATGGTGGCCCATTGCTCCTGCACGAGCCCCAACTTCTTCTTCAGCTCCTCCTGCACGGCCGTGAACCGGACCTCCATGCCGACGCGTGCCGGTAAGACGCCGTGGATGTCCCCCGTCTTGTGCAAGTTCGGGACGTTCAGGAGGCGCCGGCCTGCGTCTGGGTCGCCTTGAATCGTGCCGCACTCGACTACGGCCTCACAATTCACTCACAGACGAGGCTCCCGCCTGATACTTCCTCCATATTCAGGCCTCAAGAGCCCAAAAGTGACGACAGTTACACGTTACGGATGACCCGCTCGGATTCGAACATGAAGTGCGGGCCCCATAGGGAGGGGGCTCCCGCCTGAGACTTCCTCGCAATTCACTCACAGACGAGGCTCCCGCTCGAGACTTCCTCCATATTCAGGTCTCAAGAGCCCAAAAGTGACGACAGTTGCACGTTGCGGATGACCCGCTCGGATTCGAACATGAAGTGCGGCCCTATAGGGAGGGGGCTCCCGCCTGAGACTTCCTCACAATTCACTCACAGACGAGGCTCCCGCTCGAGACTTCCTCCATATTCAGGCCTCAAGAGCCCAAAAGTGACGACAGTTACACGTTGCGGATGACCCGCTCGGATTCGAACATGAAGCGCGGGCCCCATAGGGAGGGGGCTCCCGCCTGAGACTTCCTCACAATTCACTCACAGACGAGGCTCCCGCCTGATACTTCCTCCATATTCAAGTCTCAAGAGCCCAAAAGTGACGACAGTTACACGTTGCGGATGACCCGCTCGGATTCGAACATGAAGCGCGGGCCCCATAGGGAGGGGGCTCCCGCCTGAGACTTCCTCGCAATTCACTCACAGACGAGGCTCCCGCTCGAGACTTCCTCCATATTCAGGTCTCAAGAGCCCAAAAGTGACGACAGTTGCACGTTGCGGATGACCCGCTCGGATTCGAACATGAAGTGCGGGCCCCATAGGGAGGGGGCTCCCGCCTGAGACTTCCTCACAATTCACTCACAGACGAGGCTCCCGCCTGATACTTCCTCCATATTCAAGCCTCAAGAGCCCAAAAGTGACGACAGTTACACGTTTCGGATGACCCGCTCGGATTCGAACATGAAGTGCGGGCCCCATAGGGAGGGGGCTCCCGCCTGAGACTTCCTCGCAATTCACTCACAGACGAGGCTCCCGCTGATACTTCCTCCATATTCAGGCCTCAAGTCAGCGAGTAGTGATGATGATGATGATGATGATGATCGTTCGATGCCGATGATGGTGAGTGATCGTGGGATGGTGATGGTGATGCTGATGGTGATGATGATGATGAGTGGGGAGTGATGGTGATGGTGATGATGATGCGGAGGAGGAAGCAAAGAGGAGCAGAGGAGAGGGAGGAGGAGGAGGAGAGATCCTGCGCGGAGGGTGTGCAGAGAAAACAAAAACCCCACTTAAGATGTGGGGAAAGAAGTGTTTCGCGACAACCCGCAAATACACCATGTAAGCGTGATGTTGCTTATGCAGACGCACACCTCAATGATAATGCGCAGGCGGCATGATGTAACGAATGTTCCGACCTACCGCCGACGCAATAATCCAACCCAGTTTTACGGCGGAAGAGACCAGCCCGCAGTAGTGATGTGAGATCCATGTCTACATGTTATACACCACAAATATCTATAAACACAACTATATACATACATGTACATATGCATGTGTATATATATGTATATATATACATGCATATGCATATATGTAGGTACGAATGTAAATGTACATATGTATATACATCTCCACATACACAAACCTATACATATACACATACAAATGCCTATGCATATACATAGACATACACATATACGTGTGCACAGACGTATACATATGCATATGCATAAACATATACATATACATAGACGTATGCACATGCAAATGAATATACACATACGTTTACCTCTATATACATATATATATATGTGTGCTTATACATAAACATATACGTATACAAATACATAACATGAAAATATACATATACATAGATGTACATGGGTAGGCTGCGGACCGGTGACCACGTTCAAGACCGCGAAATACACAAACGCGATGTACGATGTGAACAAGGAAGTCGGGAGAATCGAGATGCCCTGCAACGGAGTGGCGGGTTCCCGCCAGCTAACGCCACCAGAGATCGCCTGGAAAAGCGTGTACATGCTCACATCCAGAGATCCCCATTCTCCAAGCAACGTGTCCTCGTTGACCTGGCCAAGGTCATCCGTCACTTCGACGAAGTACAACGCCTCTCCTGTGAACGCAAGACCGAACACATAGATGATCATCAAAATCAATACCATGGCCCACATTAACGACTTCATCGTCGCCAAGATCGAGTACACCAGCGTGCGGAGCGCCGCGATGAAGCGAATGAGGCGGTGCAGGCGGAAGGCGCGCGTGAGCCGCACCAGGCGGGCGAGTCGCACGTTCCGGAACACCGCGGCCCCTGGCAGCTCCTCATCCTTCGAGTAGGGGATCGACTACAGGATTGATTTACCCTAGAATTGATTTGTTCATCGAATCTACGAAAAATCGTAGAACACTCGTCGATCTACAAACAAGATTCGTACTTGTTGGTAGATTCGACGAGAGAATCAATTTGGGGGTCAATCGATCTTGTAGTCGATCACCTACTCGAATCCTGGTCAACAACAATAGAAATCACGTCCATTGTCATCTCGAGCAATCCCATCAACACCACCAGCGTGTCTGTCCACGCCCAGAACACCTCTCCCCTCACGAAGAAGCTCGTGAATCCGAGCCGCCATACGCGCGCCAGCAGCTCCACCAGGAACAGCACGGTGTACGCGTGGCGCACGACCACGAAGACGGCCGGGAGCTCTTCTCCGAGATGGACGCTGCGGTACTGGACCTCCACGCCGCTCACGAGCGCGTTTGTTCCGATCAAGACCCCGAAGAAGAACTCGAACGTCTGGCCCATGGTCTCGTTTTGGAGGCGGCCGGGGGGTCTGAACTTGATGGGGCCCCAGACAATCGGCCAGAAGGGGGGATGAAGCCAAGTCCGCTCAAAATCGGTCCCCAAACCCCTCCCTGGGTCCATCTGGTATGGTTTTTCACGTTGGATCCGTTTGTCAGTCCGGGGGCCGCAAAACGGCCCCCGGAGCCCGAAAAGTTGAAAGAAACCCTTTCCGAACCTAGAACCTCGAAACTCGCCGCCCCTTCCTGCTGGCCAGAGCCAGTGCCAGGCCACCTCAAACCCCCTGACGGCCCCATGGCCTCGTTGGGGTTCGCGAAGACTCTGCCGTGGCGGGACGCCGACGAGCGGGCCATCATGGCCGCCTCCTGCTGCTTGTCTCTGGCCTTCGCCGCGGCCTCGAAGACGCTGTCGTGTTTGCTACCCACGCGCCACCACTTATCCTGCCGAGGAATGAACAATTCTGTGGCAACTCATGGGCGCCTCCCGTACCATCTTGTTGGCTCGTGCGAATCGACGCTCATCGACACTAATCGGCACCAAATTGACGCTAGTCGACGCTAGTCGACGCTTATCGACGCTATTACACGCTAAATCGGCGCTATCTCATCGACTACCAGGCGCTAATCGACGCAAGTGCGCTCTAAAGACGGAAGTGCGACAGTACACGAGCTTCCCGCGATATGCTACCGAACAACAAAGACATAAACATAAACTGTTGGAGGTCCGCGCTGATTCAGTGGATCGGCGACCCCCTCATTGGTGCGCAGAGCCACAGTAGGCAACGCCGGCGGCGCCGTCAGGAAACTCCAGCGCCGATTCGAGAAATCCGCGCGGACCGCCGAACGTTTATGTGTGTATATATATATATATACACATATAAAGAGGAGCATGAATTCTAGATTAAGAATCACTGAAATCTAGATTCAAGCGAAACACGCTAAGAGCTTAAGATTGACTCAGATCGAGTCAGTAACAACTAGATCGGATGTCCACATGAGACCTTACATCACGTCGACATACGAAAGCAACATGTTGTGGTTTCACCTAAATAGATATATCAATATACATGTAAATATGCATGCATACATACAGACATACAGACATACATATATACATACATGCATGCATGCATGCATACATACATACATACATATATAGAATATCCCGTTGTTCCACTTCGTACCGTCCGAAGCGACAGCCATTCAGAAAATATTGGAATACGGATTTACATGGTTGTCTCATTTTTGCCTCACCCTCCCGTTCTCTCTTACGTCGCCCTGTATTCCTCGAGGCGTTTGTCATTTCTTGTAATAATACGAGGCTTCAAATACTTCGAGGATTAAGTTTCCAGAATTCATGATATGTTTAAGACCATCGAAAAGCCAACGGTCTTTCGGAGATTTCCTGAATCGATCGGCCTTCCTGAGTTTATCTGCCCGTGTTCCACTGCGGATTCGTGGCGGCCCTGGGGCATATATGCGGCAGCACGGGATCAAAGGTTGCTAAGTTTTGCGTCGAATCCCTCCTACATGGCTAAACCTCTGCGTGGACCTCTGAATCCCACCAGCCCTTTGGGCGTGAGTGGTTTAGAGAGCCCGCTCTGTTCTCAACCCCCTTCTTCCCCTTCGGGGAGGGGTTTACCCCTCCCCCTACCCCCTCCCCCTGGACCTGGAGAGGTCCTTTCGCGGGTGGTTGGAGGGGTCTTTTTCGACTCCTGGGAGGGCTAAAAAACGACACCCCTCACGAGGATCCTGGCCCCGACGGGGGGGGGAGAAAAAACCCGCCCCATCTGTGATCGATCGCCCGACAGATGGCCCCAAGATACCTCCCAGACCCCTCCCAAAGAGCCCCAAGAGGCCCCAAGAGGCCTCCAAGAGGCCCCCAAGATGCCCCCAAGAGGCCCCCAAGAGGCCCCAAGAGGCTCCCCCGAGGCACCCAAGACGCTCCTGGAAGCCCCTGGAGCCGCCAAGAGGCCCCCAAGACGCCCCAAACGGCCTCCAAGAGGCTCCCAAGAGGCCCGAAGAGGCTCCCCCAAGGCACCCAAGACGCTCCTAGAAGCCCCTGGGGCCGCCAAGAGGCCCCGAAGACGCCCCAAAAGGCCTCCAAGAGGCTCCCAAAACGACTCACACCACGACGAGGGCCCCGAACGACTCACACCACGAGGAGCCCGAACGAGTCACACCAGGAGGAGGGGCCCGAACGACTCACACGACGACGAGGGGCCCGAACAACTCACACCACGAGAAGCCCGAACGACTCACACCAGGACGAAGAGCCCGAACGACTCACATCACGAAGAGCCCGAACGATTCACACCAGGAAGAAGGGCCCGAACGACTCACACCAGGACAAGAAACCCCAAACGACTCAAACCACGAGGAGCGCTTTCTCTCCCTCCTCCTCCGCCTCGTCCTTCTCCCGCTCCCACCACAAGGAGGATGTACAAGGAGGCGGGAGGAAGGAGGAACAGGGGAGATATGCGGGGGCAGGCGGAAACACGCCTGAAAAACACGACTGTCGGCATGCTTCGCAAGAGTTGCTGTTTTGAGATGGGCTGGTGGGGATACGCGAAGCGTAAAGAATTCAAATCACCAGTCCAACGATACTTATCGCTGGGGCACGGGCACAGAAAAATGACGACGACGATCAATCACCCATCGCTCCCTCCAACAGATGCAGGGAAGCGCTTCGGTATTGCATTCTACATGATCCAGGCAATTGCAATAGAAGACGCTGGATAGCTGAATCGAGTTATGAGGTGCGTTTTTTCGATTATGTATGCATTGGCTCAAGTCGCATTCATCTATTTCGACAGATTTGTATCATCAGTTCTTTCGGAAATAATGACCGTTATTTGTTCAATGTCTGATTTGTTCAACCATTGAAAGTCGATAGTATCGGAAACCTTCCATCACGGGAACGAGAATTCAGTTCCAGCATGTTCAAGAATATAACGACAGCCACATCGAGGAAGGCTACCATATGATACCAGACGCGCCATCATAATGCAATGTCCCATTCGAACGACCGACAAATTTGACAAGTGCTGGTTCGGCCGGGCAAATTCCAGAAGAAGAAGTCGAGCCTGGCCCGAAGAACGTACGAGGAGGTGGCAAGAAGCGCGCGTTCGAAATTGTTGAAACACCTGATTTCGACACAGAAGAAACGCTTCACCAGAACGCACGAGGCTATCTCAAAGAGCACGTGATTTGAACTACGGCGATCGCTTGCACAACAGATCGCAAAAAGAAGGCGATTGCTGCTGGCTGCGGTCGCTGCACAAACTGTAGTCAGGCGTTCGCCTTGGTTCCCACGATTTTCAAATGGTCAACGCCTCGCCTGGGACAAAAAAATCAATGCAACGTGTCGGAAGGAGGGCGAACGCAGTGGTCCACTCAATGGAAAGGAGGCACGCAATGGAATGTGCCAAAAAGTATGCGTCGCTATGCACTCCTGGCACAATGCACGGTGGAATGACCAAGGACTGAATTCCCACGGGGGTGGGCCAAAGAAATAACAAATCCAAAACATACGAACCACTGACAAGCCGCAATTGAATCGGCACCCTTTGGTTCGATCTAGAGACGTTCATGGAGAATGCGCCCAGAAACGTTTCTCGAGGCGGAGAAGTTACGCCTTCCATGCACGACAACTAACGCTGGTGAAATCCGCCGACCCTGTCGGCGTGTGTGAGGGGCTTGTCGGTTCAACTCGTCATCTCCGTCATTCGTTGGTCGTCGTCTCTGTCGTCCCCTTTCCCTGTCTCCCCCTTTCCCTGGGCCGGTCGGAACTCCCCCCTTGTCCAGGGACCTCCTCAGCGCGCCAACCAAAGCGAACTTGAGCAACGTCGTAATTGAGTCGAAGGGAAGCCCCGTCCCTTCGATCCCTCCCGCAGGGGGGGGGGTCCCCGGGGGGGGTCCTGGGGGGGGGTGCCCAGGGGGGGGATCCCAAGGGGGGGGTCAGATACGACGCCCCCCTGGGGAGCCCCGGAGCCCCAAAAAAACCCATGACGGGCCAAGAGTGCCCCAAGAGGCCCCAAAGACAGTCCAAAAGAACCCCGAATCGCCGAAACGATCTGTCCAAGAAGCCTTGACGGCCTCCAGACCTAAACAAGCTAAATCCTTCGATTCTCGTCCGTCTTCCACCGATTCTTGCGTTTTCGTTGTTTTCGCTCCCCGAAGCTCCCAGACAACCCAACAGGCCCCAAAGATCGCCCCGAGACCCCCCAAAAAGCCTACAATATTGCCCCGACACAACCCAGGAGAGCCCCAAATTGCCCGCACCTCCAAGAGTGCCTCGAGACGGCGCAAAAGGAGCCCTGGACGGCCCAAGACGGCCTCCAGAGAGCCCCAGGCTGTCCCAAGAAAGCCTCTGGCCTCCTCCTCTTCCTCCGCCTCTTCCTCCTCCTCCGGCTCCTCCTCCTCCTCCTCCTCCTCCTCCTCCTCCTCCTCCTCTTCCCCCCCCCTTCTGCTACCCCTCCTCCTGCTCTCCTCTGCCTCCTTCTCTTCCTCTTGCTTTTCTTCCACATCCTTCCCGACATTTCCTCCCTCCTCCTCCTCCTCCTCCACCCTTCCTCCACCTCCCACTCATCCTCCTCCCTCCTCGCTTGCATTTTCGTCGTTCTCAGGATCAGGGGCACCGGTTGTAGGGCCTTCGCGATAATACGCAAAGTACTGCACCGTACTGGAATGCTACCGGCTTCCACCTTCAACACAAGATAGCATGGTTTGTTAATTGGCGTTGTTGGTCCCGTCGGTCTGTGCCAAGACGAGGCGACAGGCAAACACAATATAAATTGTTATGGCGGTGTTTATGTGATCAGATTCAGAAGATGGAAAAGCGCATCGACTGATGTTGGAAGTATATGTGAACACTGCACAGGCGATTGGCATGAAACAAACCGACAAGCATTGACGTATGCAATATTTGATATTTGGAAGATATGTGTACGGAATCAAGTGGCATTCATCTCCAAAGATGGTTACCACATGTTCGAACGAATGTGAAGGCTGTAGCAAAGACACAGAATGAGGAGAGCAAAAAAAAATTGCGGCGTTTGGAACTCCTCGACTCTATCGATAAGTGCATTACATCACCCGCTTGGTTCCCTGATGGAGTCGAATGACATACTTGCTAGGCGAACGGGACAAATTTTGCCAGATACAAATTCTTGGTTTTGAACATATATACACGCGAGCGGCGCGGGCAAGCGGATTCGGCAGCTTACGCCACCAATGCAATTGAACGGAAGCCCCGCCACACGAAAGTTCAGTTAACAGCCGGCTACCAGCGGTTCAATATAGCAGAACAGGACAGCGCAGGCGCCGACGCGCGCCCAGGGGGGCGGCCCTCTAAGAGCTCGGCGGGGGCACCGGAGCGCCGAAACACAGATGTGGTAGTAGATGGTTATCTAAGATCTCGAGTATGTAATATTGGCTCCACTGATACCATTCTTCCCATGAGTTTGAACATGCAGCGTCGTAAAAAAAAAAAGGGGCGCGTTTGCCTCGCATACTCCTGCGCAAAACCCATCACCACGGCAATAGTTTGTGTAATTTGTACATAAATTCCAAAAACTCGTCTGTTTTGTCAGCCGGTGTCCAGTCGCATTGTGAAATTTGACCCATACGCGCCGCCAGAGACAACATCGATACATGAACTCATAAGGCTGCCCCACTTCAACCCTCGATAACTTCGCGTGGTTTGGATTCGGGAATGTTGATTTGCATTCCACCATTTGGTTCCCAAACGTATTCAGCCCCAGAACTATATAACTTGGTTTCGCCCTTCGCATCGACGAACAAATCGATGCGTCTGGGTACTCGAGATTAGACCGTCAATTGCGGCCTCGGTTTCCTTGATCTTTTCATCTTCACAGTATGCGCCACTCGCCTCACAAGGAAAGGCGCCGTCTCGACCCATGTCGCCAGCGCTGGCATTAACACGAGCGCTTGGCGCGACAAGTGTCTGCTCTGCGATCTTCTCCACAAGTACAACCTCGAGAACTTCGACACGCTTCTCGACGCACTCAAACTTTGGTACCTCAACATACCAGGTTGCCCCTTGCATTGCTACGATAGGTTCCACTGGGACAGGGCGCTGAAAGCATTGATTGGCCTGCACTTCTGCACGAAGAGGGCGCGGCTCGATTTCGCCTAGCCAGCGGAGTATATCAAACTGGTCATTCGATATCGCGTCAAGCCTCTACGATCATCTCTGCGATCTTTCTGCGTTCCCGTCGCGGGTCCGGTCTGCATTGCCATCGCCTTCCCAAACACGCGTCTTTGCTGCTCGACGTTTCAGCCCATTGCTTTCTGGTCCATGCCATGGCTGAAACGCAATGAAGGAAGGGGGCGTTTGTTGACTGCTCGGGGCCCGAGCTACACTCGAGCCTCTCTTGAGCTTCAACAAAGCAGAGTTGACGGTTAAGGCACGCCAAACTATTAAGACCCATATTACGAAAGAGCGCGACGACAATATGTTAAATCTAAAAAGCGCCCGATATAGCTGTCGCTCTTTGCCGGGCAAAAAATGAACAGACGCGCGCGCATCAAAAACCGGAGTCCGCGACATGTTCCGCCATGATTATTGACAGAACACGTTCGCGACACTGGGCGCGGCGAATCAGAAACATCGTTCGAAGCACGAACCGCAGTTATATTCAGGGAGGCCCCACAGAGCATTCATTATACACGACGGGACTGCACGCCATAAAATGCTTCAAACCAGTTCCTGGAAGACACGGCACGCCAAAACCCTCATCGGAAGGGCGGGCGACGGCGCGACGCCGGAGGTCAGAGGCTTCGAAAGCGATACTAGCCCCTCCTGAACTTGATGCTGCGGACGGCACTGCAACTCTAAACGACGCAATTGACACGAACACGTGGTCATCAGGTTCGTAGACTCGTTGCGCGCCACCGCACCCAAGGAACATATTTGGCTGCCTAGGATCTGCAGAGCAAGAATCTGCCATGTCTGACCAAGACACCATCGGGGCGACGTCGTCGAACGCGCACATCCAGCCGCGATCGGAAATTTGCAAGCGACATGCCGATATGGCCCATGGCTCTCTACAGGCACGATATTCAAGAACGCGCGCGCTCGTTTACTCGGCGCGTTTGCATCAGCGCGCGCCGCCAAATACGCCGACGAAATGCAAATCGCCAAAAGTGTCAATCTAGAACTGCACAGATGCTGATCCGAAGCAGAACTCTGCACGAATTCAATGCATCAGAGCCCGCCTCCGCGCGCAAAGATAGCTGGGCGTGGATTCCCCGGGCGGAAGCGACTGCCAGTTTGAAGCCGCTACCAGAACTGCAGGCGCGAAAAGCCGCCCGAACGAATTACGGCATCAAATTTGCAAATCCCACCAGCCCTCTGGGCGTCGGCGGTTTAGGGCGTTTCCCCTTCCACCCTTCCCTCTTCCCCCTCGGGGAGGGGTTTACCCCCCCCCCCTACCCCCCTGACCTGGACAGGAGGGGCGGGGAGCGGTCAGAGCGTCCAAGATGGCCCAGGACGGCTCCAAGAGGGCCTCAGAGAGCCCAAGATCGCCTCCAAGATGGCTCAAGATAGCGCAAGATGCCTGAAGATGGTTCAGAAGACGCCCCAACACGTTCCACCGCTCCAAGATGGTTCCAAGTGCCCACAAGAGTATCATTAGAGTGCCCTCAAAAGGCCGAAATGCTTCAAAACCCTTGGGAAAACAATGTTTTGGCGTTCTCACTTTTTCGCCCCCGAAGCCCATCCGGGGCCTCAAGATGGCGCCAAGATGTCCCAACTGGGCCCCAACTGGGGCCCAAGAGAGCCTCAAGACTGCCTCAACAGCGTCCAAGAGCGCTCCAAGAGCGATCCAAGAGGGGTCCAGGAAGCGATTTTAGACAGTCTGGAGGGGCAACGCTAATTAAAGCTCTGCTCTCCTCTGATAGATTTGCTCCAAGATGCCCCCCCCCCCCCCCCCAGAGCGCCCCGACGGCGTCTAAAAGGACCCCAGACACCCTAAAAGGACCCCAGACGCCCAAAAGAGACGTCTTGGACTCTCCTCTCGGGCCCTGCGCGCGGGCGGGCGGAGCGCCGCCCGCCCGCCCGCAAGGCCCAAGAGCACACCAAACCTTTCGAAGATACCTCCAAGACGCCACCAGGGAGGAGGAAGAGGCGGAGGAAGAGGAGGAGGAGGAGGAGGAGGAAGAGGAGGAGGAGAGAGAGGAGGAGAGGAGGAGGAGGAAGAAGGCGGAGGAGAAGGAGGAAAAGGGGGAGAAGAACAGCTGCCGATCATCGGCGCTCTTCGTTCGAGTGCCTGGCGTAGGATGGGCCCGTGGGGATACGCGAAGCGTCAAAAATATTTGACGCAAATCCGGACTCGCTTGAATTGGCGATGGGCCGCTTCAAAATCATCATGAGATTCCAGCGCGCATGCGGGGGCCGGGGTCGCAGGGTGTTCATTTGACGTTGACCGCTGTTTCACATTCACTGCTACGGCCTATTCGCATGCTCACAAATTCTGCTACCTCGCCCGAGTTGCACATTGCGCCCCCCGAATTTAAAGCTGAAGCCCCATGGGGGTCTGATCACATATTAATTCATCACGACGAAATTCACTGCGAAAGAATCGGCGCAAAAATGTTGTTCTTTTCGTGCCGGATTCTAATTCTAGCGGTCCATCTCGGGCGCAACGTTCGCCCACGGGCGATCCGCGACTGGGCCCAGCTCGGCTCTCGCAGAGGGTTGTCCAGGACGCGGCCGAACAGAGCGAGATAGACGAGGTTTGCCACCATCCTGCGACGTTCTGGGCAGCGCGGGAGCACCAGGCCCAGCGCGCACGGCGGCGTCCACTCATAGCGGGGCGCATTGGTTTGTCCTCCAGCGGTGCTGGACCGTCTTCTAAATAATGCTCTGCAAGTCTAATTCGCTGGATGCATATGAGCTGCTGCGCCGCGCGTGCCAAGATTGTGAACAGATCGATCGATTTCCCCATGCCCAGAGCCGCAGGCGCCTCGCATCTTCAATCCGTTCGGCTGGCGTGTTGCATGTATTTCACCGTGCGCGTCAAGGGCTAGCATCGCGTTCTTTTGCGCGTGGAATAACTCTGCTTCCTCACAAAGAGGGCGCTCATCGATTATATCATTCGCGTTGCACTCGAAATTCCACCAGAATTCGACGATTAGAACAAAAATCGAACACTGAATTTTAACAGATTTGGGCATGTAAGCAATTCGTGCAGTACGGTGAGCAGATATGTCCTCTCTTGATAAATACCGCTCGAAGTGCTAAACTAGCGTCTGCAAGTCAACAATGGACATACCTTGTTTCATTTGTTGTACTGGACACATCCAGCATGTCACGTTTAGTTGAGACAAGCGAAGATGTGCGTTAAAAGTAAGGTGGCTTCTCAAGTAGTAACGCTTCAGAAAAGGCGGCTGACGTTGCGGAATAACCGCTGATGCATGCACTCATAAGCATATACAGCATGTGCGTTCTAAAGGAATGCTGCTCAACTAATGATTCTCTTCATTTGTAGACAGCGAATTTCTACGAGCGGAATGAAGCCGCAATCAAGGCAGCCAAGTATCGGCATGGCGAATGTCACGGATTAGTCCTTCAATAGTTCGCACGGTCAGGTCACGAATTTGACAAATGCGCGCCTGTCGATCGGGAAATCAGACTGCTCGCAAGAAGGAGAAATGGCATCTTACACATTGAGTAATTGGCTATCGTTAAACAATATTTTCGAATCGGAAGAAGAATAAGATGAAGAAAAAAAAAACAACAACAACAACAACAACAACAACAACAACAACAACAACAAAACGAAAAAAAAAAAAAAACAAAAAAAAAACGACCCCCCCCCCCCCCAAAAAAAAAAAAAAACAAAAAAAATCGTCGAGCGCGTGCGCATCGCCTATCGGTTGCAAAATTGAAAGAAGGCCACTGATGAGTCGACTGTTTGTCCTATTGTCAGGATTATGGAAGCAGTTCTTTAGGCGCGCAATCCCAACGGGCCCGAACTGGCCCGGCAGGCCCGAGCAGGACCAAGGAGGCGCGAGCAGACGGAAAGGCTCGAACAGATAAGAGCAGGCCTAAATAGCACTGCCTGGGCGCCAGCAGGCAGATTCGCGCAGGCCAATCAGAACCAAGCAGGCTCGAGGTTGATAGAGGCTCCAGCTGAAGCGAGCAGGCCTGAGCAGACTCGAAGGGACCCGAGCAGACCCCAGCAGCCTTCAACATACTCGAGCGAACAGGCCCGAGCAGGCAGCCCCGAGCAAGCTTGACGGCGCGAGGAAAGCCCCGGCGCCCACCCGGGCCAAAGCATGCTTGGGAACAGACCCGAGCAGGAGCTAGCAGACTCGACCAGGCCCGCGAAGGCCCAAGCAGCTCAGAAGGAGCCCGAGAAGACTCGTGTAGTAGTAGTAGAAGTAGTAGTAGAAGTAGTAGTAGTAGTAGTAGTAGTAGTAGTCGTAACAGTAATAGTAATAGTAATAGTAATAGTAATAGTACTAGTAATAATAATAGTAGTAGTAGTAGTACTACTACTAGTAGTACTAGTAGTACTAGTAGTAGTAGTAGTAGTAGTAGTAGTAGTAGTAGTAGTAGTAGTAGTAGTAGTAGTAGTAGTAGTAGTAGTAGTAGTAGTAGCAGTAGTCGTAGTAGTAGTAGGAGTAGTAGTAGTAGTAGCAGTAGCAGTAGTAGTAATAGTAGTAGTAGCAGCAGTAATAGTAGCAGCAACAGTAGCAGTAGTAGTAGCAGTAGTAGTAGTAGTGATCGTAATAGTGGTAGGAGCACTAGAATTAGCAGCAGCAGCAGTAGTAGTGGTAGTAGTAGTACGAGCAATACTAGCAGTACTGGAAATAGTTGTAGGAGGAGTAGTAATAGTAGTAGCAGTAGTAGTAGTCGTAGTAGTAGTAGTGGTGGTGGTAGCAGTAGTCGTAGTTGCAGGTGTAGCTGTAAAAGAAGTAAGAGTTAGAGTAGTGGTAGTAGTAGTAGTAATAGTAGTAGCAGTACTAGACGAAGTAGAAGTAGTGGAGGTAGTGGGATCAGTAGTCGTCGTCGCAGTAGTAGTACTACTAGCAAAGGCGGTAGTATCGGTAGCAGTAGGAGTAGTAGTAAAACCAAAAGAAGTCTCACAAGTAGTTGTGGTCGTAATAGTAGTAGCAGTAGCAATAATAAGATTAGCGGTGGTGGTGGTAATATGCAAAATACGACTCGTAGTGGTGATAGCAGTAGTAGTAGCAGAATCGTAGCAGCCGCAGTCGCAGTACTCGTAGTACGACTGCTACTACTACGACTACTATTACTACAGCTGCTACGACTAGTACTACTACTACTACTACTACTACTACTACTACTACTACTACTACTACTACTACGACTACTACTACTACTACTACTACTACTACTACTACTACTACTAATAATACAACAACTTCCAGTACTACTGCTACTACTAGTACTACTACTACTACTACGACTTCTACTATTAATACGACGACTACTGCTACCAATACTACTACGCGTAGTCGTCGTACTAGCAGTAGTACGAGCAGCGGTTGAAGAAATAGCAGTAGTAGAAAAAGAAATGACAGGCGTAGAAATAATACTAGTAGTGGTAGTAAAAAATAATAGTAGTAGTAGTAGTAGTAGTAGGAGTGGTAGTACTAGGACTAGTAGTCGTAGTAGTAGTACTACTAATACTAGGAAAAGTCATTGTAGTGGTAGTGGTAGTAGTAGCACTACGAGTAACAGGTCGCGGCAGCAGGAGCATCAAAATCAGCAGCACCAGAAGCAGGAGCACCAGAAGTAGTAGTAGTAGTCATCATTGTCGTCGTCGTCGTAGTAGTAGAAGTAGTAGTATAGTAGCAGTAGCAGTAGCAGTAGCAGTTATAGTGATAGTAGTAGTACTAGTAGTCGCAGCAGTCGTAGTAATAGCAATAGTTGTTATAGGAGTAGTCGCGGCACTAGTAGTAGCAGCAGTAGTGGTAGTGGAAATAGTAGTGATAGTGGTAAGGGTAGTGGTAGTGGCAGTGGCAGCGGCAGAGGTAGTGGTAATGGTAGTGGTAGTAGTGGTGCGAGAAGAAGTAGTAGTAGTCGTAATGGTAGTAGTAGTAGTAGTAGTAGTAGTAGTAGTAGCAGCAGCAGTAGTAGTAGTAGTAGTAGTTGTTGTTAGTAGTAGTAGTGGTGGAGGTAGTCGTCGTACTAGTAGTAGTACCAGTCCTACTAGTACAAGTAGCGAAAGCGAAAGCGAAAGCGAAAGCGCGCTGTGTCCGGCTGGAGGCCGACCCGCGAGGGGTGGAGCGCAGGGGCCGTAGCCCTCACATGATCCTGTACATCGTGGTATCCTCCCTCACATCGTCCCAATTTCCCTGGAAATCCAACCATGATTCCTGAAATCCTGCGTTCATGAAAAATGCTGAATGACGTCTGCCCGCCGGCTTTTGGGCCCACCGCGCGATCTAGTCAAACTCAACTTTACTGAGCGCCGCGGTTCCCATTCAACAACAAATCTTGCCCAGCTTCCCCTGTCCAGCTCTCGCACACGTTTTGCCCACTGCCATTTCGATTTTCGCTGTGTAACTCTGTCCACCAGATCGAACTGCACGTTCTCCATTGCCGTCGCGGCTGCGCGCGTTGCCCGTTTTATCCCATCCACCCAAACTTCTAACTCTCCATCTGCAGCGCGGCGCCTCCGGCGCCCAAGGATCAGACGCAGCATGCGTCGCTGACACGTTTGCAACTTCCGTTTCATAGTTGCTGTCATCGTCCAGGTCGCTGCGCCGTACAAAACTGCGGGCTTGAAGGCCCCATCAAACAGCTTTAAGCAATCCCTCAAAGAATACATGTTGTGGGTGCTTTCTTACTTGGACACCAAAAATCTCCGCCAACCAATTGCAATCCTGTTGTCACGCTGCGTGTCGTCAGGCTCGTCGAAGGTCAGCTTGCGCCCGAAGTACTTGACGCAGCCAGAGAAAGGGAGGACCTCGATATTCATGTTATCCACATACATGAACGTCCTGGATCGCATACCTGTCCCTTATGTCAAACATAAGAACTATGTGTTCTCTGGATGAAGTCCCAAACCCCTCTCTCCAGCAGCCGCAACGAAGTCGCCGAGCAAATTCCGCAAATGTGCAAATGACGACGCAGCAAGTCATACATCATCGGCAAAACGTAAAATGGATTGCAAAGAGCACTCGGCATGGCCGAGAAGAAATCCAAACCTCTTTCGCGACCACTTCCATTTCACCTCCCGGAACACGTCTTCCAAAATGGCGTTCAAAAGCAATGAACTCAGAGGATCACCTCGTTTGATTCCCCTCGTCGTAGAGAGAAGGGTTTGCTCGCCCTGTCTGTGCGTACACAACCACTTTGGTCTGAATATAAGTACGATAACAAGTTCACATAAGCGATCAGTAGACCCTGCCTTTGAACCGCCGCCCATATCCACTTGCGCTCCACACTGTCGAAAGCCTTTTTATATATATATATATAAGAAAGAAGAAGAAGAAAAAAAAAAAAAAAAAAAAAAAAAAAAAAAAAAAAAAAAAAAAAAAAAAAAAAAAAAAAAAAAAAAAAAAAAAAAAAAAAAAAAAAAAAAAAAAAAAAAAAAAAAACGCCGCAAACCAAGCCAGGAGGTTCCATTATCTTGCCTTGCCTTGTATTTGAGCTGCTGTCCACAATGGTCCACCGTACTGCAATCGCGTCGAAAGCCAGCTTGGTCTGGCGCCTGCTCCTCGTCTAAGATTTTTTCCAATCGCTGGGTAAGGAACAGGGCGAACAACCTATAAATAATGTTATAACTGTTGTTGGCCTGTAATTTAATGGCAACTTCGGGACACCGGCTTTGAATACCACTGTCACAATAGACTCTTTCCACTTTGCTGGGGCCTTCCTCGGATATTCCAAAATACTATTGTACACAACCAGCAGCACGCTATCCCAAGATTTCCCACCTGCCTTCATCATTTCTGCAATTATTCCAGCCGCGTCATTGCATTTGCCACACGGGAATTGTCGCACTGCCTCCCAGAACTCGTCCTCTGTGAAGGGCTGAACTCCCGCGACGTTCAATGCAGCCTCGCCTCCCGAAGCGTGTCGGGACGCGTACAAATACGAATAAAAATCAGAAAACACATTCGCTATGTATTGTCTGTCTGTTTGCCCCATCCCTGCTGAGTCTACCATTGATGCGATCAAGTTCCGCTTTCCTCTTTGTTTGATGTTTGGCATTATTCCCAAGCCTTCCCCTGAACGAAATGCTTCTGATACCCGCGCTTGGCATTCCCATCGGTGCAGCTTGCGGATCTCCCCCCGGATGTTTTTGCTGAGCTGCGCACGTGCACAAGAACCACCTCGATAGTTGTTTCTTTGATGTAGTAGCGATTGTAAGATTGTGCTCGCAGGTTTCCTGTCTTGTCGCTTGGATCGTTCTGGACATGATGCCTTCGAGGATGTATTAAACATTCCGGTCCACCAGCATGAAAATAAAGTTCTTCCTGAAGCGTATCTAAGTACACGGTTGCATCAACAGAATCCCAATTGATGTAATTATTATGTTGTTTTGTTTCGTGATTCTTCTTGTTTCGCTTGCCCGTGCCTGTCTTCAATACCACGCGAACAGTCCGATGGTCAGAACCAAGATCGACGACCGAATGCGACGTCTGCATTCATGATGTTTCTCCACGCCTTCGAGTCGACAAGTATGTAATCGATCTGCCGGGTCCAGGCCCCACATGTGCGTAACGATGCTCCGGCCGCTTCGGGAAGTACGTGTTCGCAATCACCATTCGTCCAGTTGATGCCCAAGTCTTTAGCCAATTGCCTCTGAGATTCGAGAGGCCCAGACCATGTCGACCAACGATCCTGGTGTCATCGCTCTCCGCGCAGCTGCCCACTTGGGCGTTAAAATCAGCACCAATGTAAACATGCTAATATTATCCCGCGCCTCTGATTTCAGCTCTGTAAAAGTGTATAACTCTTGTACGTACGCGTCTCCATACCCTGAATGTGGAAATATGCAGTATCAATCCTCGCTCTCAGCCCCCCTCCCACAATATCAACAGATGCAGCTCATTCCGAAATCGCAGCGAAATCGCGCACACGACCCACTGAACGCTTGTGACGAAGAATAGAAACTCCACGTCTACCAACCATGCCACCAAAAGCTGCGAAAAGGTGCCCTGCTGGAGTAGTGAAGTATTATTTGCGCTCACGTCTCGTTCAGGAGAAGGATATCCCCACTCCACCGAAGATAGTTAAGAAAACAACTCATCAAGACGGTCGTCGTTTCCCAGACCTCGCACGTTTTTTCAAAATGATTGTCATTTTCGTTGCATCCTGAATTCGCTCACTCTTTGCCTCTAAATGTGTGGGCTGCCCAATAGGACGGTGAATTGCGGCACAAGGAAGATCACCAGATACGTTGGTATACGCCCCCCTCCCACCACCCATGCCGGCGCTCACCTGAAGACCTGCACACGGTATAATAATAGTATTAACTGAACACAGACCTCACTAGTACTAGTAGTAGTAGTAATAATAATAGTGGTAGTTGCAGTGGCAGTGGCAGTGGTAGTGGAAGTGGTAGAAGTAGTAGTAGTAGTAGTAGTAGCAGTAGTGATAGTATTAAACATAGTGGTAGTATAAGTAATGGAAATAAGAAGAGTCGTAGTAGTAGTAATAGAAGCAACAGGACCAGTAGTAGTAGCAGTAGTCGTCGTCGTAGTAGCAGTATTAGTAGTGGTCTTAGTAGTAGCGGTCTTAGTAGTAGTAGTAGTAGTAAAAGTAGTAAAAGTAGTAGTAGTAGTAGCAGTAGTAGTAGTAGTAGTAGTGATAGTGCTAGTAGTAGTAATAGTAGTAGTAATAGTAGTAGTAGTAGTAGTAGTAGTAACAGAAGTAGCAGTAGTGGCCGGAATAGTACTCGCACAAGTAGTAGTAGTACTAGTAGTTGTTGTTGTTGTTGTAGTAGTAGTGGCAGTAGTAGTAGTAGTCGTAATAGTAGTAGTAGTAGTGGTACTAGTACTAGTACTAGCACTAGTAGTAGTAGTGGTAGTAGTAGTAGTAGTAATAGTAGTAGTAGTAGTAGTAATAGTAGTAGTAGGAAGAGTAATAGTAATAGTAGTAGTAGTAGTAGTAGTAGTAGTAGTAGTGGTAGTAGTAATTGTTGTAGTAGTCGTAGTAGTAGTGAGAGTGGTAGTAGTAGTCGTAAGTATAAGAGTAGTAGTAGTAGTAGTAGTAGTAGTAGTAGTAGTAGTAGTAGTAGTAGTAGTAGTAGTAGTAGCAGTAGTAGTAGCAGCAGCAGCAGGAGTAGTAGTAGTAGTAGTAGTAATGGTAGTAGTAGTAGTAGTAGTAGTAGTAGTAGTAGTAGTAGTAGCGGGATAGAGAAAGGGGAAGAAGCGATGAGCCGCGGCAGCGTCCCTGAAATCTAGATTAAAGGGTTTGGCTGGGGTGTGGTCAATCGAACCTAGACTGAAGTGAGAAGTATCTGCGGATTCGCGCATGAAAATACAATTCACTTAGATCTGGATTTGACTCAAGGCTAAACCTGAAATTCAGCGATGTCGGCATATATGTACATATATATATACACACACGTCATTACCGTCGGAGATTTGTGCATAGCGTGTCTCTGCGACGGCCCCAGCGACATGCCGTGCCTGCGAGCGGACAGCGTGTCGCTCCGCTCCGCGGAGCGGCTCGGGAAAGCTCGGAACGTTGACGCCGGGGGATCCGGAAAGCGGATCACGTGTCGCGACGAAGCGTGGTGGGCCAGGACGGGCGGAGGGACACGCTAAGCCAGAGTTCCTGACCGTGTGCACATGGATTATGAGGCAACTACTGGGAGATCTTCGTCGGAAGGGTTAAGGAGGATGAAGCTCCATTGGGGGGCTGTTACGCCAGAGTGGGCCTTGGATTAAGCGGGATCAAGCCGGATTAAGCGGGATCAAGCCGAATGAGGCCAGGCTTCGGACCAGGGCAAAATCAGAGTTTGACCTCCCAGGAGTTGCATCCGAACATGGACGCCCGAGTCATATGGGGCCTCCGATGCGCGAACAAGAACTTACTCCCGACCACCCCCCGACCTGATGACTCGTGGCTATGTTCATTATCCATCGGTCGGAAGAAGCGGGTAGAAACATAACGTAGGAAGGCGTTGAAAATAAACTGGGCTTCCGCCCACCCCCTGAGAAGGAAGGAAGGAGGAAAAAGACTCGATGATTGACGTAGGAAGGCGTCTAAATCAGATTGGGATCTGGGACTCCAGGAATACCTACTTTGAACGCCCGATTGGTTTTTGTTCCCCCGATCCTTGTTCCCACCCCTTGTCGAGTTGCTCGAGTGCCCGTGTGTCGGTGTCGGGCAACCCGACTGCTTCGACTGGTTGCGCGACGGCTTGCGCCCAGGAGCTCTATGAGGGGGCCGCTGATCGGGCGCGCCAAAGAGGGAGGGACATGGAGGAGAAGAGAAACGGGACCATGACCACGAATGAACGCGGATACGTCCTGCCGATCTTGGTCCCCGTCCATCTTGGTCCGCGTCAATTGGTGGGGCGCCCTCGCGAATCGGCGACGTCCCGCATGGACCATGACCAGGATCGGGGTCCGCAAGATCCCGCGACATCTTGGTCATGGTCAGTGTGCGTCTCTTCCCCCGAGGCCAAGAATGGAGGGGCGTCAGCGTGTCATGGCTCGGGGCGCGTGCGCGGATGAGTGCGTCTCTTCCCCCGAGGCCAAGAATGGAGGGGCGTCAGCGTGTCATTGGCTCGGGGCGCGTGCGCGGACGAGTGTGTCCTCGCGGCTGCCCCCACCCACACGAGTGTCGCCGTCGATCCACGATGGGCGGATCCAGCTTCTCACCGCTGCGTGAGCTGGCTTGGTATGCGCGCTTGCTCGACCTATTCTGCGCCGCACCACCGCGCGCGTGGCCGCGACGCAAAAAAGAGTGCGCGGACAGCGCGGGGGGGGGAGGGGACCACCAAGTCTGGGAGGCGCCTTGGCCCCAGCCATGGCATCGACACCCCCGCGGTCTTCGCCCCCCCTCTTGCACGCCCCCGAGAGGAGGGAGGTCGGCGGACTCGTCCCCTTGGGGCTGGGCTGGCTGCTCCGTGGGCCTCACGGACTGCGTCCCCGTGGAGAGCGGCCTCACGGAAGGCGTCCCGGTGGACGGCGGCCTCGCGGCCTGCGCACCCGCGGAGAGCTGCCGCTCGGAAGGGCAGTCCTCGAGCGGCACGGCCTGGGCGCCGTCCAGCGCCACCGGGCGCGCACTCTCGGGAGAAGAACGGCCCGCGCAGGGGTGCAAGCTGCCATGGGCCGATCCGCCGTTTGGAGCGGAGGCGCGCTCCCTGCCAGAGTCCAGGTCCAACTCCGAGACGAGAGGCCAGCGCCGATCGAGGGGCGCGAAGTGTTTGAGGCCCTCCTGGGAAGACGCCAGCCTTGCGCCCGCACCGATCCCCAATCAGGCCCACGCTGGGCTCAGGATCGGTGCACACGCCCGGCTGGATTGGGCCATGAACGCACGTGCACCAACCCTGGGCGCAGGATGGGCTGGGCCAGGGGTCGGTGCAAGTGCACGTGGTTGGCGGCGCCCTCCTTGCGGCAGGCTCCAGGCAGGGAGGCCATGACGACGTCCAAGACCTCCACGTCCTTGCAGGAACCGCAAGCAACCACAACCACATCGAAGACACCCCCTGGGGGATGGCCTGCGCATGCCAGTAATCGTCAGAACACCGAGATCTGTTTAGTGCTGGTTGTGGTCGATGTGGCATCCCAGAACGGCCAACCACAACCAAAGCGTTCATGTCGAGGTCGGTGTGTTCTTCCCCGAGGGGCCCTCCCCCCCAAAAACTAGCCTGACGAAGAACCCAACCATACGCAGCTGCGAGTACCGCGAGGGAGATGAGACGAAGGAAGGGGGGGCGCAAACTCCGAGTAGCTCTCATAGGCAGAGCGCCGCAGGACGAGGCGCGGGGCAATGCAGGCAGGGGCGAGGGGGGGAGCGGAGCGGGATGGTAGGCTCTCAGATGTCTCCACCCCCGTGTTCTCGCGCCTTGGTGACCGCGGCTCTGGGCAGAGCGCAACGCCGAGTCCCCGCGACGCGCGCCCGTTGCCCCGCAGGGGTCGCCTCGACCTCCAACGTCGTCCGTGTTTTTCTTCTCCACCCTGCCATCCACCCGAAACATGTGAGGGGGGTGCCGAAATGGGCGGGGACGCGTGCGGAGGGCGCCGCTGGGGCCGTCGCTGCAGCTCCCCATGGGGACAGGAAACGTGCGAGGGGTGTGCCGAAGTGGGCGGCGCGGACGCATGTGGACGCAGCCACTGAGGCCTTCGGTGGAGTTCCTTATGTGGCCACGAAACCTGTGAGGGGCGTGCCGAGATGGGCGCGGGACGCATGCGGACGCAGCCACTGAGACCTTCAGTGGAGCTCCCTAGCATGTGGACGCAGCGACTGGGGCATTCGGTGGAGCTCCCCAGAGGGCCACGAACTATGTGAGAGGTGTGCCGAAATGGGGCGGGACATGTGTGGACGCAGCCATTGGGGCCTTCGGCGGAGCTTCGTTTGGGGCCACAAAACGTGTCAGGGGCGCGGAACGCATGTGAGCGCAGCACCTGGGGCCTGCGGTAGAGCTCCCAAAATGGGCCACAATACGTGTGAGGGACGTGCCGAAATAGGTGGCGGGCAAGCATGAGGCCACCCCCACTGGGGCCTTCCGTGGGGCTCCCTAGGGAGCCACGAAACGTGTGAGGGGTGTACCGAAATAAGCGGCTGGGATGCATGCGGGCGACACCACTGAGGCCTTCGGTGGAGCTCCCTGTGGTGGCCACGAAACGTGCGAAGGGTGTGCCGACATGAGCGCCTGGGACGCTTGCGGGCGGCTCCACTGGCGCATGCGGTGGGGCCCCCTATGGGGCCGCGAAACGTGTGAGCTGTGTTCCGAAATGGCTGACTGGGACGCACGCGGGCAGCAATACTGGGGCCTTCGGTGGGAGCGCCCCATTGGACCACGACACGCCGTGCTGGGTGGCGCGGGTCGCATGTGGTCGCAGCCACGGGGGCCCGGCCTTCGGTGGAGCTCCATATGGGGCCACGAATCGCCGCATTGGTTGGCGCCGGGCGCATGTGGTCACAGCCACTGGGGCCTTCGGTAGGACGCATGCGGTCACAGCCACTGGGGCCTTCGGTGGAACTCCCTTCAGAACCTCAAAGCGCCTCACTGGGTGGCGTGGGACGCATGCGGGCGGCTCCACTGGGACGTTCAGTGGAGCTCCATTTGGGGCAACGAGACGCCGTACTGGGTGGCGTGGGACGCATGCGGGCGGCGCCACTGGGGCCTTCGGTGGACGTCCTTATGGGGCCACGGAACGCCGTTCTGGGTGGCGTGGGACGCATGCGGGCGGCGCTACGCTTTCGGTGGAGCTCCATGTGGGGCGGGACGCATGCGGGCGGTGCCACTGGGGCCTTCAGTGTAAGGAACCACGAATCGCCGTACTGGGTGGCGCGGGACCCACGCAGAGGGCGCCACGCCTCCAGTGGAAATCCAGATGGGACCATGAAACGCCGTACTGGGTGGCGGGAAACGCTTGCGGGCGCGCCACTGGGGCCTTCGGTGGAGCTCTCTCTGGGGCCACGGAACTCCATACTGGGTGGCGCGGGACGTACCCAGGCGGCGCAACTAACTGGGGCCTTCGATGGAGCTCATTATGGGGCCACAAACGCCGTATTGGGTGGCGTGGAACGCGTGCGGGCGGCGCCACTGGGGCCTTCGGTGAAGCTCCATATGAAGCCACGAAACTCCATACTGGGTGGCGGGGGACACATGCGGGCGGCGCCACTGGGACCTTCGGTGACCTCCATATGGGGCAACGAAACGCCGTACTGGGTGCCGTGGGACGAATGCGGGCGGCGCCACTGGGGCCTTCGGCGGAGCTCCACACGGAGCCACGAAACGCCGTACCGGGTGTCGTGGGACGCATGCGGGAAGCGCTGCTGGGGCCTTCGGCGGAGCTCCATATGGAGCCACGCAACGCCGTACTGGGTGGCGTGGGACGCATGCGGTCGCAGCCACTGAGTCCTTCGGTGGAGGTCCAGATGGAGCCACGAAACGCCGTATTGGGTGGCGAGGGACGCATGCGGGCGGCTCCACTGGGGCCTTCGGTGGACGTCTATATGGGGCCACGGAACGCCGTTTTGTGGGGCGCATGCGGGCGGCACCACTGGCGCCTTCGGCGGAGCTCCAGGGTTGCGCGGGACACACATGGTCGCAGCCACGGGGGCCTTCAGTGGAGCTCCATATGGGGCCACGAAACGCCGTACTGGGTGTCACGGCACGCATGCGGGCGGCGCCACTAGGGCATTCGACGGAGCTCCATATGGAGCCACGTATCGCCGTACTGGGTGGAGTGGGACACATGCGGGCGGCGACACGCCTTCGGTGGAGTTCCGTGGCCACGAAACGCCACACTGGGTGGCGCGGGACGCATGCGGGTGGCGCCACTGGGGCCTTCAGTGGAGCTCCAAATGGGGTCACGAAACGCCATTCTGGGTGGCGGGGGACGCATGCGGGCGGCGCCACTGGGGCCTTCGGTGGAGCTCCAGATGGGGCCACGAAACGCCGTACTGGGTGGCGTGGGGCGCATGCGGGCGGCGCCACTGGGGCCTTCGGTGGAGCTCTCAATGGGGCCACGGTCCTCGTGAGGGGTGTGCCAAAATGGTGGAAATGCGGAGAGCAGAGGCAGGGATGGGAGGAGGAGGAGGAAGAGGACGAGGAGGAGGGAGGCAGAAGGAGGAGAGGAGGAGACGCGGGGCCCTATCTCTTCAGAACGAGGACCGAAAACCACAGGATGCTTGGGATCTAATTAGGTGTGGTCGTGGTTGTTCTTTGTTGCGCCCCGCCCAGAATCCTCAAGCAGGCGACCCCGGATCTCCCCCAGCCTGGCGTGCTGCCAGGTGCCCTCGGCCATGCCGCCGCGCCTCGGCTTCGGACCGCCTTTGTGCTCGCCCGGGACGAGTTTCAAGGAGGCGCCGTTCATTCGAACTGCGCCGCGGGGGCGGGTGGTCCACGGGAAAGCACCGGCGGCCTGAGCCAAGATGACCGCGGACCCTCTTCCTTTCCTTGACCCTCCTCGTCTTATTCGTCCTGCTCCTCGTCCTCCCTCCTCATTTTGCTCATCATGCTCCCTCCTCCCTCCTCCCTCCTCTCTCATCCCCCTTCCCTTTTCCTCCTCCTCCCTCCTCCCTCCTCCCTCCTCCCTCCCTCCCTCCTCCCTCCTCCTCCTCCTCCTCCTCCTCCTCCTCCTCCTTCTCCTCCTCCTCCTCCTTCAATGACCGGCGACTTGTTCTGTTTGGGGTCCACGCGCTGGCCCGGTCTACGCACAGTGTGTTCGTCGACGTTTGCCGTTGTGCTGGTCTGCCTCCCTGCTTGCCATTGACCTGCCCGCCTGCTATCCCTCCTCCTTGGCTACCCGCTGCTTTCACTCCTCCTCCTGCCTCTCTGATTCACCGTCCATCTCCCTGTCTTATCATCGTCCATGGCACTCAATCCGACCATTGTCCTCATTGCTGTCCGTATTAGTTTGTTTTGGACGGCGTCATTGCACTGGTGCTGTCCTTGCCTTCGTCCTTGTCCTTGTCCTTGTCTCTGTGCCTGTCCCTGCCCATGTCCTGCTCTATCTTGCTCTCCTTGCTCTCTATCGTTCCCTCTCTCTCTCTCTCTTTCCACCCTCGTCCTCCTTCACCTCGTCAAAATTCCCGCTTCCAGAGGCCATGGGCGGCGCACCCAGTGTTTTCCATGACCAGGGGGAGATGCAGGCGGCCTTTGCAGCTAAGCCTTTCTCTTTCTGTTTTTGTGCATACGTACTTTTGTATGCGTGGGTATGAAGAGGAGGGGTTGAATGAGGAGGGCGGGAAAAGTTGGCGCTCACAGGAAGAGTAGACAGAGCACGGTGGCGGTATGGGCGAGGCGGATGATGATGATGATGATGCTGCTGATGATGCTGATGCTGATGCTGATGCTGATGCTGATGCTGATGCTGATGCTGATGCTGATGCTGATGCTGATGCTGATGCTGATGCTGATGCTGATGCTGATGATGATGATGATGATGATGATGATGATGATGATGATGATGATGATGATGATGATGATGATGACGATGATGACGACAGGGAGGAGGAGGAGGAGGAGGAGGAGGAGGAGGAGGAGGAGGAGGAGGAGGAGGACGTGAGGAAGGGAGGGGGGCGGCGCGGCGACGGCGTCAAGTCGCGCAGCAGGGACGTCGGGGACGTGTGGCAGCGCATTCACAACGAGTGCGGCTACCACACGGCCCAGCAGGCCGCCGTCCCCAGCTGGGACTGGTGGACGTGGCGTTGCCAGAGCTGCGACACTCGAGTCACGGGCCACAAGCAACCTGGCGCCTGCGGCGTTTGCGGCCAGCCCGTCGACTCCCTCAGAGAACAAGCCATCGTCGATACAGAGGCACAGCGCGTCGGCTGTCCGAGGCTGTTCGCAGATGTGACAGTCTGGTACGCCGTGCCCGGAGACGCGGTGGGCTTGGCCGCGGCCGCCGGCCGCGACGTCGCAGTGGCTGCCGCCGCGGAGGCGGACGAGAGGCAGCGGTACCCCGAGGGCCGGTGCCCTTGGCTGGTGCTTCCTTTGGCCCTCGAGACAGGAGGGCGCTGCGGCAGGGCCGCCTTGCGCCACCTCCGGCAGCTGGCGCGCAACCAAGCGCAGCTTGTCGACGAGGACAGGGCCGGGGCGGTGTGCGGCGCTCGTGGCTCTGCGCAAGGCAACGGCCCGGCAGCTCCGCAGCGCAGGCAGCCGCGAGGACGCGGCGGCTCTGCGCGAGGCACAGGCCGCTTGAGCCCGCGATGTGAAATGAATTGTTGTGCGGGACCCACTGACTGACTCACCCCTCCCCCTGCTACTACGTGCTGGCCCGCCTCTATCCCTTCCCTTTGTGGTGCCCGGGAAAGGAGGGATAATGATGATGCTGATGATGCTGATGATGACGATGATGGTGATGATGACGAGCGGGGGGGACATAATGATGAGGCTGATGATTATGATGATGTTGGTGTTGGTGCTGCTGCTGCTGATTGTGATGATGCTGGTAATGGGGTTGATACGGCTACAACACGCAAATGATGACGATTCTAACGATGATGATGATGATGTTGCTGATGATGATGGCGACGGCGATGAGGATGATGTTGATGCTGATTATGACGACGATGCTGATGAGGATGAGGATGCTGCTGGTGATGATGCGACGACGGCGACAATGATGGTGATGATGGTACTGCTGATGTTGGTGACGGTGCTAACGACGATGACGATGCTGATCATGATGATGATGCTGACGATCATGCAGGTGATGGTGATGCTGATTATGCGGCCATTTATTGCACATGATAACGATGCTGATATGTTGATGCTTGTGATGCTGAAGATGATGATGTTGATGCTGATGATGCTGATGGCGCTGCTGATGATGATGGCAATGCCGATACCGGCGGTGATGATGATGATGCCGATGATGGTGATGCTGACTTCTCATGACGATGATGACTATGATGATGATGATGACGATGTTGCTGCTGATGATGATGATGCTGGCGATGATGGGGGTGATGCTGATTATGTTTCTGCTTCTGATGATGATGACGAAAAATGTGCTGATGTTGATAATGAAGATGATAATGGTGGTGCTGATGTTGATGACTAGGACGACGGTTATTCTGATTATGACGAAACCGGTGATGATGATGATAATGAGTATGATGATGGTTCTCATGATCATGGTGATGGTGATGCGCATGGTGGTGTTAATGCTTTTGTTGAACATGCCAATGATGATGATGAAAATGATGATGCTGATGCTGATCCTGATCACGTTGGTTGTGATGATGATGGTGGGGATTCATGATGCTGGTGATGATGACGATGAAGACGATGACGATGATGGTGATGGTAATGATGGCGGGGGATCTTCCCAGGCCAGAATGTTCCATATTTGCTCAGAACGGCGGAGGGCAGCCTCGAGAGTGCACAGCCAGCAAGAGAAGCACTGACTCGGTACCACACGCGAGTCTCCACACATGGCTACAACCGAACAACGTCATCGAGTAAAAACCTTGTTCTATCGGGCGGCACGGGACAGCTGCCGCGCGGCAGCAACTATCATGTCCGCGCCTGCGGTGGCTACTTCAAGGGGTAGACCGGTGGTCGAGGCTCGAGCAACGGCACCCACCGCAGGACGACCGAGGCCCCCCAAGTGACGGCGGCCAGCGCGGCCACACAGGCCTGGGGTGCAGAGGCAGCGACGCGAGAGGCAGTCGAGGCCCCGAACGCCCCAACCGACCATGAACATCCTCTGCCTAACGCGGCCTGTAAACACGCAGCAGTCGAGAGAGCAGGAGGAGGAGGAAACGAGAAGGGAAAGGAGGAGGTGTCTCCAGATCAGGCTAGCTTCAGGGTGCACAAAAATCACGGGGGCCCCGCGACAAATTCATTCCGATATCAACCTAAAGGTGGCGGCGGTAAGCGCGTTGGCAACTCGGATGGCACGTCTATCAGGCTCAGAGATTCCCGTTCCCTCCAGAGGGGCACCCAGTCGGCGCAAGCGGGCCGCTCCTGAACTCCAGGTCGCAGCCAGGACGGAGGCCCATAGGCCGAGGACCGCCGACGAGCGCACCCAGCCCAGCAACACGCCCAGTAGACGCGGGTCGCCAGCGCCCCCCAAGCGATGGCGAGCAAGGTTGATAGCAACAGATCCAAGCCCACGATGTTCGCAAACTCGACGAGTACGATTCGGCGTGCAGATGCACAAAGTCACATGATAAGGCATGACAGACGCGCGTGATCGGGCCTGCCGCCAGAGCCTTCTCAAACGAAGCTCCACTGGTCGGTCAGCGCGGGCGCCGACCTCACCACTGGCGGCGCGGACGCAGGGGGAAGCGGCGGCAGCTGCAACGAGAAGATGCCCGTCCGCGCCTTCTCCCCCATCAGTTGCAAGAAGTTCGCCTCGACCCGGCCCCCGAACTCCAGAGCTACCGCGAGCTGCCCCGGACGCTGCTGCATCCGAGCTCGCTTGGCGCATCGGTTCAACGACTGGTCCGTCTTCCAGCGGCCGCGGTCCTTGACCTCCTTCCGCGTCCGACGACGCCCCGACAGAAGGTCGTCTGACGCTCCCCCGCGGCGCAGGGAGCACAGCGACGTCTGCTCGCCGTCGAGCTGGAGCATCGCCTGGGCAGCCTTGAAGGCCCGGCGGTCCTGCTAGGGCGAGAAGCTCCACAGGCTCGCCTCGGGTCGTCGCGCCCGACGAAGGGGGTCGAGCAGCGGCCACAGCGACGGGTCGTCGACGATCACGCTCTCGTCCGTGACCCCCGTCTTGCCAGGCCCCCCGCTCGCGGCGTCGTTCACCAGGATGGCCCAGCGCTGGTGGCCCTCCTTCGACCCGAGCCGCGGAGCGATCAGCGAGGCGGCGGCGAGGCGGCAGGCCTCGCTCGGGCGGAGGCACGCGTCGAACGCGAGCCTTACGAAGGTCGCCTCCGCGAGGCGGCCCTGGGCCAGGAGGGCGCCCACTATCGCGAACATGGGCACGCGCGGGGGCGGCAGGCGCATCTGAGGCGGGACGAGCTTCGCCCACCCCTGAGGCGCCCGAAAGGCCCGCGGCAGCGGCCTGCCCCCGATCAGCAGGGCGGGGAGGGGAGGCGGTGCGTCAGCGCGGCCGGCGTGGCGCGGCCCGTCGCGCAGTCGCATCCGCCCAGGAACAGGTGGACGAAGTACACGACCAGGACGGAGTCGAGCTTGGCGCTGCTCGCGAAGCCCCTCGCGGCCCAAAGGCAGCAGCTCAGAAACTTCTGGGCGCAGGCGCGGTAGTTCCTGCCTGTGGAAGCCGAGACCGCTGACAGCTCCAGCACCGACAGGCTCCCGCGCGAGAGGCTGGAGGGCCCAGGGTGGGGGGTGGGCCGTCCGAGCCCTCGCGGCCTTGACCGCCTCCCTTGGGCTGCCGCGGTCGCCGCGACACCTGCTCCGAGAGGTAGTCCTCGAAGCCCAGGCCGACGGAGAAGCCCTCTCTCGACGGCCTGTCGGCGACATTCCGTTCACGCACAAGCCACGTGCGAGAGCGCTGCCAGAGAGGCGCCTCGGAGCGCGCACGAGGCGCGGGCTGCCCGAACGCCCCTTGCCGACGGAGAGGGCTAGAGCCAATTTGTCGACGAGGCAAACGACACGATGATGGTGGGCCCCTAAGAGTCCTGGAGGCGCGGTGGACACTGAACCACAGGGCCTCGGCTCCATACTGCAAGATGTCGCAACCTGAACGAGAGCGCCTGCTCGAATGGATGATCCTCCAGCCGTCGAACCCGAAGACAACCTCAGGAATCTCCAGGAACCTCTGACAGGCCTGAGCAGGGCTGCTGGGGTGGACTCGGCAAGCATCAGCATGCGGACAACGATCGGCGACATAACGACGTGAGCCGACGGTCTCGAAGGCATGGGACCCCGCGAGCACACTGGGGCCCTGGCGGAAACTCCACTTCTCGGCGACGCGGCCGACCTCTGAAACAAAGTCGAGGGGGATGTCCTTGATGCACACCCCCTTCCCGCACGGCGACGCATCAGAAGCATAGATCCGCGAAGACCACCTAGACCTGGTGGAGGCACTTCAGAGCGGGATCAGGGCCACCGCAGCCCGCAGCTCCCTGGCCACAGACTCCCGAAGAGGCGCCGGCTGAGCCCCGCCCACGTTGGTGAACCGATACACCGAATTGAAGATGGCCAGGACGCCCCGTCTCAAGCAGAATGGCCTACCAGCACGCGGAGGGCCCCCGCGGAGGCCCGCCCACGTCGCAAGAGACCCAGAACGGCTCGGCGAGTTCGGGCGAGACGATCGGGACGAACACGGATCATGCCAGACAGCCCGTCGATCTGCAGCCCCGCGAAGACCCCCTTGCAGACAGCCTCCGAGAACTCCCAGACAGGTAGACCCCTAGAGGTGAAAAGGTCGGCAGCGGCACGAGCCCGAGAGGTGGCAATCTCTGGGTTCTTTGAGACGACACAGAAGTCGTCAACATATCCTGCACACGTGGCATCAGCGCGATCGGCCAACGGACGCGGGCTGCCTCCATCAACAATCATGTCACGGCCCTCGAAACCACCATCGGATAATGCTCTGACGAGGGCGCTTTGACAGAAGTGCAACGCCCAACTCTACCCCATAGGAACACATTTGACCAAAAGTTGTACGAAATCGTTGATACCGATGGCAACCCCGTAGATAGATTTGAGACCGGTGCGTCCGTTGGAGATCGCCGGCAGCGAGAACAGCGACTCCATCCCTGCAGGCAAGCGGAAAGGATAGAAGGCGCACTGGATGCCCCCCCTGAGCAAACACGCAAATGTCATCGCAGTCGATACTGGCCCACGCGCCGGGCGTGGGGAGCTCGCCGGCTGGGGGCGCATCGAAACTGCAGTTGGCCAAGCTTGTGCCGAACACGAGCCTGAGCATGCGATTGGATTTCTCCACGAAGAATAAGCCTATAGAGTGAGAAGACTGAGGGCTGGCGACCCGCCACGCGATCATGTCGCGGGCCTCCAGCTGCTTCAAAAACTGAGCGTGGGACTTTGGCTGAAAGCACAGCTCGGGGTCCACGCACGGGCGGCCGATGCCCAGCGCGCCCCGCAACTCCGCTGCAACCGACTCGGGATTCAGCATACTCTGCCCCCAACCCTGCAGCACGATGGAATCGGCCTCCGAGACGACGTCGCAGGTGGAGACGGCTTTCGCCGACTGGGGCCAGGCCGCGAGCGTCTAGCTGTAGGGCCGCACCCGACCGCCACCACCAGCGTAGCCAGGTGCCTGAGCGAGCATCTCTACCAGGGATGCTTCGCAGGCGCTGCCCCTCTCTCAACAGGCGACAGGCAGCTCGAACTCGCGGTAGAGGCCCGCAAGATGCTCCACTGAGGCTGTCTGCACAGCGGGCGCTGCAACATCGCCCTGGGTCGCGCAGAGCTCGCCCCTGCCGCAATGGAGCCAGTTGAGAGGGGACAACTCCTCGCTGCGCCACTCTCGCCAGCCCGCGCCCTCGGCAGCTCGAAGACGCGCCGCTCGACCAAGGGGCAGATGGCGGCGCCCATCCACAGGAAGAAAAACGTCGCGCTGGCGATGGGCGCCGCGCCTGGGCGCCTCGAGGCCAGGCGGAAGCGCGAGCGCCTCTGGGTTAAGTTGACCAGGCCCGCGATGCTCGGGAAGAAATTCGCGAGGCCCATCCTGGCCAGCGCCCCGAAGGAGCGCCACGGCGCCCGCAAGGCTCGTCCCTCACGAGCCTTACGTCACCATTTCGCCACCGCGGCTTCCATCTTCATCTGATCAGCGATCCAATCCATCAGCGCGGGGCTGATGCACAGGTTCCCCTTCGTCTCGCCTGCGCCGAGGAAGTGGCCCACCTCGGACGCGAGATCGGCTGGGGAGGCCTCCTTCGCCTGAGCCTTCGCCTTGGCCGCAGGCTGCGCCCTCCTCGACCGCCCCTCGAACGCGCGCCCCTCCGCGAGTCGGAGCTGGCGGGCGAGGTACTCATACGAGGCGAGCTCGCAGATCACCAGCTGGTCGTGGCAGAGGGCGGTCTCTATGACGCGGCAGAGCGTCTCGTGCAGCGCAACGTTCTCGTCGTGCTCGCTGAGCGGCTCATCGCTAGCCAGCGGTTCCGGCAGGCCACGGCACCGCCTGCCATGCGCTGCATGAAGCCGAGGACCCAGAGCAGCGCCCTCGGGCCCTTCACGGGCTGGTCGGCGCACACCGTCCCCGTCTGGAGCTTCACCGCGTCGCTGAAGCTGATGTCACGAAAGCCGCGGTCGTCGAGGACGAGGGCCATCTCGCGGGGATCGCCACCAGCTGCCGCCGCCACGGGAGGGGCGCCGCCGCCGCCAGCGCCAGGGGGGACTGCGACAGCCGCCGCGGGCGCGGGCGCGCCGCCGCCAAGCGCCGCCGCCAGCGCGCCAAGGCCGCCGCCGCCGAGATGTGCTCCTGCGGCAGGCGCCGCGCCGCCGACTGGGGCAGGCAGCGCGGGGGCCGCGGGCCCAACAGCAGCGGCCGCCACGGGCGCGAGCGGGTCGAGCAGCGCGACCGGCCCCGCAGCAAGCCCCAGCGCTCGTGCCGCTGAAGTCGATGCTAAACGGGGAAGCTGCCAGTAGTCCGAAACCTTGAGCTGAAGCGCGCCGCAGCGCGGACCACAGGAAGCTACCGAAACTGGTACAGGTGGTTGGCTGGAATTCCAGGCAAACCCTTCCCTTGGCCACTAAGAATGTGCACGGATCGGATGTCCCGACTCGCAACGCTGCCCTCGGCGTAGTGGTCGCCGTCGGGCGTGAGAATGTAGCCAGGCAGCAGCGTCAGCCGCTCGTGCTAGATGGCGGGACCGCCGATGTTGTATCGCACGAAGTGGAACTGACCTGAAACGGGCCCGGCCACACTGCCTAGCTACGGCGAAAGCTGCGAGCCTGAGCTGCGGCTGCCGACGCCAGGTCGAGGACGGGCTCGGGCTCCTTGAGGCGCAGAAGGCCTGGCGGTCCGCCCGCAGGCACCGAGCGCCGCACCTTGGCTGCCACGCAGCCGCCGCCCAGCGCGCCGAGGCCAAGCGCGACGATCACCGCGCCCGTCACGAAGCCCGTCGACCAGCCAGCGGGCGCGCTCGCCGCGAGCAGGCCCTCGCCGCTGGGCACGGCACTCCAGCGCAGGGCAGTGGAGCGCAGGAGAGCACACACAATCACAACCGGGGCACGGGACCGAACTCCCGCGGACGATGATGGCAGTGGTAAGGGCACTGGCGAAATCCTGCGAGAGGCGTTCGAACAGGGCCTGCATTCCCTCAAGAACTTGAGCACAGGGATACGGTCACACATGTACCACAAATGCCGACAAGTCGGGGTATGATGATGACGAGCATGATGATGCTGGTACTTCTGATGATGGTGCTGATGCTGATGCTGCAGCGGATGATGATCATGATGCTGATGATGAGGATGATTATACTGATGATTGTTATGATGATGATGCTTACGATGATGATGATGATGATGATGATGATGATGATGATGATGATGATGATGATGATGATGATGATGATGATGATGATGATGGTGATGATGATGATGATGATGATAATGACGACGACGATGATGATGCTGATGATGCTGAAGATGGTGATGGTGGTGGTGGTGATGATGATGATGATGATGATGGATGATGATGTGATGATGTGATGTGATGATGATGATGATGATGATGATGATGATGATGATGTGGTGATGGTGATGATGATGATGATGATGATGATGATGATGATGATGATGATGATGATGATGATGATGATGATGATGATGATGATGATGATGGATGGTGGTGGTGGTGGTGGTGGTGGTGGTGGTGCTGCTGCATATGATGCTGCTGATGATGATGTTGATGATGATGAGGAGGAGGTGATGATGAGGAGGAGGAAAGAGGAGGAGGGGGAGGAGGAGAAGGAGGTTGATGAGGAGAAGGACGAGAAAGAGGAAGAGGAGGGGCTAGGCCACGTGCGAGGAGGATGAGGAGGAGGAAGAGGATGCTAATGAGATGGAGGAGGAGGAAGAGGAGGAAGAGGAGGAGAAGGAGGAGGAGGATACCATGGAGGAGGGGTAGGAGGATTGGACGAGAAATAGACGGGTCATGAGCAGATAGAGCAAGTAGGCGTGACAAGGGACAGGGAAGGGCGAAGGGCGGAAGGCGGGGATCATGGACAGGGTGCACAGAGCCGACACGGAAGAGGAAGTGCAGAAGGAGACGGAGGAAGAGGAGAAAACAGAGGAGGAAAAGGATGAGGAGGAGGCGGAGAACGGAAGAGGAGGAGGTGAAGGTAGAAATCAGGTTCCCAGACGAGTTTCACAGGATTTCGGGAACATCCGATCCCGTAACCAATTTTCAGTGCTTGAGCTTTCTGTACGCGGTTCCCATATCGAACAGTAGTCTGATTTGGCTCGCGATCGATCCCTCGGCCCTTGCGCCCCGAGGAGAAGCTTGGAATCTCTTCCTTCATTATACCTGGAAATCGATTTGGATATCCTCTTAGGGTTGCCGAGGTATCTTTGGGTTTCTTCGACGAAAACGGTAATATTTTGGTGGTGCGGAGCTTGGCTGAAGTGTTCCTGATTCGAGCTTGCGTCATCGAGCACGGGCGAAAACTGGGGCAACCAGAGGATCCCTACGTGAGATAGCAGAGCGGAGACCCTACATGAGTACCAGGCGGAAGTGGAACTATTGACATTAAGAACGAGGGGGGACGACAGGAAGATGCTGGGTCCGCATCTGGTGTAAGCGTTGCCCAAGACCGCCGCGCAGAGGAAACTGGCCCTGCGATTACCACGCGTGGAGGACAAGCCGTACGCGCGTCGGAGAGAAGGGCCCTGATAATTTGGTGAAGGCTGTCCAGAAGAAATTTGGCAACCATGCCTCGAGCGATGTAGCGGACATCGCTACTCCTAGTGCGACCGCAACGCCTGCGGCCCCGTGTGCGAAACTTGGGACAGACAATCTGCCTCTACGCGGAGCACGAGGAGAACGCCTACCAGGAGATTGAAAAGAGAGTTCGGACGATTTGCCAAGAGTTGGACTCTCTTGGCCTGGACCCAGACAAGCTGCGAGGCATCATCCCCCTCGTGAGCGCGATTCTGGACTCGAGTGAGAGAGCCACGGTGGCGGCAATTCTGAGAAGCAGACGTATGTGTGGTCCGACAAGGACCTGACGGCCAAAGACAGCCTTGTGTCAAGAAGAAGAAGGGATATGAGGTTTCAGAACCATCGGGAAGCTCGCAGGAATCGCTCCAAGGTGAATTACCAGGGACGACGAGGAAGGGCCATTGTGCTTCGAGAAGGAGCAACGCACTTAGCAGGGCGATGGCGACGCCAACTACGAGGATGACGTCACGAAAGAAGAGCTCGAAGCGGTGGAAGCCTACGCCGTGGCTGCAGAGGTCTTCGCCCAGGACGTACGCCGCGCGTTCACGGAGACGGAAGACATCTTGGCAGAGGCGGCGAAGAGCAGAAGCGGCAACTTCCGGGTGATCGGCGTTGGGCACTTGCCAGACAAGCAGGTCAAGGACAAGAAGGCGGTGGCCATGGCGAAGTTGACTTTGCGGCCTCCCATCCTAGACCATGGGGCCTCGAAGTGGAGAGCGTCGCTTCCTGGCACATGCTAAATCTGCTGCAGACGGTCGGCGCCCAGGCACGGGCAAGGGCGAAGGGATCAAGTGCCTGATCTGCCGAGGACAGCGTCGAGCAATGGATTGCACCAAGATGGGTCACACCGGCAGCGACGGCAACAGCAGGGAAATGCCGAAACAAGGGTTCGTGGATGCGACCGAGGCCGATGAGACCAGCTACAGTAACGAGGTTGTTTTACCTGATGAAGGACAGGCCGCATGGATTCATGAGAAGATGGTCGGCTATGCGATCATCGACACGAGAGCCTCGAGCATAATGATCTGAATGTATGTAGCCGTGGCTATTCAGGACGTGATCATCGTTGACACAAGCGAGAACCAGGTCGAAGGATGAACCAAGTTTACGTGCGCGGGTTGCGAGAAGGGCATGTCGATGGGGAAATTCGGGTTCAAGCATCCGGTGGCCTTTGTCCAGGGCAGTAGCAAGCTGTGGTTTGACCTAATCGAGGCGAGGTCACCCATGCTCCTTGGCCTGGACTACCTGGAGGAGGCTGGAGCTGACCTCGCAAGGGATAAGTCGGCGTTGCTCGGTGCGGACGGGCGCGAGGGGCCAGTGGCGCAGATGCCGAGCCCCCGCCGTGCGCTTCCTGTGCTGTGAAGGTGCCCAGCCAGACGCCCAAACAACGCCTTCGAATTGGAAACAGCAGAACGTAGTCTTTCCGCCATCGCTGCCGAAAGGCGTTCAGTCACAAGGTAATTCCCTGAATCGGAGAAGCAGGAAATCACGCAAACCACACTAAGGAGCTTAAGAATCGTTGGGATTCTCCGAAGAATCTCAGACGTCAGATGATGGAAGAATGCAGAGAACATGGAGAACAAGAGGGCGCCTGTGAGACGTGTTCACGGCGGCGGGTACAACGTCCACCACACGAACGAGATTGACTATGTCAGGACCATCAGCGACCACATGCACAACACCAAATAGCGTCCGATATAAGCAATGTCATAAACATCTGCTGCCACAGGTACAAGGTAGAGCATGCCCGAACTGCGGCCACCCTGTGATCCACGTGAGGTGTGTGTGTGTGTATCTGGTAATGCCCATGTGTGCGGAATGGTTTCTGAAGAGAGCAAGGGCCAACGTCCGACGGCCTGCCAGAGCCTTTTGCATCAAGAACGCCCTCCGACAGGAGTCTGTGACACTAGGTGGCCATGGGGGCCACCGGAGATCGGAATCTCCGGTGGGGATGCGATGCGATGCGATGCGACCACCGTTGCGGACAGCGTCCGGGCCTAGAGCAGACCAGGTGGGTGAGGCCATGGCCTCTCGGATCTGAGGTGTCTGGATATATGCAGTGCGAGACATGTAAAAATGTAGGAGGAAAGGGGGAGGAGGAGGAAAAGAAAGTCCTTGGTGTCGGTGACGGCGCGGGTCGGGCGAGACGTCTCGACGTTCGCTGAGATTTTACGTCATTGGTCTGAGTCCCCGGTGCTGGTCGACGTGAGGTCGGTGAAGTGGTGCTCGAATCCTGTCCATGCTTCGGTGTCGTGGGCTATTTGCGTCCATGCGATGTCGTTCGGTTGTCCTTTCGAATGGGCTTGCGTGGGCGGTCGGTGGAGGTCTGGTCTGCGTTGACGTAAGTCTGCGGTGACTTCGTCGTCCCAACGCCTGTTTTGCCCACCGTGCTGCCTGTGTCCCCGCTGGCGCGAGTCGAGGATCGGGTGCCAGCGCAGCACTCGCAATGTCCACCTCGTCCGGTTTGGTTTGCGACTCGCGAAGCCATGCGCCATACTTTCCGTTTGCGCAGCGTCTCCCAATTTTCAATGTGGTGGAGCTTCATGAGGTGCTCTGCGCGTCGTGTCGCTCGCTGGATGTAGTCGACCCATGTTTCCATTTCGCATGCGGTGGTGCTGTCTTCGCCGTCTTCGCTGCGCTTGTCATGCGTGTCTGGTGCATCACACTGTGATGGGTTGCTATCTGCGTCGTCGCTAGTGCTGTTGGTGCGGTCTTCGTGGCCTTGTGCTTCGTTGTTCGCGCAGTCGAGATTAGGTCCCTGGCCGCTGTGGGGGCCAGCTTCTTGCGTTCTGCGTCTCCGCGGCGTTCTGATGATCATGTGAAGCATGCGTTTGTGTTCGTCGTAAATGCTGCCGTGGAGGCTCCGTAAGGGTCCACGTCTCTGCTCGGTATAACGCTGTTGGTGCTACAGTGCTGTTCAAAAGTCGGAGTCGGTGAGCCAGTGGGTAGCGTTTGCTGGTCAGCTCCTGCTTGCGAGGCGTGAGTGATGCCCATGCAGCTCGCGCGCGGTGTTGGAATTCCGTTTCCACCGGTTCGTGGAAGCTGATCAATTGGCCGAAATATTTGACACTGCCCTCGTATGCAATATCTATATCCGTGTCTTGGAAACGTGCTGTACGCGAGCTCGCCCTTCCGGTCCTTCTCGCCTGGTTGCTCCATAGTTTAGTTTTGCCCGGGCGTAGCTCGAGCCCGCGCAGCCTCGTCGCGCGCGCAATGTCGTCAAGCATCGCTGCCATGCGCGGGAGAGTAGGCTGGTCAGGAGCACGTCGTCGGCGAAGCGCAGGTTGGTCAGCGCGGCGGCGCTCGCGAACCCCAATTCAACTCCCTTCCTTTTTCGCTGCCATTCGGAAACCAGCGGCCCAAGGATGCATTGTAGAAGAGCGTTGAAGAGTAGGGAGCTGAGTGGGTATCCCTGCTTCGCGCCCCGCAGGAGGCGAAAGGGTCTGCTGCTGACGTCTGTCCTCACCGTGGCTGTCTGTCCCTCATAGAGCTGTTGGAGTAGTGCAACGGAGCCAGGTGGGACACCTTGTGCCTTCGGTGCTTCCCATATGCTTTTGTGCTCAACTGAATCGAAAGCTTGTTTGAAGTCAAGTGCTGCAACCCATAGGTTTTGACCCCATTCGTCTGCTCGCTCGCGCAATAAATGGAAGGTAAAGAGGTGGTGAGTGGTCGAGTGGCCTGGTCTGAAGCCCGCCTGCTCGGCAGTCCGGTGTGAGTCAAGCGTCGGTTGCAGCCTGTTGTACAGTTGTCCACTGAAGAGCATGCACAACAATGACATCGTGCAAATGGGGAGGTAGTTCTGTGGAAACGCAAGATCTCCACATTTTGGCATGAGTGCAATGACTGTGCTCTTCCAGCCAGACGGCGGAGGGGCTTCGCGCTGCAGGATCGTGTAGAGGTGGAGAAGTGCACTTCTGAGTTCCTCTGAGCCTTCTTTAAGCATCTCCGCGCGGAGGCCTTTCGTGTCTGGGGCTTTACCAAGCCGGAGATCTTTGATCGCCTTGTTCTTTCGGTGTGGATGGTGGGAGTCGGTGGGTCTGCTGGTCGCTGGTCGGTCGTAGGTCTGCCTGTCTGTGAGCCAGCGGTCGGGGGTCGGTCTGCTGGTCTGCTGCTTGGTCGGCCGGTGGGGGCAGCGTTCGGCCTGCTGGTTTGCGGGCCTTCTGGTCGGTCTGCTGGCCAGTGGTCGGTGGGGTCGTCGTTTGGTCGTTGTGGGAGTCGGTGGGTCTGCTGGTCGGTCGGTGGCAATTGGTCTGCTGGTCTCTTAGTCGGCGGTCGTGGTCGGTCTGCTGGGCTGCTGGTTGGTCGGCCGGCGCGGCGTTCGGCCCGTTGGTTTGCCAGTCTGCTGGTCGGTCTAAGGGCCGGCGTGATGGCCAGTGGTCGGTGGGGTCGTCGTTCGGTCGTTGTGAGAGTCGGTGGGTCTGCTGGTCGGTCGGCGGTAGTCGGTCTGCTGGTCTGCTAGTCGGCGGTCGGCGGTCGGTCTGCTGGCCTGCTGGTTGGTCGGCCGGTTCAGCGTTCGACCTGCTGGTTTGCGGGTCCTCTGGTCGGTCTGCTGGTCGGTCTGCTGGTCGGTGGTCGGTGAGGTCGTCGTTTGGTCGTTGTGGAAGTCGGTGGGTCTGCTGGTCGGTCGGTGGTAGTCGGTCTGCTGGTCTGCTAGTCGGCGGTCGGTGGTCGGTATGATGCGCATCTGATTGGTCGGCTGGCGCGGCATTCGGCCTGTTAAATTGCGGGTCTGCTGGTCGGTCTGCTGGTTGGTCTGCTGGTCGGCGGTCGGCGCGGTCGTCGTTCGGTCGCTCCGGCTGCGTCGCCTCTGCCGTCGAGTTGTACAAGTGCTCGTGGAACTCCGCGAAAACGTTCGCAATTTCTTGTCGCGCCGTGCATTTGTTGCCCTCTTTGTCCGTTACGCGCGCAATGAGAGTTCATTTGCTTCGTGTGTGATACGCGGGATGCTCTCTAAACCTCAGAACTGCTCAAGTACGTTTCTTATATGGGGCCATGGTCCCGTCCTCTTGTGCACGAATCTCTTGCTGCCTACGTTTACTAAGCTGCTTGCGGGCGTGGTGGTCATCGTTTGGCGTCTGCTGCCGCTCAGTAAGTGGGTTGCGTAGTCGCGCTGATCCTCTGTCGGTTTGTTGGTTTGCGTGCGCAGCGGCCGGAGTTGCACCGTCTCTGTCGCGCCAACATGAGTTTCCTGCGGCACTGCCGGCAGCAGCGGCGTCGACGGTAACTCGCTGGATGCGTTCGCACAGTTCGCTCGGGTCGGACGGCAAGAAGCGCGGGCGAAAATGGGGTCTTTGGTGGTCATGGTAAGCTTGCGCGTTGGTGATAGTGCCGGTCGGTCGTCGTCGTTGCTGTCGCCGCTGCTGTCGCCGTTCGTGGTCATCGTGGTCGTCCGCTTATCACTGCGGTCGGTATCCGCAGATCGACGGTAACAGCCTTGTGGTCGGAGCCGAGGTCGGTCCTGTTGTTGGCCTCTGCGTTGATGCAGTGCCAGAACATCGTGCGGTTCCGCGGTACGTAGTCGAGGTACATGTGATTGTCGCCACTGCTATCAATGACTTGAATTTGCACTGGCTTGCGAAGTATTTGCAATAATATGTCCCTCCTGGGCAGCCCAATGACGTAGCAAATACCCCTCGAGTTTTGTTCCCCGAATCCATGGCGGTCAACATACCTGGAAGTGGTGCTGTCGAAAATGTCGGCGTCGTCGCCTACGTCCTCGGAGGTCATGGAAGCCCCCACCTGTGCGTCAAAATCCCCTGCGAGTATCAGGTGATGTCGCGTCTTGGCGCTCTCTCTGTGGCGTCGTACATGCGCTGCGCGCGTGGGCCACTGCATCCCGAATGCGGAAAATACGCAACCACGAGTTGTAGTTGCAGCCCCCCTTTCTTCATCGATACCGAGGCGAGTCCGGGCGAAAGCGCTTGGAACCCTTGATGTTTTTTTTCCTAGCGTTAATGTATGATTAAGGCAATTCCATGGCATGCTTGGCCATTGCCGGATCCAGCCAAGGCGCGCCCTTCCGAGATTGCCCAGAGCTCTTCGGCCGTTGTTCTCGACGTTTCGTCGATAAGTGCGAAATCCCACTGATCGGAATCGAGCTCACTGATTATCTCGCAGACTCGGTCGTCCGTTGAAGGAGACCGGGCGTTTTTGTGAACAATTGTCATATGCATGCGGTCGGTCTGCCCCGTTTGTCCTTGGCTCCGTGGAGGAGGAGGAGAGGGGGGAAGGAGGGGGGGGAGAGGGCTGGTCGACGTCGCTGCTCGTCTGTGGTCGACGACGACTGGCGATGGAGTTGCTGGTCGTCGCCGGTCGGTGGCAGATGGCGGTGGGCACTCCTGGTCGGTTGGGTCGGTGATGTTTGCTGTGATGTGGCTGCGCGGTTGTCGGTGGGCGCTGGTGGGCATCGCTGGTTCGTTTGCGTCTGTGCCACTTGTTAGTGACGTCGCTGGTAAGTTGTGTTCGGTGGAGTGCGCTCGTGTGTGCTGTTGGTCGGTTGGGGACGGTGGCGCTTGAAGCATTGTCTGTCGGTCGCGGCTGTCGGTGGGCGCTGGTGGGAGCTGCTGGTCAGTTGGAGGTCGTGCTTCTCGCGGTGGCGTTGCCTGTCGTTGCTGGTCGTGAGTGGGTCACAATGGGCGCTGCTCGTCGGTTCGGGTCGGCGTTGGTTGCTCTGTTGCTGGTCGACGGTTGTCGGTGGCCGCTACCAGGCGCCGCTGGTCAATTGGGGTCTGTGCTGCCTGCGGTTGCAGTGCTGGTCGGTGGTGGTGGGTGGCGGGCGCTTGCGCGCGTTGCCGGTCGGTCGGTTGCGGCGCTGCTCGCGGTGCCGTTGGTCGGTCGCGCTTGTCGTTGGGTCGTGGTTGTCCGTGGGCGTTGGTGGTCGCGGCGCCACTGGTCGCGGCTGTCAGTGGGTCGTGGTTGGTCGGTCGGTCGCGGTTGTTGTCGGTCGCGGTTGTCGGTGGATCGCGGTTGGTCGGTCGCTGTGGTTGTGGTTGGCGGTCGCGGTGCCGCTAGTCGGTTGGGGTCGGGGCTGCTTGCGGCGTTGTCGGCTGGTCGCGGTGGCGGGTGGGCGTTGGTGCTTGCTGTTCGTCGGTCGGGGGCTGTCCTTTGTGGTGGTGATGTTGGTCGTCGCTCGTCGTTGGCTGATGACGGTGGGCGCTGCTTGTCGGTTGGGGTCGGCGTTGCTCGTTTTGATGCTGGTCGGCGTTTCCTGGTGGGCGCCGTTGGTCGCCGCTGGTCAGTGGTAAGTCGGCATGCTGCTTGCGATGGCATTGCTGCTCGGTTGCGGTCGGCGGTGGTCGCTCGCTTGCGCCGTTGGTCGGTCGGTGTCGGCATTGCCCGTGCCGGCGCTGTCGGCCAGTGGTTGCTGGCGGTGTCTGGCGATGGAGATCGCATTGTTGTCAAGATGCCGCGCGGCACGTCGCCGTCGGCATGTGCAATAATAATTGGGCCGCCTGCCGCTCTGAAAGTCCGCGCTGGCGTCGCAGACGATCGCGACGTCGATGTCGAAGCTGCGGGCCCTGAGGGCTGAGTTCCTGGAGGTTTGGGCCGGGGGGGGGGAAGCCGAATTCGCCTCGCTCTGAACTATGGAAGACATTGGCACTGTCGGGGGGCGGCGATCTCGCACCACCAGAAAGAAAGGTGGGTGGCAGGGGAAGAAAGGAGGGGAGGGAACCCGAGTACAAATTGACATTAGAATTATACACACCATCAAAACTGCCTGGGGCGGCAATAGGGCCGCCCCCGCTACACTCTCCGTTTGGCCCATTGGCCTCCAATCCACGCATGGATTGGTTTACTGGGCCCTTCGCTTCGAGCCGCCGGACGCGGCACTCGATCTCTCCGTTCGCGATGGTAGCCACCATTTTGCCCAGCACCTTGAACGCGAGCTCTTCCCTCAGGATGCGAATTTTGTCGAGGGGGGCGCCCAAAAGACGGTTGAGATGGCACTTCCGGCGGCCGAGTTGCTTCATGTCGCGCCGCCCCGTCTCCGCGAGGTTGTCGGTGAAACGTAACTTGTCTTCTGGCTGCGCCCCCAACGCCTGCGGCGGGGCCTCTCGGATTACCATGTGGGAGCTGCTTTGTTTTCTGGCTACTGCCCTGAATTCGACGCATCCGACGCTGGCGGAGTCCGCCATGCAGAACACGCTGTGCACTCGGCCCTGGTAGCCTTTCTCTGCGGCAAGCTTCGCAAGGTACTCGGCGGCCGTTGCTTCAGTGGTGTCGGAAAGGAATTCGCGCGCGACCAATTGCAAACTCCTGTCATTGGTGTTGGGCTTGTTCTGCATGTCCTCGATTGCTTGTTCTAGTTGCTGTAATTGCTTGTTCGTGGCGTCAATTTTCGCGCGCAGTTCTTTGAGCTCCTTCGAGGAAGCCTCCTTCATACCATCGATATGCTGCTGCACCTGGTTCATCCTCTCCTGTGTGGAGGTCTCGCACGTCTCTAGCCGGTCGCCCAGGATGTTACCCACGCGCGCGGACATGACTTCTATGAGGGCCTGATCCTGGCGGTTGAGCTCAGGATCATCACCCATTCCTGCTCTCTCTCTCTCTCTCTCTCTATCTCTCTCTCTCCTGTTCGGACCGTCTGACGATCCAGGGAGGAGCCAGTGGCGAACGCCCCCTTCCGGGCACCGTCTGGAAAATCGGCGGCAGTTGCGGCAGCAGCCCGAACGACCGGGGCCGCGGCCATCCCGAACATCGTTCGTGCAGTAGGGTAAATAAAGTGACGTGAAAGTGAGATGGTGGCATGCAGTGCCCGTAAGCCAAAACGGCAACGGGGAGCTCGACTGGTGGAGCCTGGTGGGCGCGGGGTCGCAGCCCGCCTTGGAGGGCTCGCGCTCCTCGGAGCAGCAACCGCTGTCAGCCGTGCCTGTCGCGGAGGGCCACTCGGGGGCTCTCTACGAGATGAACCAGGCCATGGGGCCGTGCGCAGTGACCGACCCTGGCGCCAACGAGGAGTAGAGGGGGGCAACAACCGCACAAGCTGATCGGGACGGCCTACTGGCAGAGGTAGCACGTCGAGGGCGAGCGGGAACTCTGCCGCAGACTCGGCACTGCGCGCTCGCCGAGGCGGAGCCTGCCTGGGCCGAAGACCAGGGCGGGGGCCTGCAAGCGGACGCCGAGATCAGGGAGGTGCCCACTGTAGCCTGCGACGAGAAGAGACCGACGGCTCAGCTGGGGGGGGGCCTCAAGGCCTCAACGAGCCCTCGGGCCCTCCAGCGTCGAAGGGGCCATCGGCGAGCGCCGCGCTCAACGGCGAACTGCCGACGCGCGAGAAGAACGACCTGGACTCGGAGGTCACTTCGAGCCCGTCGATGACCAAGTCGACAGCCCGCGCGGCCAGCCGTTCCAGGGGCGAGGGCCCTACCCAGGGAAGGATCAGGTGTAGAAGGGCCTCGGCCGCTGGCAGGGGTTCGCGGCGAGCATTCAGGCGCGCTGCTGATGACAGCGCAGCGAAAATGGGCGCTGACCGTGGTCATCTGCCGATGACGGGGGCGCAGCGAAAATGGGCGCGCTGCTGATGACAGGCACTGCCCGTGGTCATCTCATGAAACGCAGCGAAAAATGGGCGCCTGGAGAAGTTCATCCTTCCGACAGGCTTCGGACGTCGCGCGGGACATTGCGCCTGGAGGGAGACGCGCTCGGCGGAGCGAGGCATCTGCCCCACAGACCATCGGGCCGAGCACTGCAAGCAGCCGCCTTGATCGACAAAGATAGTATACATAAATTCGCCACTCTGTCTCGCCGGGGCCGCGCAACCAGACAGCACCCTCGGCACTCAGGTCGAAGCCGCGGGCGGCGCTGTCACGCGCATGGGCTTGTTCAACAGAAGGCGAAGTTGCGCGTCGAGATGGAGGGGCATCGCTGGGGGCGCGCCTCGCAGCCGTGCACGCCGTTTTCGGCCCTGCAAAATGGGAGACCCAACGCAGTTCAATCTCAAGAACGACTAATGAAGTGGAGGAAGTGTGGAACGAGGGTGCAGCGAAACGTCGTGGAAGTGCTGTTCTACGATTGCACGGAGCTCGGCGCGAAGATTTCCGTCGGACATCCTTTGCACGCGAGCTCGTGGAGGAGCACTCCAGAGCTATTTGGCTGCGGCAGCAAGTGCACGAGTCCATAAGCAACGACTGCGGCTGCGGCATAAAGAGCACGGTCGCTGGAGAGCTCGCGAGGAAGGTCTTGGGGATCATCGCCACAGACCTGAAGCTGGCCGAATGCCTGAGACGAAGATATACCCGAGACCTCCGGCACACCGTGATCGAGACACGTCGGGTGGATGTGGGGAGTGCCGCCAGGTACCTGGTGTCGATGTGCAAGAAGTGCGACGCGACGATAATGGGGGAGGGCGCTGGCGAATTTTTCGAGATCCAGAAGGTCTTAGCCAACGACGACGCCGAGATCCCCGAGGACAGGGGGGGGGGGGGGCGAACGCGGCAACGAAGGCGGGCCCCAGGGTGGACGATTTTTTCCAAGAAGGAGCTCATGAGCATCCATGTCAACATGAACCACATGGGAGTCAACGCCATGCGCGCCTACTTGATAGGCAGGGGGGCTCAGGGGTGGGTAATCACGATCGCTGGGGATCTCGAGTGCAGCTCCTGCGAGGCTACCTGAGACAATTCCCCGTGCCAGGTCCCGTTGGAGTGGGCGCTGAATCGTTGGACTTGCACCAGATGGGCGGAGACGATTGGATGCGTCGAGCGACTGAATCGCGAGCGAGAGTGGCAATGGCGGTGGACGAAGGTTCAGCGACAGCAGTTATTTTTTTCCTTGCGCCGCACCCAACGAGGGCAGCGCCGAAGAGACCTCGGCCGCGACCGCTTGGGTGACGTCTGATCATGACTGGGCGAGATGCTTGGGAGACCTCTCCAGATCTGGACCGATCCAGTTTGAGCATTTCGAACCAACGTTCTACGCGAGTGGGCATCGAGTCATGGCATCTACTGCGCGTGAGACCTGCATAGGCACGCTGGAAGCATGGACGTGCAGCAGCGTGTGGCTGCTGCAAGAATGGCCACGATGGATCCCGAGCAACCGAGTCCGGGGCCGTTCAGCTGGCGCGCCGCCGCGCGCGCAGAGATGTTTCGAATGTCAGGAGCGTCTCTGGGCCATGTTCTTTCTGGCCGACTGCTCCGCCCCTGTAAATCGCATTCTACAGGTCCCGTCGTTCAACTACAAGCCGAGTCCAAGAAGGGCAGCGCGCGCCGAGATCGCGATGGCGAGAAAGATGCAAGTCCAAGGGTCAGTTATTGGAAGCCTCGGTGATCGACCAGTTCTGTAAGCATGAGAAGGGCGAGGCAGCCTCAGAATGCGAGATGGCACTATGCTCTACTCTCCGGAAGTCCAAGCCAGTGGAGAGGAGGCCTGCGACGGAGGCATCCGAAACCGAAGCGCGCCATGCCAAAGCCACCTCTACTACCTGGACCTTCCAGGCCGCCTGGAGACCTACCTCAACCTCAACCGCGACCCGCCGCCAACGACTGCAACCGCGACCTGCGCGACCTCGACCTCGCCTCGACCTCAGCCAACGATTTACACGACCTCAACCAGAGAAACCCATTGCTGAGTGACGCCCCCATCTCCCTGCCGGAACTTAGCTGAGCGAGAGGCCCCGGATGACGCCCCGGAGGCTCCCCCCGAGAAGAAGGCACGGACAGCGGATGCAGAGGGCGCGGCAGCGATCTTGGCGACGTTGACGGACGACCAAAATATCTACATGGCTGAGTTGATCCTGTGGGCCGCAGGAGTTGCCCTGGCAACTATTTTTGAATAAGCCGAAACGGTTTCAGAAGAAGGCGCTCGGGAAGGAACTGGACATCCACGCGACGCAGGCGACTCCAGAGGTAAAGGCGAATGTCGCACAGGCTACGTTGGCGGAGTCTAACAACGGGATGCACAGCAAGATCTGCAAGCCGGCACTCCGGAAAGCAAGGGTCGAGTCAATGCAGACGACGCGGCTTCTCATCTTGAACAACGAGGACAAGGTCCAGAGACGACTGATTGTCCTGGACTTTCAAAACCCGAGGCTGGCGACGACCGAGAAATCGAGCCCTGAGATTCCCGCCGGAGGGCGCTATCTTGCCCAGCAGATGATTGCCGCGACCAGGCGGCTCTGGATCTACATGGGAGACGTCGAGGCAGCGCTCTTACAGGGCGATCAGACACAGGCCAAACACGACTTGTTCGACGAGCCCGTTCTTGAGCTGCGCGAGTGCCCGGTGGACGCAGCGAAGAAGATGGAGTGTATCGAGCTGGTGAGGGAAAAGTCAAAGCTGGGAGGCGGCGCGGCTTTGTCCGTTAGCCTGAAGTCCAATCGAGTCGTCGGCCCTTGTGCCCCACGGAGAAAAGTGAGCCCATTCCTGTTTCATGTTGTCGAGAATTTGATTTGGGCATCTTCCTATTCACGCTGAGATCTCTGTGGGTTACCTCGACGAGACCGTTGAGAGCGAAGAAGGAAAACGAAGAAGAGGAGGAAGACAAGGAGGAGAAGAAAGAGAAGGGACGTCAGGATGACAATGCTGATGCTGATGAGGACATGATGCTGATGATGATGGTGATGTTGTTGCTGTTGATGGTGATGGTGATGATGATGCTGATTATAATGCTGATGATGATCATGATGACGATGATACGGATGATGATGCCGGCGATGGTGCTGATAGCGATGATGATGATACTGCTGAAGATGGTAATGATGATGGCGATGACGATGCTGATGATCATGTTGACGATGATGATGCAACTGGTCATGATGATGCCGATGAGAAGATGATAATGGTGGTGATGATAACGATGTTGATGATGATGATGGTGGTAATGATGATGATGATGATGACGATGATGATAAAGAGGAGGAGAAAGAGAGGGTGCAGGGGGAGGACGAGGGGGAAGCGGAGGAGGAGGAAGTCGGGGGCGAGGAGGAGGAAGAGGAAACAGAGGAGGAGGAGGCGGAGGAGGAAAGGGAGGAGGAAGAGCAGGAGAAGGAGGAGGAGGTGAAGGAGGAGGAGGAGGAGGAAGAGGAAGAGGAGGAGGAGGAGGAGGAGGAAGAGGAGGACCACTGGAAAACCAATAGTCATCAACGATGTTGGGAAGAAACCCCCGTCCAAACTCCAACTCCATAGGCCCCCACACAGCCGTTCATGTCCATTGAGGACTGGAAGACAACAGTTTAGGAACCCTGAAGCGCATCAGAACATTGTTCCCGGGATTGCAACGCCACGCATCAACCTGACCGCTGCGTCTCGACGATCCGGCATCGTGCCAGGACGCCACTTTTGGGTCTCGACCACAGCAAATGAAAACGACTGTTGCGCCCGCATAACCCTGATTCCTTCCGAAGCACAGATCCTGGTGCGTGATCATGGGGATACGTGACAGTTTGGAGTAGATATATAAATATATACATATAAATGTATGCATATGTGTGTATATCTACATATGCGTATTACTACATATATATACATACATACATACATACATACATACAGACAGACAGACAGACAGACAGACAGACAGACATACATACATACATTACATACATGCATACATACATATATACATACATATATACATACATGCATACATACATACATACATACATGCATACATACATACATGCATGCGTACATGAATACATATACATATATAAAAGAATGCGCGCGGCGCTAAGGCGAGAGCCTTTTTGGGAAAAGGAACCGCCCTCAATCCGTGAAGCACTTCCAAACTTGTCGGAACGAATGCGCGCGGCGCTAAGGCGAGAGCCACATTACGATGTGCCCTCAATCCGTGAAGCTCTTGCATTCGCACAGACGAATGCGCGCGGCGCTGAGGCGAGAGCCACAGTTTGAAAACCACCCGCCCTCAATCCGCGAAGCCCCTGCAAACGATTAAGACGGGCACGCGCGGCGCTGAGGCGGGAGACACACACTGAAAACCACCCGCCCTCAATCAGCGACGTCCCGGCAAGTTCGTCAAAACGAATGCGCGCGGCGCTAAGGCGAGAGCCACACGTTGTAAACGACCCGCCCTCAATCCGTGAAACCATTGCAAATGTTCAAGACGAGTGCGCGCGGCGCTCAAGCGAGAGCCCCATTTTGAAAGGTCGCCCTTCATCTGTGGAGCTGCTGCCACTTTTAGAGCCTCAGAATCATGAATGGCGGGACAGTCTCAGGCGAAACGATCAGCCCGCCTTACAAACTGGCCTCGGGGTGTGACAGGGAGGAGCCAACTATGAGGAGAAGGAATGGAAGAGGCGAAGGAGGAGGAGGAGGCGGAGGAGGGGAGGGAGAGGGGGAGGAGGAGGAGAAGCAGGATAAGGAGGAGGCGGAGGGAGGGGGAGGAGCAGGAGGAGGAGGGGGAGGAAGAGGAGGAGGAGGACGGCGACGACGAAGACGAGGACGAGAAGGAGGAGCAGGAGCAGGAGGAGGAGGAGGAGCAGGAGGGGGAGGGGGAGGGGGAGGAGGAGGAAGAGGAAGAAGAGGAAGAGGAAGATAACGGGGAAGGGGGGGAGGCGGAGCAGGAGCAGGAGGAAAACTACTGTAAACCCAGGAGCCATGAGCGACGTTGGAATGACCCCCCTCCGAGCTCCCTCTTCATAGGCCCCTGCAACGGTTCAATTCCATCGAGGGAATTGCCTCGTTGGAAGACGACTGTTTGAAGACCCTGAAGCATGCCAAAACATGTTCCTCGGGAATTCAACACCACGGGTCAACGCGCCTGACTGCTGTGCCAAGACAGGCTACCTGACTGCTGTGCCTCGGCGAACCGGAATCGCGCCAGGCTGTCACTTTTGAAACTTCGACACCGCGAAGCAACATAACTGTTGCACACGCATCGTTCCACAACGCCATTGCTGGCACATTGATCATGGGACTCCGCGAAGCTTGATAAGGCAAGAGCCTCATTTTGAAAAGGAGACGAATCCGTGAAACCACCGCAATTTGTCCAAGAGAACTGCGCGCGGCGCTAAGGCGAGAAACACACGTTTAAAATGGCCAGCCCACAATCCGTGAAACTCGCGCGCGGTTTTAGAAAGAATGCGCGCAGCGCTCAGGCGCGAGCCACATATTGAGAACAACTCACTCTCAATCCACGAAGCTCTTGCACATATTTCAAAACGAACGCACGCAGCGCTGAAGCGAATGCCACACATTGAAAAGGAACCGCCCTCAATCCGCGAAATTCTTCACATTTGTCCAAACGAATGCGCGCGGCGCTAAGTCGGAAGCCACATATGGAAAACGACCCGCCCTCCATCTGTGAAACAGATACCACCTTTGAAGCTTCAGAGCTTCAGAGTAATAAATGGTGAGGAACCCAAGCGAAACGCCCGACCCGCCATGAAAACTGGCCTCGGGGTGCGACAGGGAGAAACTAGGTATTCGGCGAAGGAACGGAGGAGAAGGACGACGAGGAGGAAGAGGAGAAGGAGGAGGAGTGGGGGGAGGAAGAGGAGGAGGCGGAGGAGGAGGAGGAAGAGGAGGAAGAGAAGGAGGAGGAAGAGGAAGAGGGGGAGAAGGGGGAGGAGGAGGAGCAGGAAGAAGATCAGCAGGAGGAGGCGGGGGAAGGGGGCAGGAGGAGGCCGACGAGCAGGAGGAGGAAGAGGAGGAAGAAGAGGAGGGAGGGGAGGAGGAGGAGGAGGAGGAGGAGGAGGAGAGGAGGAGGAGGAGGAGGAGGGGAGGAGGGGGGGGGGACAAGCTAGGTGCGCTCGCGTCATATCTGGCGCCCTACCCCTCCCGCCCATCCCTTACCATGGCGCTGATGTTCTCTATCCGCGGACGCGTGTCGTAGCGGACCTGTGGCTCCGCGCGCGCGTGCGTAGTGGGTGGTGGTGCGCGTGCGTGCGTGCGTGCGTGTGCGCGTGGTTGTGGTGGTGGTGGTGGTGGTGGTGGTGGTGGTGGTGGTGGTGGTGGCGGTGGTGGTGGTAGTGGTGCGGCGCGGTGGTGGCGGGCGGATGGGCGCGCGAGAAAGAGGCCCGCGCTGGGGCGAGAACGCCATCCTGAACGACGGAGGCCAAACACCGATCCGAAAAGGAGGCCCACGCTGCAGCGGGAGCACGATTCGGAACGATTCGGGAGCAGAAATGAGGCCGGTGCCTCAGCGAGAGCAAGCGAAAACCCGTTTCCCGGGAATCCTGTGTGTTAAAAAACAATACGCGGGGGACGGTCGGATATCTTCGGGACGCCATCAGGGGAAGTGGGAGAGTATTTTCATATTGTGTAATTGTGAAGGAGGAGGAAGGAGGAGGAGGCGGAGGAGGAAGCAGGAAAATGAGAAGGAGGCGGAGGAGGAGAAAGCAGGAGGGAGAAGAGCAGGAGGAGCAGGAGGAGGAGGAGGAGGAGGAGCAAGGAGGAGGGGTGGAGGAGGAGGAGGGGGGGGGCAGGATGAGGGGGAAGAGTAGGAGGAGGATGAGGAGGAAGAGGAGGAGGAGGAGCGGGAGGGGGGGGGACATAGGGGGGGGAGGTGAGGACGCAGACGATCAGGACGACGATGAGGCGATGGAGGAGGAGGAGGAGGAACGGAGGAAGAACGGGACGAGGAGGAAGTGGATGATGATGATGATGATGATGATTATGATGATGATGATGATGACGATGATGATGATGCTGGCGGTGGCGATGACGACGATGAGGAGGAGGAGGAGGAGGAGGAGGAGGAGAAAGACCAGGAGGGGGCGGAAGAGGGCGATGGGAGGAAGGAGGATTAGAGGGGCGAGCAGACTGAAGGGGAGGAGGGGGAGGAGGGCGAGGAGGAGGAGGAGGAAGGAGGAGGAGGGCCAGTGGGAAACACAGAGTCATCAACGATTCTGCTATTAACCCCTGTTTGGGAAAACATAGCAGGAGCTTCACGGATTGAGGGCGGGTGGATTTCAACGCGTGGCCCTCGCCGTAGCGCCGCGCACATTCGCGTAAACAAAACGGAAGAGCATTACGGATTGAGGGCGGTTCCTTTCCAAAATGCGGCCTGTAGAAAGTTTGCGAGAGTTTCACGGGGCCCCCAGGGTCAGCGCGCCAGAAATGGTGTTGTCGAAGGATTCAGGATTATGCGGGCGCAACAGCTATGTTCAGTCGCTGCGTTAGTCCCCAAAAACATGCGGTCTGGCACGGTTCCGGATCATCAAGACGCAGCAGTCATATTGACAGGTGTTCCAGAAATCCAACTGTTGTCTTCCAACGAGGCGAGGTTGCGCACAGGCCCTAGCGCCCACAGCAGATGCGAGGCAGCGAGGCTGGGGGGTTAAAATCCAGCCAAGCTGAGATTGCAACACTAGTCGCCACATGTCTGGAGTTTTCTGGCAGAGAGAAAGCGCAGGACGAGAAAGGAAACAAAGCAGAGGCGGGACGCGCCGAACGCGCGGCACTCGAGAGGCGGCAGCCTAAGAAGTATTCCTGTAGGTCTGACGACAAATCAACGCCAGCATGCACGCGCGAAGAATACATGCACCACAAGTGAACCAAACTGGGTGCCAGCGGTAAACCGTCGACCAGATCACCGCTGGGGACCTCGTAGAGCTCCGTACACACATAAAAGTGCTGTGAATGTAGACAGTAAGCTGCCCAGAATCTCAGCTGGAACACTAGAGAACATCATGTGTTGGGGTTCTAACGCAAAATCAGTTGCACTGATATTTCGAGTACAGCAGCTAGAGACCCGACAATTCCAAGCAAACGGGGCAGTAACTACTCAGGGTTGCAGAGAAACTTCATCCCTACACGAATCACCAAATTTGCGAAAATTCCTGGTGAATCTCAAATTTCTTCAAAAACTTGCATTTTCTATGTCGGTCCCTGGAAATGAATCTAAGGAAATATTGCAGCTACTGCCCTAAGACTTCCACCTGCAAACGCAACGTGATGCTATTTTGAATAGAAACATCTTCAATTATTGACACGATGTGCCCAACCTCTTACAATCTTGCAACAACCGCAAAACTCAATGTTTCATTTCAACTTCAGGTCGGTTTCTCTACGTCTTGTAATAATCCTGCATCCACAGACCTGAGACCTTCACAGGCAGGCGCGGCATTACCTACTAAACGTGCAACAAATATGGGTTCTCAAACGAATTCCCTGACAATGGCCGAACCGGCCCCCCACATTGCCCGCTCTGGATGGGCCCCTCAACTAGGAGCCGGCGGTAAACTGTCAACCAGGTTACCGGCGGGACTCTCATAGAGCTCTTGAATCACAGATTCATGCTCGGAATTGGACGAGAAAGCTGAAGTGAATATCAGTTCGGGAACTCGAAGAAATATCTTCTCAGTATTATACGAAGCAAGCTCTGATAGTAATATCACAGCTAAGGACCTGAGAATATAACAGCCTGACGCGCCATAACCTGCTTCAGGTGCAGTGGATACTGTAGCTGTGTAGTTCGCTGCCTGCTTAAGGTAAGTGCACGAAACCATATCATCTGGAAAAGTGCATCCCGACGGCGGACGCTTCCTCGGCGTTTTTTCAACAATAATATTCCAGCTAGAGACCTGAGGATTTCGCCTGGGATACGATTCGTCTGCTATATGTTTAAAGATGATCAGGACTTTCTTGGTGTGAATCGAGCTGCAGATGAGGTTCGGTCCAGTTGACAGAGCAATCGAAAGAAAACTATCAGGAACGCTAGTTTCCAGAATCTTGATGCCCGAACTCGGCCTTCTACCATAGCTGCAATCATATATATATATAACACAAAAAAGCTCTGCTATTTTTAACAGCTATGGAGCTGAGATGCACGCCAATCGAGAGCGAATGAGCGAAAGTTGTGAATCACCAATCACTCTACAGTCGGACGCCTGAGACTGGTCTGCTACCAGAGCTGCATCTTTCCCGCTTCTCTTCTTCTCCTCCTTCTACCCGTCCTTGTTATCTCCCCCACGTCTCCTCCTACGCCTCCTCTCCTCCTCCTTAATCCTGCTTTTTATGCGGCGTCTGCAACTGAAGGAGCTACATGCCTGATCGCTCTGCTATCAGAGCTGGAACAGTAGAACTATTCATACTCTACTAAGTGTTCAAGAGGTGCTGTTGGTTTCTTAGCTTAACTCGAGCTATAGATGAGCTACAGAGCTGTTCAGTACAGCGATCCAAATAAAATGATCAGGAGCGCGAGTCTCGAGCATTCAGATGTCTGAGATCGGTCTGCTACCAGACGTTGGAACCCAAAAACTATTTCTACTCTGCTACAAATTACCAGGTGATGATTGTTCTCTTTACTTGTCTCGTCCTCCTGGACCTCCTCTCGCTCTTTCTCCTGCACCCTCTTCATCATCATCATCATCTTCCTTGTCCCCCTCCACTCTTTCCCCCCCTGCTGATCGTCATCTTCCTCTTCCTCCTCCTCCTGCTTCTTCGCCCCCTCCTCTTTCTCAGCCCCCTCCACTCCTTCGCCCCCTCACTCCTCCTTCTCCTCGCCCCCCCCCCAATGGGAGTCGGCGGCAAACCGTCAACCTTGGTTACAGCCAGGAACTCGTGGAGCTTCCTCGATATACACGAATGGAATGCGGGCGCGGCAATCTCGCATTCCGCGCGCGCGCGAGGGCGCGGATTCATGGAGGAAGACGCGGAAGAGAAGGAGGAGCGAGGAGGTGAAGGAGATGGGGGAGGCCGAGGAAGAGAAGGAGGAGGAGGAAAAGGAGCAGGCAGAGGAGAAGGAGGGGAAAGAGGAAGGAGGATGACGAGCAGGAGGGGAAGGGTAGAGGGGGAGAAGAGGGACTGGCGCCGGCGGTGAACCGTCAACCTGGTCACCGCCGGGAACCTCGTAGAGCTCCTAACAAGCGTAAGAGTGCTCAGTATCAAAAGAAAGGGCTTCTGGAAGCATTCCTCAGAAAAGAGAAAACATGATTTTCTTCATGTCGACATAAAGTTGGTTTCGCAAACTGTTTTGATAGTAAAAGTGCATCTAGAGAGCTCATATTAAGACACTGAGGCCCTCATGATTGTCTACAGGTGCGAAAAATCTGCTTTCTCAATAAAAATGGTCAAATGTCTTTCAAAAAATCGAAAAACCACCCAAAAGTTGCCACATTGTCCATTCTGGCCGGGTCAGCCAACTAGCTCCACCCCGCGCCAGAATTCCTCTAGTTCATCGACTGGGCGCCGGCGGTAAACCGTCAACCTTTGTTACCACCGGGGGACTCGTAGAGCTTCCTGACAACACATGATGTCGAAAAAAATTACACGGAAAAAATAGCTTTTTCAGCCCAAGCAATTTCAAACCTCTTGGATGCAACAGCCGAACGCCCCCGATGCTTCTGGATTGTCTTCTGTACGAGCTCTGTAGCTCTCCTACAGCCCGAGTTACGTGCGTAAGTCGACAGCACCTCTCAAGATGACTCGAACAATACGAACAGTTTGGTAAACCTAGCTCGAGTATCAGACCGAGTTCAGACCTCTGCATGCGACAGGCGGACGCGTCTGATGTCTCTGAATCGATTCCTGTGATCACCAGCCCTGCAGCCCCCCCCTACAGCTCGAGTTAAGTGCAGGAAACCGACAGCACCTCTCAGGATGACTCGAACAATACGAATAGTTTCGCAGATCTAGTTCGGGCAGCAGACGGAGTTCCGAGCTCTGGATTCGAAAGACGAACGTGCCTGATGTCTCCGAATCGATTCGAGTGATTACCAGCCATGCAGCCCCCCTACAGCCCGAGTTGAGTCAAGAGAACCGACAGCATCTCTCAAGATGACTCGAACAATACGAATAGTTTCGCGATTCTAGATCGGGCAGCAGACCGAGTTCAGAGCTCTGGATTCACCAGACAACGGCCACTGATGATTCTGAATCAGATTCTGTACGTATCAGCTCTGTAGCTGTCCTTTAGCTCGAGTTGAGTACAGAAACCCGAGAGCGTCTGTCAAGATGACTCGAATAATACGAATAGGTTTGCGGACCTAGCTCGGCTAGCAGACCGAGTTCAGACCTCTGGGTTCAACAGGCGAACGCGCCTGATCATTCTGAATCGATTCGCTGTGCGTACCAGCTCTGTAGCTGTTCTGAAGCTCGAGTTATCTTGAGACGACCGTCACCGCGTGACAAGATGACCCGAAACGTGCTTTTTGACAGTAAAAGGTACCCAATCGAGCTGAGATCAAGATGGCGAGCGGGAATAAGATCGAATACCACGGGAAAAAATACTAGAGCTCTAACGAATGGCTGAATTTCGAGAACAAAATTTTCAACCGACCAAAAGTCACCAAAAGTTCCGTCGAGATTTTTCTTGCCAACTAGCTCTCCAGCGCCCCGGAATTACTCTTAAGCTTCCAGCAACAACTTGCTAAGGGAAGCTCTACGAGTTACTGGGCGCCGGCGGTAAACCGTCAACCTTTGTTTGCGGTTTGCGGTTTGCGGTCCGCCACTAGAATCCGAATCCGAATCGGCGGAGCAGTGCAACTGAGCCCCCACCATCTTAGGTAGGTCGTAGCAGAGCGCACGCCACCTTAGCAGCAGCTCTCGTCAGGGCAGCGCAGGCAGCTAGTTCACAGCAGGTTACCGTGCTACCAGGAGGCAAGCTCATCGCCTCCTCGGCCACATCGTGCCAATGGAAGCTGTGCGAGCTGGTGCAGGAGGAAGAGGAGGAGGAGGAGGAGGAGGAGGAGATGGGAAAATCAACCTGCACGCTGGAACCCCTACCTACAACGCCAATCTGAAGCCACCACCCACCTCCACATCCTTCATTACTGACACCCCCATCGAATGCACCACGGAGAGCAGTCTTACGAGTACTGAGGAACTTATCATATGCAAACCAGCGAGTAATAGTTTGGCCACCTCTGGCCTCCCACGACAATTTATCCGCACGCTCATTACCCTCACGAAAGAAATGCTTATACAGATTCTGTCCCGATGCAGGTGAGGTCAGTCCCCATCCAGACAGCATCGATACCGTATTTTGTAGTGTTCCCACCAGTCGTACATACTGCTTGTTGCGAATCTGCCACTCACCACACATCCAGTTTACAACAGTCTTACTATCTCCCAAGATCTCCATCCCAAGACGCTCAATATTCTCACACCTCCACTCCGTTTCATTCTCAAAATTTGCGGCAATACGTTTGCTCATCCTCTCATTCATCTCACTCTCCTCCTCCTCCTCTGCCTTCACATGTCTCACACCAGGCGGCCTGGGTAGAACAAACAAGTCGAACAAGTGTTGCATACCAATCACAGTCAGCAAATGCTTGCAGTATTTCTCACGGGACCCAGCGGAACTGTCGAATGAGAGGTACCACTCACAACCAAAGAGATCGCACAAGCACCAGTCCCACGCAGTATGTCCACGGGGGCGGCCGCCTATGTTCATGCGTGTCAGCTGCTTCCTATCTTTTACAGGCATTGCTAGAATACATGTGTCACGATGTTCCGTCCACTTCCCCCTTCCATGTAACATGGCCAGCCTAGATATCATCCATTCACGTGACATGTCCGACTCCTCAGGTATGGCAGGCTGATCATCTGGTGTACGCCGGCGACAGCCACTCGACATCTGGGATATCTGAGATACATGATATGTTTGAGAAGTCGCCGCCGCCGCCATCGCCCGAGTTTTCCTCTGACGCCGATTTGACACCGTCTCTCCCTCCTCCTCCTCTGTGTGTGTTGTGTATCTCCTCATACGAATTCTTGCAGCAACTGAGACATCCTTAGCCCAATCCCAACAACGAAATATCCATATCTGCACCGCACTTCGGAATCCAAGTCCAGCAAAACTCTGTCGTCCCGCTTTGTATCGCCTACGTTGAAACTCAGACCAGCCTTCAGTTCTCCGCTTGCGTATACCTGACATTATAGCTAGACATCTGCCTTCAAAATAGTGAACAGCAGCAATGGTAGAATAGTCGGGCGTTCTGCCCTCACAGTTGAATAATAATGCAGCAATCACTTTAGCTTGATAGCGAGTAAATCTTTCAGCCAAGTCAATCCCAGAACAGCGGTAATACGCGATTTCCCCAAAGAACATCCTCTGGGCTTTCTGGAGCATGGCCTCTGAGTCCGAGTGGTCCTTCCAGGTCTCCTCCAGAGTGGCTCCCAGGATCTCAAACGCTTGAACACGCGGTAGGACCACTTCTCGGGTCCCAAGAGCGGCGTCACTAGACGGCACCAGCACACGGATATCCTGCTCAGGGGACGGCGGGATGCCAGGCGGCGCACCAAAGTAAATATACATCAAAGATTTCGGCTTCCAGGTCATTCCTGCATTCATCAGGGGGATACTCATGTCACGCACCATCAACTCAAGGTCAGTGCGGGTCTTCGCATACAACAAAAGATTATCTGCCCAGAAACTGTGGGTCATACGCTCACCATTGAACATGCGCTCATCATTTTCCAATTTGATGCCGTACTGCGTTTCTTGCCTCCATCTGTCGATAACATCTCTCCAGAGTACAATAGAAACTGCCAGAAAAATCATAGGTCCCTCTACTCCTCCCGTTCGAATAGATTTGTCCCAATAGACCGCTGACGATGCCTCGATGCCCTCGAAGCTGGCCACGCACTGATTATCCATCATGGGTTCAATCAACGCCACAATGAGATCAGCAGGTATGTCAAGAGCACGAAGACAGCGCATGGCGAGGCACGGAGTAACATTATCGAAAGCTTGTAAGAGATCAAGATTGGCGAGCCACAAACTGTCTCCTTTGCCCCAGACAGTGGAGTGCTGGCTGAGCCTCTTGGCAACGCTGGTGATTTCCGATGTTTTGCGTCCCGATCTGAATCCGTACAGGCATACATAGTGTCGGTGCTCCTCAATCCTCTTCTCAATCAACATCACAATACATGTCATGTACCATTTCATAAGACACGACTGTAGACATAGCATACGTGTATCTGTCAAATGTTGTATGTCCATTTCTTTTGGCATGAGTGTGGCAGCTAGTTGACGCCAACTGTCGGGACAACATAACCTTCTGGAATACACACCTTGGAAGCTCACCAGAACACGTCGCACAGATGCCCACGAGAGCTGTTTCAACATCGTGACAGTCACGTTGTCGGGACCTGGGGCCTTTCCCGTGGACAGCTTCGCCCTCGCCCGCAGCAGGAGCGACATCGAGAACACCTCTGAGGATCCGCTTCCCGAACATAGACCACGCAGCGACTGAAGCTCACGCAGGGTCACCTCTCTGGCCTCGGGGTCCTCCACCTTAGACTTCATGTGCCCCAATATCTCGTCCCCCCACTCCTCGCGGTTCTGAGACTCCATCCCGTTGGCAAGGATCAACGTCTCCGTCTTGGCCCTCCTCCTCCTCCTCGTGTTCATTTCCGTCCTCCACCTCTGTACTCTTGCCTCTAGCCTCCTTCTTTCTCTCCTCACAATCTTTGAGCACCGTTTAGCCTCCTCTCTATCCCCCCGACGAAGAGCTTCACGTTTACTTGCCTGGGCGGCCCAGTGGATCTCGGATTTCTTTGGCACATTATTCCTGGGATTGATATCTTTCTGGGGGGTCTCCTCGGCGGCCTTTATGAGGTCAGGTCCCAGCGTATCCAACATCTCCTGTCGATCCTCTGGGTCAGCATTTTCCTGGCACAGAGCACGGTAACGACTGCCCCGATCGTCCATGTTCTTCGCAAACTCCAGCTGTGACACCGGTTGCAAGTGGATGAATTTTCGAGCAGGCTGGGTCCGTCTCTTCGCAGACGGTGCACAAGACAAGCGAACAACTATGCAGGCGTGGTCAGACAGCGCACGCTCGTATCTGCTGCAAGGGTGCTCCGTCCAGGCGTGGCCGACTTCCGAAGGCAGCATCCAGCCAACGGTGAGCTCCTGCCTGTGTAAACGGCGGCTGACACCAACATAGTCGAGCACCTTCTCCACCCCCGTACCTGATTTGAAAGTAACCCTCCTCTGCCCGAATGTGTTCTCCATCCTGATGCCCCAGAGCCCGCAGAAGTCCAGTAGGGCCCTCCTCATCGATTGCAACCTAGACGCCCGTCGAATTTCGAAGCCCGAGACAAGCCTATGAGGTCTGACTTTGCGTGCACCACGTTTTGTTTGAGTCATATACGGGTTGCCGTCATCCGCTCCCTCCTCCATCCCAGTATCAATCTCCGTAGACTCCCCAGCAATCCCAGACGCCTCCAAAGCCCTGATCCAGTAACTCTAAAGCCGTTGACCTCCGAATCTGGCTCGAGTTCGACGTTAGCATCTGTCAAGAAGACCAGGTCCTGCGGCTGCTTCGGGAACTTAGACCTACGTGTGCGAAGCACTTGGGATATATCAAACAATATCTGTTCATACACATCATGCTCATACTGTTCTTCCGTAAGGGCATTGATACTGGGACTCGTAGAGCTTCCTGACAACATATAAGGTCGAAAAAAATTACACGGAAAACATAATTTTTCAGCCCAAGCAATTCCAGACCTCTCGGATGCAGCAGCCGAACGCCCCCGATGCTTCTGGATTGTCTTCTGCACGAGCTCTGTAGCTCTCCTACAGCCCGAGTTACGTGCGTAAATCGACGGCACCTCTCAAGATGACTCGAACAATACGAATAGTTTGGCAAACCTAGCTCGAGTATCAGACCGACTTCAGACCTCTGCATGCGACAGGCGGACGCGTCTGATGTCTCTGAATCGATTCCTGTGATCACCAGCCCTGCAGCCCCCCCTACAGCCCGAGTTAAGTGCAGGAAACCGACAGCACCTCTCAGGATGACTCGAACAATACGAATAGTTTCGCGATTCAAGATCGGGCAGCAGACCGAGTTCAGAGCTCTGGATTCAACAGACAACGGCCACTCATGATTCTGAACCAGATTCTGTACGGGCTGTAGGCAAGCTACAGAGATGACAAGTACAGCTTTCGGATTCAGAATCATGATGCGCGTCTACATGTGGCAGGAGAGTGTTCAAAGCTGGCTATGTAAGAATTTATCATCGAAAAACTTCTTCACATGAGTGCTACACTTGCTTGCGTGGTTCGGTTTTCTCAACTTAACTTGAGCTGTAGGCAAGCTACAGGGATGGAAAGCACAGCAAATCGATTCAGAATGATGATGCGCGTCTACATGTGGCGGAAGAGTGTTCAGAGCTGGCTATTGAAGAAGTTATGATCGAAAAACTTCTTCACATGAGTGCTACGCTGTTGGTTTTCTGCACTTAACTCGGGCTGTAGGGGGGCTGCAGGGCTGGTAATGACAGGAGCCGATTCGGAGACATCAGACGCGTCCGCCTGTCGCATTCAGAGGTCAAAAAATATTCACTATGAGTCGGAATATTGGTAGGTGCTGTCGGTTTTCTGCTCATAAGTCGAGCTAGGAAGCTCTACGAGTCTCCCGGCGGTAACCAAGGTTGACGGTTTACCGCCGGCGCCCAGTGTGACAACTTTTGGGTGGTTTTGCGAAAATTTGAAAGATATCTGACCATTTATTTTGAGAAAGAAGATTTTGCGCGTCGCATTGGCATATAAAATGCTTTCTGACAGCAGCTCAGCTCTCTCGATGCATTTTTGCATGAGTTGACTTCCAGGAACTGAGCGAATATGAACATCGAAAAAATCGAAGTTGAAGATTTTCGAAAAATCTATATTTTTTCACTCTGTGTCGATTCTCTGCACTTTTACCAGTGAGAGGAGCTCTACGAGGTCCCCGGCGGTGACCAGGTTGACGGTTCACCGCCGGCGCCAGTTGGCCCTGCCGGCCGAGGCGGACAATGTGGCAACTTTTGGGTGGTTTTGCGAAAAATTGAAAGATATTTGACAATTCATTTTGAGAAAGCAGACTTTTCGCACCTGTAAACGATTATGAGGGCCTCTCTGTCTTAGTATGAGCTCTGTAGGCGCACTTTTACTATCAAAACACTTGGGGGAACCATCTTCATGTCGACACGAAAAACAAAATTTTTCTTTTTTCCGAGAAATACTTCCAGAAGCTCTCTCTTTCGATTTCGAACACTGAAATGAGCTCTAAGAGGTTCTCGGCGGGGGCCAGGTTGACGGTTCAGCGCCGGCGCCATTAATTCCGGCGCGCTGGAGAGCTAGTTGGCTCGAAAAATCTCGACAGAACTTTTGGTGACTTTAAGTCGGTTCAAAATTGCCTCGTAGAGCTCTCCGGCATCGATGAGATAGAGGACTACCTCGTAGAGCTCTTCGTCGTCCATGAGCTAGAGGAATTCCGGCGCGGGGTGGAGCTAGTTGGTCGACCCGGCCAGAAAGGACAAAGTGGTAACTTTTGGGTGGTATTGCAATTTTTTGAAAGATATTTGACAATTCATTTTGAGAAAGCAGATTTTTCGCACCTGTAAACGACTATGAGGGCCTCTCTGTCTTAGCATGAGCTTCGTAGGCGCACTTTTACTATCAAAACACTTGGAGCAAGCATCTTCATCTCGACACGAAAAAATCATTTTTTCTCCTTTTCGAGAAATACTTCCAGAAGCTTTCTCTTTCGACTCTGAGCACTCTTACGCGTGAGAGGAGCTCTACGAGGTTCCCGGCGGTGACCAGGTTGACGGTTCACCGCCGGCGCCAGTTCCGGCGCGGGGTGGAGCCAGTTGGTCGACCCGGCCAGAAAGGACAAAGTGGTAACTTTTCGGTGGTTTTGCAATTTGTTGGAAGATCTTTAACAATTCAAAGAAGATTTTTCGCACCTGTAAAGGACTATGAGGGCCTCTCTGTCTTAGCATGAGCTCTGTAGGCGCACTTTTACTATCAAAACACTTGGAGCAACCATCTTCATGTCGATACGAAAAGATCAATTGTTCATTTGTTCGAGAAATGCTTCCAGAAGCTCTCTCTGTCGACTCCGAGCACTCTTAAGCGTGAAATGAGCTCTACGAGGTTCCCGGCGCTGACCAGGTTGACGGTTCACCGCCGGCGCCAGTTTGTTCTCGGAATTCAATAATTCGTTAGAGCTCTAGTATTTTTCCCCTTAATATTCGATCTTACTTCCGCTCGTCATCTTGATCTCAGCTCGATCGGGTGAATATTACTATCGAAAAGCACTGTGGCGGGATCGGCCGTTTTGCGTCATCTTGAAACGCGCTGACGGTTGTCTGAACATAACTCGAGCTTTAGGACAGCTACAGAGCTGGTAAGCGCAGCTAATCGATGTAGAATGATTAGGCGCGTTGTCCTGTTGAATCTAGAGGTCTGAACTCGGTCTGTTAGCCGAGCTAGGTCTGCAAACCTATTCGTATCATTCGAGTCATCTTGACAGAAACCCATCGATTTTCTGTATTTAATTCGAGCTGTAGGACAGCTACAGAGCTGATATTTACAGAAACCGATTCTGAATTATCAGTTGTGTTTGTCTGTCGAATTCATAGTTCTGAACTCGGTCTGTTGCCCGATCTAGAATCACGAAACTTTTCGTATTGGTCGAGTGATCTTCTTGAGAAGTGCTTTCGGTTTTCTCATTCAACTCGCGCTGAGAGGGGCTACCGTGCTGGTGGTCACAGGAATCGATTTGAAGACATCAGGCGCGTCCGCCTGTCGAATCCAGAGCTCCGAACTCGGTCTGCTGCCCGAATTAGGTCTGCGAAACTACTGTATTGTTCGAGTTATCCTGAGAGGTGCCCTCGGTTTTCTGCACTTAACTCGGGCTGTAGGGGAGCTACAGGGCTGGTAATGACAGGAGTCGATTCGCAGACATCAGACGCGTCCGCCTGTCGCATTCAGAAGTCAAAACGGTTCACTATGAGTCGGAATGATGGTAGGTGCTGTCGGTTTTCTGAACTGAGCGCGCAAGCTCTACGAGTCTCCCGGCGGTAACCATTGACGGTTTACCGCCGGCGCCCAGTAAGTCCGGGGCGCTGGAGAGCTAGTTGGGAAGGAAAATCTCGACGAACCTTTTGGTGACTTTTGGTCGGTTGAAAATTTTGTTCTCGAAATTTAACAATTCGTTTGAGGTCTAGTATTTTTTCCCATGATATTCGATCTTACTGGGCGCCGGCGGTAAACCGTCAACCTTTGTTACCGCCGGGGGACTCGTAGAGCTTCCTGACAGTATATAATATGGAAGCAAAATCCAGAGAACGACCAGTTTTTGAGCTCAAGCGATTTCAGACCTCTCAAGATTACTAACAGAAAAAACACAGTTTGAACCGAGCTCAGACCTCTGAATGCGACAGGCGGACGCGTCTAATATCTGCGAATCGACTCATGTGAATACTAGCCCTGCAGCCCCCCTACAGCCAGAGTTGAAGCAGAAAACCGACAGCATGACTCGAATAATACAATAGTTTCGCGGACCTAGTTCGAGCAGCAGACCGAGTTCCGAGCTCTGGATTCGACAGACGGACATTCCTGATATCTCTACATCGATTTATGTGACCAGCAGCACTGTAGCCCTTCCCAAGCACAAGTTAAGTGCAGAAAACCGAGAGCACTCCTGAAGATGACTCGAACAATACGAATAGTTTCGCAAACCTAGCTCGAGCAGCAGGCCGACTGCAGAGCCCTCGATTCAACAGATGAACTCGCCTAAAGATTCCCAATCGATTTCTGTGACTATGAGCTCTGTAGCTGCCCTACACCTCGAGAAAAGTACAGAAAACCGAGAGCGTCTGCTACAATGACTAGCTCGGCTAACAGACCGAGGTCAGACCTCTGGATCCAACAGGCGAATGCGCCTAATCATTCTACATCGATTAGCTGTGCTTACCAGCCCTGTAGCTGTCCTAAAGCTCGAGTTATGTTCAGAAAACCATCAGCGCATATCAAGATGACTCAAAACGGTCGATCCCACCACCGTGCTTTTCGATAGTAATATTCACCCGATCGAGCTGAGATCAAGATGGCGAGCGCAGATAAGATCGAATATCACGGAAACAAATACTAGAGCTAATTGTTGAATTTCGAGAACAAAATTTTCAACCGAGCAAAAGTCATCAAAAGTTTCGTCGAGATTTTTCGAGCCAACTAGCTCTCCAGCGCGCCCGAATTACTCTTAGCTTCCAGCAATAACTTGCGACGGGAAGCTCTACGAGTTATTCCCGCTCGCCATCTTGATCTCAGCTCGATCGGGTATCTTTTACTGCCAAAAAGCACTCCGGCGGGATCGGCCGTTTCGAGTCATCTTGACACGCGCTGTCGGTTTCTCAAGAAAACTCGAGCTTCAGAACAGCTACAGAGCTGGTAAGCACAGCTAATCGCTTCGGAATGATTAGACGCGTTCGCCTGTTGAATCCAGAGGTCTCAACTCGGTCTGCTAGCCGAGCTAGGTTCGCAAACCTATTCGTACTGGCGGTACACCGTCAACCAAATTACCGCCGGGGCCCTCGTAGAGCTCTTTTCTGGCACGACCCTGATCGGTACGTATGTAGGTAGAGTCTGGAAGAAAATCCCAGAAAAATCGAAAAATGAAGTTTTTATGTTTTTATCCGAGAGCAGTTTTGCCAAGTGTTTTGGTAGTAATACTACACCTACAGACCTGATAATTCATTCGCGAACGCGAAATAACCACTACAGGTGCGGAAACTGGGCGCCGGCGGTAAACCGTCAACATTTCTTACCGCGGGGGACTCGTAGAGCTTCCTGACAATATCTACTGTGGGGGAAAATCCAAAGAACGACTTTTTTTGAAGCCCAAGCGATTTCAGACCTCTCAATACAGGCGGCCGCGTCTGATGTCTCCGAATCCACTCATGGGATTTCCTGCCCTGAAGCCCCCCTACAGCCCGAGTGAAGTGCAGAAAACCGACAGTATCGACTCGAATAATATAAAAGATTTGCAGCAGACCGAGTTCCGAGCTCTGGAATCGACCAACAGACGCGCCTGATGTGTGAAAATCGATATCTGTGATCTGCAGCACTGTAGCCCTCTCCCAGCACGAGTTGAGTGCAGACAACCGAGAGCACTTCTCAAGATGACTCGAACCTAGCTCGCGCAGCAGGCCGAGTTCATAGCTATCGATTCAATAGACGAACGCGACTGATAATTCTCCATCGATGTCTGTCACCATGAGCCCTGTAGCTGCCGTACAGCTCGAGTTAAGTACAGAAAACCGAGAGTTACCAGCAGTAGCTGCCCTGAAGCTCGAGTTAAGTACAGAAAACCGAGAGCGTCTATCAGGATGACTCGAATAATACGAATGGTTTGCGCACCTAGCTCGGCTAGCAGACCGAGTTCAGACCTCTCGATTCAACAGGCGAACGCGCCTAATGATTCTAAGCACGATAGGTGTGCTTACCAGCACTGCAGCTGCCCTAAAGCTCGAGTAAAGTACAGAAAACCGAGAGTGTTCATCAAGATGACTCGGATAGTACAAATAGGTTTGCGGACCTAGCTCGGCTGGCAGACCGAGTTCAGACCTGCATTCAACAGACGAACGCGCATGATAATTCTGAGTGCGATAGCTGTGCTTACCAGCTCTGTAGCTGCCCTACAGCTCGAGTTAAGTACAAAATACCGACAGCGCGTATCAAGATGACTCGAAACGGTCGTTCCCGCCGGGACGTTTTTTGGCCTTCAAAGTTACCCGATCGAGCTGAGGTCAAGATGCGAGCGGGGATAAGATCGAACATGATGGCAAAAAATACTAGAGCTCTAACGAATGTTCAAATTTTAAGAACAAAATAACCGACCAAAAGTCAGCAAAAGGTTCGTCGAGATTTTTCTTGCCAAGTAGCTCTCCCACGACCTGGAATTACTCTTAAGCTTCCAGCAACTTGTAAGCGTCCAAAACCCGGATAGCGAAGCCGAGCGCG